>OX371210.1:2400000-3000000 GCA_947310845.1 Yponomeuta plumbellus
AGAAGGTCAGCTCCACAGATGTGTCGAAGATGACAGAGGCCATATGTGAATTGCAATTTCAACTCAATGAGAAGGAACAGGATCTTCTCTCGAACGACGTTAACGTGCATCCCTGTGTACGATGGTGAATCTCCAGGCCACCTAGTGATGGCAGTGGCAACAAAGTTGGGTATGAGGTTGGAAGAGCGCGACATAGTAAGCGCAGGGCGTGTGGGGCCTAAGCGTAATACGGTCGAGGGGAGCACTGCGCCTCGCCCGCGTCCCATCGTCGTGCGACTGGCGCGTTGCTCTTTGCGAGAGGAATTCATAAAAAATATTGGTTGTTATGGCGTCACGGCGCACACGTGCGCGTGCGCCGTGACGCCATAACAACCGAATTAGGACTTCCCAAGCACCAGCCACGCCGGTTCTATGTGAACGAGCGGCTTACAAAAACCAACCGAGCCTTGTTTGCGCGTGCCCGTGACGCCGGTCGCGAGGCGCATTGGCGATTCATTTGGACGAGAAATGGAAGAATCTACGGCAGAAAGGAGCATACGAATGAGTAAATGAGCACACGCACTTTACAGAGGGGTCGCAGACACTGATAGATATTGTGTGTACAAACTGCAATGTCCGAGATGTTATAGTATATAATATTCTAGGTTCAAGTACCGGCCATTCTATGGTTAACGTCACGCTTTCCCTCAGAAAATCTAAAGTTCCTCCTAAAATATTTACATATAGACCACTTAAAAACATAAATTTGGATAACTTTGATAAAGATTTATCTGCTGTTGATTTTGAATGTGTCAGTAGTCTGCCGACAGTTGACGCCATGATAGCGGAATTCAATTCTAGGCTTATGGCACTTTTGATAGGCATGCTCCTATTAGAACCGTACGATCACGACCCAATAATTCCTTACCTTGGATTACAGAAACCTTGAGGTTCATGATACACTTGCGTGAGGAAGCCCGTGCGAGATATAAAAAAGCGAAGTCTGATATTCACAAGAAGTATTATAGCGAACTAAAAAAACTTGTCAAAAGTAGCTTTTATCATGAAAAGCGAGCCTACTTTAACCACCTCGTCAACTCGAACATCGGTGACAGTAAGACGTTCTGGAGGAATATAAAATCAAAGATAATGACTGATCCCAGTAGAAGCGATTATCTACCAGACTGTTTTGCGGACCCTGATGTTATTAATGAAAGTTTTTTGGACATTCCTGGGCATAGTGCAGTACATATATCTGAGATAAACACTTTTTTATCTGACAGGTTTTCAACCGACACATTCACACTCAAGTCAGTTAGTGAATTTGATGTATTTAACTGTATTAAGTCTATTACGTCATGTGCTATGGGAAGTGATTGTATTAGTAGGGACATGATAATCCTCACGCTACCAAGGACTTTAACTGTGATCACTGACATTATAAATAAATCTATCCTCACCGGAGTTGTCCCTAAGCAGTGGAAGGATGCATTGGTGACTCCTTTGCCCAAAACGGACCAACCTAGCGAATTGAGGGACCTGAGACCGACAAGCGTATTGCCATTTTTGTCAAAAATATTAGAAAAAGCTGTATATTATCAATTGAACAATTATATTGAAAAGCAGAAGATTCTTCCCTCCCACCTATCCGGTTTTCGCAAAGGCCGCGGTACAGTGACGGCGTTGCTTGATGTGACCGATAATATTCTAGCTGAACAGGACGCTGGACGTGGCACTGTCTTGACGCTCTTGGATTTTTCACGAGCTTTTGATAGTATTGATCACTCGCTGCTACTGTCGAAACTTGTTTACTACGGGTTAGACCGGGGTTCTATTAACTGGTTTACTAGCTATCTAAGCGATAGATATTAGGCGGTAAAGCTTATGGTCTAAAAATAACGCACTTATACTTAACCCAGAAAAGTCCAAATGCATGGTGTTTGGTACGAATGCTCAGCTGTCTAAAATCACAAAGAAATCGCTTGGTGTTACGATTTTTGGCGAAAATATTAGTGTTGCTAATCAAGTAAGAGATCTGGGAATCACGTTGGATGGCAATTTGCGTTTTGAAGCTCACGTAGAAGAGTTGATTAAGAACTGCTTTTACAAAATCAAAGTTTTGTATAAAATTCGCAACCTTCTCTCTGAAAAAGCACGTGTAACTCTCTGTGAGTCACTCATTTTATCTCGGCTTAATTATGGCGATCTGGTCTATGGCCCAAGACTCTTGACAACATCTCAAAGGCAAATTCAACGTGTGCAGAACGTCTGTTGCAGATTCTGTTTTAATATCCCACCGCGTAGTCACGTGACTCCATTCCTAAATAGCGCTTCCATGCTCAATATGGTTTCGCGCAGATATCTGCATATGGTGTCACTGATGTTTGATATTGTCAACACTAAATGTCCCGATTACCTTTTCTCTAAGCTCAAATTTTCTCACTAAGCATCCACGGTCGGCAAGGCAACCACTTGAGTTTCATCATCATAGAAGTGCTGCGTTTACAGGTAGCTTTCGCTACCATGCAACCAAGTGCTGGAACAATATTCCTCCTCCTATAAGGCAATGTAGTTCTAAATTTTCTTTCAAAAACCATATACAAGCTTACCTTCTTGAAATACAAAAGCTAGGAGTCCCACCTCTGACACTTGGTGCAGGTAGCGGTTCTGCTTCATATGGGAAACATCACTCTGTATTATTAAGAAAATGAATTATATAATATTGAATTGAAGATTTAGAGTAAAATAATTTGACTTTAAGTAAATTAATTAAATGTATAAAACAATATGAATTTCAATTAAATCAATTAAATGTGCAATCTCCTTTTTATGTGCAATGAAGTGTTCTCTATCTATCTAGATAGATAATGACATAATTTAGATTATTAAATAAAATTGAATTGGAATTGAATAGGTATTTAATTGGATGGAATTAATTTAAAATATTTGTAACTGAATTTAATTTTACCGTTAATTTGCTGACATGATGTGCACTTACATACAATATAAATACTAAGTGATCCGTAATGTTCCGTTCACATCCTACTGGCTGTAGCTGAAAATCAGGGATCTGTTCTACCGAGCAGATAATGACGCTGAGATACGGCCATTTTGTACTGCTGCAATACACACACGCCATACTTTGGTGTCCTCAACTTTGTTGTGCATGCCGAACTCCTACTCTATGTGTTTTTTTTTTGTCGTTTTAAGTTTTCGTACTTGTATTATTTGATTTTATGTTTCAGAATGTGTGTGTGTGTAAGAAGTTCAAATAAATTGTTTATCTATCTATCTATCTATCTACATACATTGCTTCTGGCCCCACACTAGGATACCCCCTTTGCCAAAAAATGCACAAGTTTACGTCAAACTTTACATTCGACAGACTTGTCGAATATAATACATACTTACATACACAAGCTCACGTCTGCATACAAGAGAGGTAGACAGAGACCAAGGACGGCCACCTGTCAAATATAATATCATCATCATCATCACCATCATCATTCAGCTACAAGAAGTCCACTGCTGGACATAGGCCTCCTCCATGGATTTCCAAAAAGACCGGTTGGAAGCGGCTTGCATCCAGCGTCTTCCTGCTACTTGGATGAGATCGTCTGTATAATATATTATATTTATATGTAACAAATGTAATCGAGTTTAGGATCGTGGAGCTTGTTTACCTTATAGAAATAAGGGTCAATGTCCCACGTACACAGATTCACTCCACCGTCGCATTCGCAAACGGGGCGCTAGTGTGGAATTCCACCTTACAGAATACAAATTCCCCAGTTCAATTTAGAATTCACGTAGGACTAGTCTTACAAAATAGCACTACAGGTATATACCTAGAGATTCTATATTGTACAAATAATACCGTATTGAGATTGCGCGAGTGAACGGAGGTTTTTACTCTTGACCACAGTAATATTGGTCGATATTCACCGATATTGGTTTGACTGACGGCTTATTTGAAGTCCGAAGTATGTTTTATCATCCAAAGTAAAATGTGAGGAAATTTCCAAATAGTTCTAAATACTGATAAAATGCGTCAGATTAAGGAATAATGGTGACTGTGTTTTATTACTAATTATTTATTAGTAAAGTATTAGTAATTATTTATTACTAGCTTTCGCCCGCGACTCCGTCCGCGTGGACTTTATAGTTACCCCATTCACTCCCGTGACTCCCGTTAAGGGTTAAATTTAGAAAAACCGTGAAACACGTGTTCAATCAATTGTGTTGAAGAAAATTTATTTTAAGTTTCAAAAAAATTAGACAGCATTATTTATACCTCCCATACAAATTTTGGCAAACCTTTTCACCCACTTAGGGGTTGAATTAAAAAAAATCCGGTCTTATTCCTTGCTTACATTGTATACATATATACCCTCTGTGCAAAATTTCAGCTTCCTAGGTCCAACGGCTTGGGCTGGGCGTTGATGAGTGAGTCAGTCAGTCAGGACTTTTAATTTTATATACATAGATTAAATAAAGAAAATTTTAAGGAGGAACTCTTTGCCACAAAAAAAGCAAAAAAACACATACAAACATAAGGTCACGCCTGTATCGCAGAGGGGAAGGCAGGGACTGCCACCTGCCACGATCCTGACAAATCACTTTCGCTTCATCGACATTCACTAGTCGTTGCATGCACGCACGTCGGTTTCAGGAACTTTTTATCTTGCCCTTTGCTAATAACGACGTCCCTTACCGGCCCTTCTACTCATATTCTCTCGATATATTTGCTTCGTCAGTCTTTCTTCCTTCATCCTCTCTACAAGTCCAAGCCAACGCAACATTCCTTTCTCAAATTCTAGTCACGACAGCCTATTTTACTCTACAACGTTCTCTGATCACACTATTGCGTATTCTGTCATTCAAAGTAACACCACATTGGGCTAGTTGCCCTTTAAATGTAATTAGTCCGTCTTTTAGATTATTCAAAAATAAGGTAAGTAGGTACACGTATTTTATTATTTGTAAATTAGTTCAAAAATGACAAAGATATAGCCCATTACAGTTACGTGTAACGACACGCCGTGCTGCGTTTTTTAGCACGCAGTGACGTCACACGTAACTTTAATGGGCGATATCTTTGTTATTTTCTGTTTAACCGAAAAAAGAAAAAATACGTGTCCAATATTTTTTTGTAATCTAAAATACGGACTAAATAGAATTTAATTATTTTGACCCTGGAAACTACCCTATTATATTTCTCAAGAACCTCAAGAAAGAAGGCATATCCTCTCAATATGGCTAACGACTTCAAAATCCAACTTTAGTAAAGGCAATCTCAAAATTGCAGCCAACACTCAGCCTTGCCGTGTAATTATTTGAAAGTTTGCGTATTTGCAGAGGCCAGAGAGGAGTTTGCGAGCCACGTTACCGAAAAATAGAAAATAGAATGTGGGAAGTCTATTAGCTGAGTGCTGGCAACATCGACGTACCTGTAACAGGGCTGCCACTATTCCGTCGTGAGACACCGCCTAAGGCCCTTTCTGCACTGCTCCTGTCCGGCGTCGGAACCGGAATCAGTCATTAGAAAAATATCGGATGCCGGATTACGCTTCTCCACTTCATCCGACTATAAATTGGCAATCGCCGTGACCCAGTGCTTTATTAAAATTCCTCGGTTATTCTATTTGAGGCAGGGGACGTTTACCACACATTCTATTAATATAATTAAAATAGTATGGGAACATTTTTGGGTTGTATGCGTGGTGCAAAAACGTGTATTGTTTTTGTACGTCGTCGGTCACTTCAAACCGGTAAAATACCGTTCCGATCTAGCAAATTATCGGACCATTAAAAACCGGATGGCGGAGTAGTGGAGAAGCTTATTAGTATTCTTGTGTGTTTCTAAATCAGATCGTGGAGAAAGACTCTTAGAGCCTGTCGAGACGAAGCGTTTTACGCGCGAGGGCACTCGCGCGTAGACGAGACTTGCGCGAGTAGGAATACGCGCGAGCATTTAGACGGGATGTATGTAACTCTAGTACCTCGGAAACGTGCGAGTGTCTACGACAAAACGCTTTGTCTGAACCGGCTCTTATAAGTTATAGGGTGGATTTACCCAACAAAAATTTCTCTAAACAAAAATTTCAAAAAAATTAAAACACATTGGAATGCTAGTAAAACCAGATAAAATCATTGTAGGATAACTATAATGTTCTTACATTGTGTTTAGACCAAGATTTTAAACGTCGATCCGAAGATATCATCATTCAAATAAAAAGAGGTGAGATGGTGATGACGACTGTGGTATGGTGGTGATTTATCTATGGATGGTGATGATTTCGTGTGTATGATGATGATGCTTTAACTAAGTAGTTATGTCAAATTAAAAACGAAATATATGAAAATCAAATGTTTTTAATGATATAATCAACACAATTCTGATAACAACCGTATACAGTCATTTTCTTCTACCTCTAATGATATATTAAGTCAACACAATTTTACTAACAATCCTAAACAGTCTTTTACTTTTCACTTAATTATTATTATTATATTTTTATGTTAATTGAGATTTGGTCAGTTTTTTTGGTAATAAGTCATGTAAAAAACATAAATTATTGTACAATTAACACGTAATTAGCATTATTATTACTAAGTTAATTGGAATTTGGTCAGTTTTTTGGTAATCAACTACTTTTTAGTAATTGATTACTGTTCTGTGTTATTCTACGATTGATTATATTACCAAAAAACTGACCAAATTTTCTTTTTTCATAATTTAACAAGATTCTTTTACATAACCATCACATTGGTTTGTTGTGGTCATCGGTGGTTTTTGGTCCATTTTTTGTAATCAAAGAGGTAACTATCTACTTATTATTTTTTTTGTCATCATCATCATCATCATCAGGCTATATTAGTCCACTGCTGGACATAGCCCTCCCCTAATGAGCGCCGTAGCGCCCTGTCGTCAGCTTGCCGCATCCAGCATATCTGCCTGCAGTCTTTCGCAGATCGTCATCCCATCTGGTTGGAGGGCGTCATACACTACGTTTGCCAAGTCGCGGTCTCCACTCAAGAACACATTTACCCCAACGGTTGTCGGTTCTGCCACTTCCGCTTGCTAAATTCTCTGAGCTATATCGATAACTTTGCTTCTCTGTCGGAGGTATTCGTTACGAATTCTATCCTTCAGAGAAACTCCGAGCATAGTGTAATATCGGAGATTCAATAAAATACATGCGCTTCGATCCAATGTTTATTCTGAACTAAAACTACCCACATACAGTACAATATCCACCCTTAATTCTTTCTCCCCCCTGAAAACAAACAATCATCTAAAACAAAAAATAAACAGATTTGATTTTTAGTTTTTTTTTAACTTAAACCAATGTATATATACCTATGTACCAATTCTGTTTCAACGTTCAAGCATTCCGAAGCTTAACCACTTTTAACCATGTTTAAACAGTCCTTACAATTAATCGTGAATAGTAGAGAATAATAGAAAAACAAAACACAGACACAAATCTCAACAGACAACAGCGTCCTTATTCTATTATTAACTTTTGTTCTTAATATATATAATTAGGTGGTTTCCTAACCCGACACTGACGCATCGGTTGAACTCGTGAAGGCACAGCAGGGGAAGGCTCATTGCCTATCAAGATTGCGGGTTCCTCCTCTCTAGTTCCAGGAGAATCGACCTGTGGCTCAACCCCGGCGCCCGCGCCCGCAGCCGGCGCTCGCTCAAGGTCTCGGTGACCCCGTGGAGAAGTCGGTGGAGATGCCCACTCATCGACTAGCATATCGTCTGAGCTAGGCCGATGAATGGGTGCATTATCAGGCGGCGTGATCGGATTGACTAAGGAACTCCTATTTCGCTGTTTTAGCTGATCGATATGCCTATGACAAACTCGCCCTGATGTATCCAGCACTCTATAATCCCTAGCGCCCAATCGTTGTGCGACTGTGCCCGGAGACCAACGCTCCGCTCCGCGATACTGGCGTAGCCACACGGGCTCAGCGTCGCGCAGCGCGCGCCGCCCCCCGGCGCCCCTGGCGCCCCCGCGTACAACACTCTGCCGCTCCTGCGCCGCCTGTACTCTCACCCCACAGTCCGGACGCAGCAGGTCGAACTTTGTTCTTAGCGGTCGCCCCAGCATGAGTGAAGCTGGGCTCTCTCCGGTAGTGCAATGCGGAGCGTTGCGGTAATATAATAAAAATGTCTGGATGGCTAAGTCCAGATTAGCGCTCTGTCGCATAGCCTTTTTTATCACCCTTTTTATAGTACGTACGGCATTTTCCGCAGCTCCATTTGAAGCGGGGTGATAAGGCGCTGAAAATGAATGTAGAACGCCCTGTCTACTTAAATAGCCTGCTACTTCGCTACTGGTAAACGGAGGTCCATTGTCCGTCACCAGTTGTTTAGGTATCCCCCATCTCGCGAATAGTTCGCTAAATTTGCTAATTACGTGACTACTACTAGTACTAGGTACACAAAACACTTCCAGCCACTTGGTTCTGGCGTCTATAACCACCAAAAATATTTTTCCATTAATAGGACCCAAAAAGTCTGCATGTATCCGTGCCCACTGCTGGTCAGGCCACGGCCAAGGTGCGGGCGCTCGGCGCGGCGGCGCGTCGGCCTCCGCGGCGCACAATGCGCAGCCTCGGCACAAAGCTTCTACCGCCTCGTCCACGCCCGGCCACCAAACATAACTACGTGCAATAGCCTTTGTTTTTACTATGCCCATGTGACTTTCGTGAAGGTCACGCAAAATTTTCTGTGTACAACTTGTAGGGATTACTATGCGGTGCCCCCACATGACGCAACCCAGTTCTTCATATAACTCATTTTTACGGTTAAAATACGGTTGCAATGCTTTTATTTCATTACCTGCGGGCCACCCATACCGAATGTAACCTAGAACCCTACTCAACAAAGGATCGTGAAATGTTTGCTCTTTTACCTTCTGGTAATCTAACAACATTTCATTGTTTACATAATGTAAATAACTTTGTTCAGGCAACTGCAATGTATCTTTAGCTTTTGCTGGAATCGGCAACCGTGACAAACTATCAGCGCCGTTATCTTTTGTATTAATATATTCAATGTCATACGTGTATGCTGCCAGAATAATAGCCCAGCGCTGCAACCGGCTGGCTGCCATCATTGGAATTCCTTGCTTTGGACCAAATATGCTCACGAGTGGTTTGTTATCCGTTCGCAAAGTAAACTTGCGGCCGTAAATGTATTGATGTAATTTTTGCAAACTGAACACTATTGCTAATGCCTCACGGTCTATCTGTGAATAATTTTTTTCCGATTGTGATAAGGTGCGCGATACATAGGAAACCGGTCGCTCGTGCCCCTCCTCGCATACCTGTGTCAACACACCGCCAATACCTAATGGGCTTGCGTCACAGGTTAGAATTAACGGTTTGCTGGGATCATAGTGTGCTAATACCTGAGTGCTTATCAAAATTTTTTTTATCTCTTTAAACGATGATTCACATTTGTAACTCCAATCCCACTGCCTCCCCTTTTTTAAAAGTTCATACAATGGTGCTAAAATAGTACTAATATTTTTTATGAATCGGGCATAGAAATTAACTAACCCTAAAAACGAACGTAATTGTGAAATGTTTGTGGGTCGCGGTATTTTTACCACCGCCTCTACTTTTTCTGTGTCAACTTTGATTCCCTCTTTCGATATTATGAATCCTAAGTACTTTACTTCACTCATCATGAACAAACATTTTTGTTCTTTCAGTTTCAGGCCGGCATCTTGCAGTCTACGCAAAACTTTTTCGATTAAGAGGAGATGTGACTTTTTATCCGCACTTGCTAGGATAATATCATCCAAAAACACTTGAACGTTCGGAATATCACTCAATAGCATTGACATTATACGTTGAAAAATTCCAGGACTCGAAGATAAACCGTATACTAGACGTTTATATTTGAATAACCCTTTGTGTGTATTGATAACCGTTAAATTATCTGGGTCATCAATTTCTATCTGATTGTAAGCTTGTGAAAGGTCAATTTTTGAAAAGTACCTTGCCCCACTAAGTCCTACCAGTAAGTCCTCCACCTTAGGTACAGGGTATTTATCAATCAGCAAAACAGGGTTCAGGGTTACTTTATAGTCCGCACAGATACGCAAGCCGCCATCAGCCTTACGAACGGGTACTAAAGGAGTAGCCCAGTCCGACGTCTCCACGGGCTCAATGACACCCTCCCTGAGCATACCGTCTAGCTCCGCGTCGACGCGCTCGCGCAGCGCGTACGGCAGCGGGCGTGCGCGGCAGAACACCGGCACGGCGCCCTCCCGCACGTGCAGCTTCGCCTTGCTCCTACTGTACCTTCCGAGTCCACCGCTGAATAGCCCCTTATATCTGTCGAGTAACAATGACACATCATTATCGTCCCTAGCCAAATTATCTCGTTCGTCAATGTTGTTGGAATTGCTTGTCGAAAATATAGGAATTTGTATTCCTAACTCGGTTAGCCATTGGCGACCTAATAGTGAAGTCGTGCCCCCTTCGATAACGAACAGTTCTAAATTTTTCGAGACTTGGCCATAAAATACTTTTGGTTTTATTACTCCCAGTGGTTTAATTCGACTACCATCATAGAATCTTAACACTAAATTATAAGGTTCAATTTGGTGCGATCTGAAATAAGTATCATATGTTGATTTACTAATGCACGATACCGCAGAACCTGTGTCTACCTCCATTTTCAAATGAACATTCTCAACATTTAAGGTCATGCTCACCGGTCTATAACCGTTTAAACTTAGTTGATGCATTTCTTCCTCCAGCTCCGACTCCGACAGATCTTCTGAGTAGTTGTCGCAGTGGGGCGCTGAGGGATCCAGTGCGGCTTCCACGTGATGCACCTTTCTGTTCGGGTCGCGCGGGCGCGACCCCCCCGACTGGAATGAACACTGCCGACGTAGGTGGCCCCGTTGTTTGCATCTACTGCAAATAAACTTTTTGTATCGGCAGTCCTGCCTTAGATGGCTGTCTGCCCCGCAAACTGTGCAGTGTGACTGAGACTGAGCGCTAGTTACGGCGATCCTCTTGTACTGATGTTGAGCCGACCCTGAGCTTGAGCCTGGCGCGGTGCCTGTACGGTTATTTCCAACCTGCCGCGCGCCTGCCGATGACGTCAGCGCTAGTACAGGCGCGACCGGCGCAGGTTCTCGCCCGCGGTCCGTCTGTTCCACCGCCGCCGCATCTCGCTCCGCCGCCTCCAAGGAGCATGACAGTTTGACCGCTGTTTGATAATTCAAATGCTCTTCAGCAAACAGCCTCTGTCGAATGATATCACTCCTTAAACCGCACACAAACTGATCCCGGAGATTTTCTTCCAAATTGACGCCGAATTCACAGAACCTTGATATTTTTTTCAATTCTGTTATATATTGCGACACCGATTCCTCCATCAGTTGCCTTCTTTGGCGAAAACGATAGCGTTCCGCCATCTCGGACGGTTGGGGTTGCAGGTGATTACGTAACACATTGACTACCTCCCGGTAATTTAATGAAGCTGGTTTCCTTGGACTAACCAAATTACTAAGCAACTCGTATGCTTCCTCGCCTATTACCGCGATTAAAGTTGGTAACCAAAGCTCGTCCTTCACGTCGTTAACCTTATAAAACATTTCCAAGCGTTCCACGTACAAAGTCCAATTCCCGGACGACACATTGAACTCGCCGATTTTTCCCACTGACATTTTTATACTTTCTCGCGTATGCTTTCTTTTAATTTTTACACACACAGGTCATAAACCAACACTGTACTGTCTTTTCGTCACTAAAATCCTCGTCAGCCAATGTAATATCGGAGATTCAATAAAATACATGCGCTTCGATCCAATGTTTATTCTGAACTAAAACTACCCACATACAGTACACATAGCTCTCTCCATAGCTCGCTGAGCGACTTTGAACTGGTGGACCAGCCGTATCGTGAGTGTCCACGTCTCGGCTCCGCAAGTTATTACAGGTAGGACACACTGATTGAAAACTTTCGTTCTCAAGCATTGCGGTATGGATGACGAGAAGACTCGGCGTAGTTTCCCATACGCTGCCCAAACCAGCTGGATCCTCCTCTTGGCTTCCTTCTCGAAATTGTTTTTACCTAACTGCAGAATCTGCCCGAGGTAATATTCGGAAATGATTTCTAGATCTACGTCGATCGGTATAGGATATATATGGCCATTGATCATGACTTTGGTTTTATCCAAATTCATGCCAAGACCGATACGTCACGAGGCTGAAGCTAGGCTGGCCGGCCTAGCATCTGGTTCAGCTCCTCTAGCGACTCCGTCATGCAAATTGCAGGTGCGAGATGTAGTCTCCGTTTATGTTAATGCCTTTTCCTTTCCAGTTCAGCGTCTTAAACATGTCTTCCAACGCGCTCGTGAACAGTTTCGGGGATATAACATCCCCCTGTCTTACTCCTCTGCGCAGTTGGATAGGTTTAGACTGCTGGCCCTGTAGACATCTACATAGACATCTCAACACATCGATATAACGATAGTCTACTTGGCATCGCTGTAAGGATTCCAGAGCTACCCAGGTTTCGACAGAGTCAAAGGCCTTCTCATAGTCCATAAAGTCAGTGATTGGATCCGGCATTGAACCTGTTGATCACTGAGACATCTCTGAACATATGCTTGCTATCCGTCATGATGAAATCGATCTCATTTTAAGTCACAGTTTCGGGGCTTTGCCATGTCCACCTCCTTTGAGGCTGTTTCTTGAAGAAACAGTTCATTAAGAATCACTCCTCTTTATCAAGGAAGTTGACAAGCATTTGCCCCCTGTGATTCCTGACTCCATAACCATGCGGGCCTATTCGGGACTCGTTGCCACTCTGGGTTCCCACCTTGCCGTTAAAGTCCCCCATAACAACGTTGAAGTGAGCCTTCGTGGTGTTATGTAAGGCTTTGGATATGTCTTCGTACATATCCTCCACTTCATCATCCGAGTGTGTTGAGGTCGGTGCGTAAACTTGAATGACCTTCATGCTGTAACGCTTGGACAGCCGAAGGATAAGGTACGCTACTCTGGTCGACACACTAGAGATTTCTTCAACGTTGTTAGAGATGCCCTTATTGTCGAGGAAACCTACGCCACCCTGGGATGTTATATCACCCTCGAGAAAGTAGAGAAGATGGCCCGAGTCTAGGGTTACGGTGTCATCCCCCTCTCTACGGACTTCACATAACCCCAGAACATGCCATTTAATGTTCTCTAACTCCACTTCCAACTGCGCTAGATGATGATCAAGCCTCAGAGTGCGCCCATTGAACGTTGCCAGGGTCAATGGTTTGTGGCAGCCTGAGGTAGCCCGGTGATTCTTAGCAGCCCCTGCTATGCAATAGCGAGGCGGCTGGGAACTGGGGGCCATTTCCTTGGTCTTGCCATCATTGGGGGTAATCCATAATCCCATAATCCCCACGCAGGGCATGTGGGTTGGGGATCGCACATCATTTGTAAACGGTGATGATGCGTATGGTGATGACGATTCGAACATTACGTCAATTTTTCTAGAAAAGTAATATCAATAATAAGATACCGCTATATTCTTTAGCATCTTCACTTACATCAAGATCTTATTGAAATTAATCGTAATGCTATTTTATGTACTTACCTTGAACCACAGTGTGACGGTAATGACGGAAACTTTGTCTAATCAACTTTTTTGGACACTCACAACGAAATCTTTGCTCTCGGAGAGCGTGTTATGCATGTGCGACTCGCTTCGGCGATTGCTATTGAACTGAGGAAGCAGATCAGGGTATCGTTGGCCGCGTAAATGCAACGCATACAGAACTACCTTCACTTTGATGTTGCCGTGACGGTGTTGACGAATATCGATGCTAAAATTTTGTTAATTAATTAATCATTAACTTTACGAAGAAATTATTATTTTCATTTCTATAAAGTTATATACAATATGGATAAACGTAAATAATGAATTAAAATCTAGTTCCTACGTCGGGTATTCGACTTTTTGCCGGCAAAAGTCAAGAGTAGCATTTTTTTCACAGACGGTGATGATTTTGATAGCAGTATTCATTTTATTACTAAAAATCTATTGAGTTTGAGTATGTTTGGGTTAAAGCGCATTATAAAACAGGTATATTTAAAGCATGTAAATGTAAAAAAGTTACGATTCTCGAGCAATATGTATTTTTTTATCCCCTCAACGTGAATTTTCAACAGGATTGTAAATCCACCCTATAACACTAGGCTCTTGATGTAGATTATTAAACTGTACCTACACGATTTCGAAGAACTTTGGTTTTATTTTGATGATAAAGTGATAAAATCTATAGGACAATGATTGAAGTGAAGAAACAAAAACTTATGATTCACGAGTAAATTAATCAGCAGTGGTGTTTTGTCAAACTTTTGACTTTTAGACGGCAACCCTACTTCTGTGTAACTCTAAGAGCATTACTATCTCGGCATTCCCTCTCACACGCGAATTGTATTATTTTAATGATTGTAGAAGAATGTGCATACTTTTGAGAAAATATAAATAAAATAAAAATTATTTTTCCTGAGAACCTTCAACAAAATAACTAAAAATAATAATATAAAAAAATGTCTTAAAGTACCTGTTTGTTGTATGTTGCGCTTGGCCATGAGGCCATGGATTTTTCATTAATTTCTGTTCTTCGTTTGTGACATTCTAATTAATTCGAAAGTGAAGTCAAAAGTTGTCTTCGGCAGCGGGCATTCCAATTTTCCACATTTCCACGTTCACTGCGGGTTGCGGCGTTCATTCGCAGAAACCCTCGCGGGACTGGCGGACGGACTGACGTTGTGTTTGTTTACGGTTGTCTGGAAGAGATCGCTTTTAGCTATAAGACCGCCAATTGAATACGCCAAAACTTAGATAACTATGTAGGGCTTTTGATGTACTTTTTTTCTACTGTATACAATAAAGAGCTCTAACCTCATCTTAACTAATTTCATCCCATCTGATTTAATCAAGTCTAGTCCAGTCTAGTCCAGTCTAGTCTAGTCTAGTCCAGTCTAGTCCAGTTTAGTCTAGTCTAGTCTAGTCTAGTCTAGTCTAGTCTAGTCTAGTCTAGTCTAGTCTAATCTAGTCTAGTCTAGTCTAATGACTGGCGCTATACACAAGCTAATTTGGATGGCTTAAAAGCCATAGTATAATGAACTAACTTAAACAATATCTACCGAATACCCTTGTTGGGTTTTGTAAAAAATACACATGGGTTTGCAGAATACAGCATAACAGACGTGTTTAATTCAATATGCCGGTGTATTGGACATTTTCCTTCCAAAGGCGGTGTTTTCCGTTCATAACAATGCCTGCGACCGCAAAGCCTTCCGACATGTTTACCTGACGCTAAGCAAAACAAAAAACACTGTTATTGGATTTCCTAATTTAATAAAGGAAATAAGAGGAGCGTCATTTCGCTGCCTGTTTTCCTGTTGACAAGTAATAAGTGTAAGCCCTGCTTAGACCACAAAGGGTTCCGTAACAAGAATTGCGTATTTTAAAAATAAATATTTTTTTAATTATAAAATAAAAAAATAATCAACTCACGCCCGTTATCCTTAGGGGATAGGCAGATGCACCAATCACTAGAACTGGGGCCACGTTTTGCCGAGTTTATTAGGCCCCAAGCGTGACAAGTGGCAAGCTTGTCGCCGTTATCCGGGCACTATTTATAAATTTTTTAATTTATTGATTTTTATTTATAATTAAAACAAAATCGTCGTTAACGTCAAAGTTATATGGAGTAGAAGCTAACAAAAAAACTTGATATTCATTATTTTTAAAACAGTTTAGCTTATTAACAAACTTAACTCGGTTCAACCCAATAGAGTGGAATGTTACGTAATACAAGGGCTGGCCTTTGCCAACCTCACCGTGGTAAGACGTGAATTAATGTCATTTGTGCTTTAAATAATTTAAAGCTTTAGTCGAAATTGGGTATTAAGTCAAAAGTCAAAGTCAAATATTTTATTCATAGTACAAATAGAACATTTACTTTATAAATGTCAAAGATTGTGGTGATTATTAAAAATGTAATCCTCAATTTTAATAATATCATCATCGTCATCATCAGCCATTTTACGCCCACTGCAGGACTTAGGACTCTTTACAATAAAAAGGCAAGCCTAATGCAAGTTAGACTCGCGCAGGAAGGGTTTCGTATCACTATCATAATCATCTTTACATTTTAATATTCCAAGCGTCTATTTGATGTCGCTATCGTTTACTTTGGTATCGATCAAAACACGGGAACAAAATCACGTTCGTTTAATAGGATGCCCATTTAAATATTTACTATATTATGTTTTTAGTATTTGTGGTTATAGCGGCAATTGAAATGCATCAGCTGTGAAAATTTCATGTGTATAGGTATGACGGTTCATGAGATACAGGCTAGTGATAGTCAAACGGAAGGTATGACAGTGGAACCTTAGTAATAAGGTTCTTACCCTTTGTGTACAGAACCCCAAAAATAAACTATACAACATTAGGTATTATACATTTATCCACCAATCCGGACTCGGCCCCCGTGACGGACTATGGCTTATAAGTTCCTCAGGGAAGAGACCCGTTCTTTTCGGTGAGGACATAATGGGCTGATGATGATTTTTTTTTTTCAAGGAAACTAACATCTTAACAGTTGCAAGCCAATACATTTATGAGAATATTACGTACGTTCGAAAAAATGTGGAAGATTTCGAAACTCTTACGGAACAACGTAACGCAGTTATCTTGTAGTGAGAACCGGCCTTTAAAGTTAGAGAAAAACCTTACTGAAATAACTGTCGGGGGTCGCAATAATTGCCCCATTAATATACAATATTACGCAACTATACTAACTCTTTTATAAATAACACGGTGCAAAAGACCTCCTTAATCTAGTATGTCTGTGTATGTGTTGAAGAGTGTTTATAACAGGAATTATTTTCATAAACAGGCTATGACTTCGCCATAAGAATGTTCAAACAGCACCTAGACTCTGTTAATGCATTACAGTGCAGTACCTAGTAAGCAACATAACATAACATTTACATACGGTACTTACCTACATAGCTTCTGGCCCCACACCAGGATACCCTGTGTCGTGGCAACCAGAAACAGCGACATCACAAACATGTAAACATCCAAGACCTGGGTTTCTTTTTTTTTTGTCTGTCCTCGCTCGGGATTCGAGCCCGAGGCCTCTCGCATGGTAGTCAGATCCGCTAACCGCTGCGCCACAGAGGTCGTCCGAAGTGGAACCAGTACCTTGGAAGGACAAGGAAGTGGTATCAGTACCTTGATTTCTGTACCTGTATTTCTGGGCATCACGATCGATGCCAAACTCTCCAATTATTGGGGTCCAAATATTGTAAAATTAGCACATAGACTTAGTTCCGCAGCATATGGAGTGAAAAGAATTCGAGAACTTACTGTTGTTGGAACTCCCAAGCTTGTTTATTTAAGTTACTTCCATAATATTATGCCTTACGGTATACTACTATGGGGCCGGGCAGCAGACATTGAGACTATCTTCATGTCATCCTGGACAAGAGAACGATCCGATTTATTTACTAAAATATAGCTAGTAGGGACTCGCTAAGAGATTTAACCAAAGAAACCAACATCTTAACAGTTGCAAGCCGATACATTTATGAAAAAGTTATGTACGTCCGAAAAAATATCAAAGGCTTTGAAAGTTTCAGTAGCCATTACCACATTAATTCTAGAAATAAACATAAATTGTCATTTCCACGGTTTAGGGTTGCAAAAGTTAATACTTCCTTAATGGGGCACTGTGTAAGGTTCTACAACAATATTCCCCAAGATATACTACCTTACTTACTTACTTACCTCCGACGCGGTTTAATCAATTGATTTGTCGCGGTTGCTTAAGCTCTGCGAATCAGAGCGAAATCTGGTCGGACTTTTCCGTTTAAAATTCAAGTGTATCCGGAAAAAAGTTATTAAAATGTAAATGTAGAACAACCTTGTAGTCAGTGGACTGTATCATAATCAACCCATTTTGTCCCCACCGAGGGGCCTGGGTCTCTTCCCTGAGGAAGGTATAGGTCATACTCCACCACGGGGGCCAAGTCCGGATTAGTGGAGGCTTGTAAGACTAGTGGACTGTATGGTGGTAACTGATGGTAAATAAAAACCGATTAAACTAAATTTTAACTATATTATTGTAAGACAAACAAACCGCGTGCGGGAGCGGCAAAGCACGAACTCTCAGAAACAATATTAACAACATTAGAAGTGTAAATCAATGTTTCCACAATAAAAGAAAAATCAAACCGAGGTTTGATGATTTGTAGCCTGTACCGTATGCAATGAAACGTTAGTTAGTTGTTAGTACCGTATGTAATGAAACGTTATGTGGAGTTAGAAAGTAAATCATCCGTAACTAAGTCCCTGTTAGTCAGCAAAGCCCGAGTGGGTTAGGGTTTACCCACATCTGCATACGTTACGAGAATTTTATATACCTATTAGAAGAGATTGAACATAGAAGATATAAGAATTTTTCGTATTCATCATCATCATCAACCCATCATGTCCCCACCAAGGGGCACGGGTCTCTTCCCTTAGGAAGGTATAGGCCATACTCCACCACGGGGCCAAGTCCGGATTGGTGGAGGCTTGTAAGACTAGTGGCTGGTCTTAATATCAGAAGTTTTCAAGCCGCCCTAAGGCCTCTGACTTGGCTTAACGACTGCCATCTATCGACGGCAGCTGGCACCAACTGCTTAACGTGCCTTGCGAAGCACGGAATCGCTCGGAAAAATACCACTAGCGTTGGTCATAGACGGTAACCCATCCATGGACTGGACGCGCCGACTTGCTTCACCTTAGTGATCGTTTAAGATCACTCAGGCAGCCCAGGCTACGAGCCATTCCATATTGCACACCGGAAAAAAAAACAGAAACTCAAAATTGTTGGCAACTTTAGGAACATAAAAAAAACACTGTTTTTTACCCTGCACTGCAGCACGAATGTGTGAACTGTAATAACTTGGTTTTTATTTTATTATATCGTTTGTAAGTGAAGATCATAGTTTTCATTACTATTTCTCCGCCCTTACACCAGCAACGTACAGTCTGCGCTCTAAACCTAAACCTAACCTAAACCTAAACTTACCAGTAGGATAAGAAAAAAACAATATTAGATGTAAATTCAATTTAAATTAAGTTAAATTAAATTAAATTAAGTTAAGCTAGTAAACTCAACCCATCTGCAAATAAACCCCTCAGGTTTAAGCAGCTTGGTATTTTGTACACAATTATGTCATTAATAATTAAAAAAAAAACCTACTCTGTGCAAAATTATGTCATTAATAATTAAAAACAAAAATAATATTTTCAAAGGTGTAATACTTACTTGCTTTTTGTTAAGGTAAAAGCAAGTAAGTGCTTCTTATCCAGAATTAAGTTAACAACGAGTAGTGCTAACGAAAGTTCAGTGCAAAACTACTACCACTGTATGTGAAATCAGCTTAAATGTAAAATTAATCACGACTGTAAACCCAATCCACGGAAAATTGGAACCTAATCCGGTCTAATCGTTTGTTCGACTCACTGGGCGCGAATCAAACGATTTTCAACCGTACATGCTAGCGACGATAAGCTTAAAGCTTCGATATTAGCGTTATGTTTATAGAGTCGTGTTTAAGTTGATGATGAAAAGAGATCAAATTAGCCTTAAATGTTCAAATAAATCTCAATTTTTAATACCTACCAGTGATACGTGGTTGCCTCTGAGAAAGCTCTGTAAGTGAATTTAAATTGATACAGTAATTATATTTTGGAAAAATTAGGTCTTGTATGTGTGCATGTTTGTGATGTCGCTGTTTTTAGCTCCAACGACACGGGGTATTCTAGTGTGGGATCAGAAGCAATAATATTACCTTGTCGAAAACAATTAAAAACAATGTCATGGTGAGCCGCTCTGAAAAATTTTACTGGTTGAATAACGCCAAATATTTATCTGGTGCCAACGGACCAGAAAAATGTTTATCCGATGTGATCACTGAAACGCGCGTGTTTTGCGTAAAAAAGGCGGGAGTGCGAAAAAAACGGTCGTTTGACCTTGTTAGACCAATTTACGCGTCACTGGTTTAACACAGACAGGTAGAATGTTTTATAATAATTATGTTTAACATGTTAGCGTCGCTCGTAGCCCCCGTTACCTAAGTGATTTTAAACATATAGGTTAAACAGCATAGGGCGCGTTCAGTGTATGATACAGTGACCGTTCTATGACTAACGCTAGTGCCATTTTTCCGAGCGGTTCCGTGCTTCGCAAGGCACGTTAAGCAGTTGGTGCCGGCTGCCGTCGATAGATGGCAGTCGTTTAGCCGAGTCAGAGGATTTAGGGCGGCTTGAAAACTTCTGACAGTAAGACCAGCCACTAGTCTTGCAAGCCTCCACCAATCCGGACTAGGCCCCCGAGGTGGAGTATGACCTATACCAACCTCAGGCAAGAGACCCGTGCCCCTCAGTGGGGACATAATGGGTTGGTGATGATTATAACTTTGTTTTAAATTGACCGAAACGGAGGCCGTAGGCTCGACGAGTGCTGAAGGCCAGCGTTGATTGCCCCTAGTGGGAATCAAGCAAACGACCTCTCTTTTCAGAGTTTTTTACGATTATATGTTAAAATTTTCAATTTATGGAGATAAAGGCTATTGTGAGCCTTCCTGAAAGGTGAACAAACGAATTATCCCGTGGGAGCCCCTTGCAATTCATTACCAGGCCCATAAAAACATTCATGCCGGGATGATTCGACTCCGGGACATTTTATTCCCAAACTCACTGTTTTATTGCTGCGCCGTTAATATTGATATACGACGCGTGTTACAAAGAGCACAGTTTAGGGACTGAGTATGGATTTACGTAAATCTAATTTAAGGGAAGATAATGTTTTATAAAAAAAAAACCTTTGAATCTTTATCATTCAATAATGAAGTATTTTAAGAAATGAAACGTTTTCCTGAATATTGGGACTCAGAAATTATTTTGTGAGCAAAAATAATCGTGATTTCTTATTTGTTTCAGGTAAGCCAAAACACTTCACGAAAGGATGACAAAGTGCTTGTATAAAAGTAAGTACGAAGATACATCGCAAAAACAAAACGTTACTGAAATTACATTAAATCTATAAACTGTGTCTTTCGAGATCGTTAATCCAACCGATTTTAAAAGTGCCTTTTGTTAATAATAATACAAATAAATTATTTATTACCCTTAAAAATAAATTAAACACAATCAAAATTCACACAAAGCTTCGCCAAAAATAACATGAAAATAACAAAAAAAAAACGATATTTCCTTTCATATAATCTTACAACTTGTGAATATAATTGGATATTTATACATAAAAATCTCGGGTCATAGGATTGAACTCCTCCGAGATGACTTCACCGATTTGTATGACATTTGTGTACGTTTATTACCTAAAATAGGTCTTAGGCAAATTAATAATGCAAACAATATAGTTATGCCCGGCCAGCAAGTATAAAATTAAATACATGGCTATTTAAATACTGTTATTGTAAAAACCTGCGGCTGTATAAGACATGACTTCCGAAGAGCTTGTAAAGATAAAAATCTACACTGAAGTAACTAAATTATTGAAAGGCACACTGCAAAATTATTTTTCGTTTAAACTTGTTTTTTTTTAAATGCCTCAACTCATTCTCGCCAAGTTTTCTTAGTTGTTGTGACAACATTTATCGATGTCCGATGTCGATTACTGTTCGCTTTGTACATAGAGACTCCCCCTTCATTCATCACCATTTATCAGTGATCTTAATAGTAAACACACACAAACACGCATTGTTGCTACAAATAGATTACGTCTACATGTAATCTGTTTATATCCACTTAGTCATAACATAACAGAACTCGAGAGAAGACTTGTTATGTTTTACTTAGTTACAGAAGATTTTGTTGCTTGACTTTGTTAGGTATCTCACCTAGACAGATAGATGAACATTCATTTGCATTTCATCATCAACCCATTATGTCCCCACCGAGAGGCACGGGTCTCTTCCCTGAAAAAGGTATAAGCCATACTCCTCCACGGGGGCCAAGTCCGGATTGGTGGAGGCTTTTAAGACTAGTGGGTGGTCCTATTTTTTTTGTTCTTATTCCTTATTTTTTTATTATATAGCCAATGTACTTATAATGTTAGCCGCTGCCTTGGAACTGAAGGTAATGGAGAAAAAGGCAGTGAAACGAAAACTCCACTTCGACAATTTTTTCTCAAGATGGTACGAATATCTATATATTAAGAAGCTCAATATTATAGAGAGCTGTATTGATTGCAAAGCCGTTTGCAGTTAGAGTACACGCATTTCAAGATTTATGTGTAGTTGTCTGAACTTACTAGACTGATACTAAATATTTTGACAATGTCTGTGAAAAAATTTAAAGCAAGTATTTTTTAAAACTCAATTTACATATAATCAGGTTTGTGACCGCTTTAGTGCATTCTCAATCGTACCTATTTGGACGCTAATAGCACACTTTATAAAGGACAACGAGGCGAAAAAGTGGCCAGCGAAATTGAACTGTAAAATAAAAATAAATTGAAAGCACAGACAATTTGAACCGAAGAAGGGAGGTATCGGTAAATCTTTTCAATTGTTTGGACTCTATTTGAACTGAGGTTATCAAACAAAGCCTCTTTTCTTTCTTTTGTAATTTTTGTAAATTACACAGGAAAGTGGTCTATCAGGATCGTGGCAAGAGACCCCTGGGAACATACCCTTCTGGGATACAGGAGTGAGCTTATGTATTTATTAATGTAAATAACTCTACGCAACCGCTTGTATTGTACACCACGCATTAAGGGTGGTCTAAAAACCATAGCAAAATGACCGTGCCTCAACAGCAGCTAGTGAATACGCTTGGTTTTAAAAAAGGCACTATTCAGAAATAACTCAACAGACTCGAATATAATGGTTTGAATTAGTAGCCAGCCGTGACCTGTCGGTTGCCGTCGATAGATGGCAGTCGATAAGCTAAGTTAGAGGCCTTAAGACTGCTTAAAAACTTCTGAGAGTAAGACAAGCCACTAGTCTTAGAAGCCTCCACCAATCCGGGCTAGGCCCCCGTGGTGGACTATCCCCTTTACCTTTCTCAGTTAAGAGACCCGTGCCCCTCGGTGAGTACATAATTGGTTGATGATGGTGATGAAAAAGTGTTACCCTTTTTTTTTTTGGAAATACATAATTTCATTAACACCAAAATTTTGTACACAATCCACAAAACGCGTGAACATCTTACACTTTTCTTCATTTTTTGTCACATTTACATATATAAACGCACGCTGTTTCCCAGATCCTGACAAATCACTTTCGCTTTATCGACATTCATAAGTCGTAGCGTCGCGCGCCAATTTCGGGTACTTTTTATCTTGCCCTTTGCAAATAAAGCCCTATTTGGTACAGAGGTTTGTCCCTTACCGGCTCTTGCACTTACATTCGCTTGATACATTTGGTTCGGCAGTCTTTGTTCCTTCATCCTCTCCACATGTCCAAGCCAACGCGTTCAGCAGCCACACATTCCTTTGATACAAAACTAGTTTTAGCCCCTGTTTTACAAAGTTCAATTAAAGTAGATAAGCTATCCGCAACCAGGGCTGCCGTTTGTTCTAAATTTAAATAAATTTTCCTATATTACGTGTGTTCGTTTATGGCTTCAAATTTAGAACAAACGGCAGCCCTGGTTGCGGATAGCTTATCCGGAACTTTATCTCCAGATTGTGAAACAGGTCCTTAATCTTTTTTTTCCTTACTGAAGAGATCTCTCCCTTCTGCAAATCCTCCCAATAAAATACGACGACTTTTAAAAAACAAATAATAGTCTTAATGACGAAACGTGCTTGCACAAATAGTTTACATTACACAGAAAAAAAAACAAAAGACGAACTATACAAAAAAGAATAAGTTTGAAGTAGCAAGGAGGTTGCGTACTTTTTGGCAGGCGCAAACACTTACATAAACAAGCAAAACCAAAATGCCAGATACAGAAAGCGCTCTCTTCCATAAAAGGGCCGTTGCTCAGAGCCCCTTAAATGACGGAAGGGAGACAAAAAACTGACGGCATTTCCTACTTTTTATTTCGCAGGAACCCTTTATCCTATTTTGGGCCTCATCGGACGTCTATAAATGGAATGGATAGGCTTTCATGCCAGCCCAATTTAGTCAAGAGAAAAGCGAAGGGAAGGCGGTCAAACGCCTCTCATATGCGCTGGGTTCTGCAGAAAATGAAAGTGAATTAAATTACAGTTCTAAATTATATTTCATTAAAAGTTAAGGTTTTATCTCAGTGATGTTAGTGCAGCTGTAGTACATACGTATTGTTAAGGAAAACATCGTGAGGAAATCTGAATGTCTGAGGTGTATATACCTATGCCTCAGCGGTTGAAATTGCCAATTCCCAGAAGGCCAGTACCATACGATAGGAATGATTCTCCTTACTCTGCAAATAACCATTGAAAACTAGTGTCCATTGTCATTTTGGTCTGAAACTGGTTTCAGACCTTCATATACTGTCCGATCTAATTGAGCCACACTGTATGCGTCTTATTGTAGGGGATATGCTTTTTTTCTTCTTACTGGTAACCATAAAGCTGACCTGGATACCAAACGCGACCATTTAAAGGCTCGCCCACCTGCTGCCATAACATATAATTATGAGAACGGCATTCTCACGTGCCCTCACGGAGTTTCACCGTGAAGATAGGCTACATAAGCCATCTTCGAGCGCACCAGCGCCACATCTCTGATTAGGGGTCAAAGTGGTCGCCATGGCCGAAATCGGTCGGAACAATCAATAATCATCATCAACCATATTTTTATACTGATATGTGAATTCACTGAGGATTTCCTTTCACTCTTATGTATCTCTAGACATGGTGCCTTCCTATCAATCCCCTCCATCAAGAGACGAGTGTCGTAAATTTTACGACGCTAAATTCTTTCTAACACAGTTTTTCTGTCGGGGGAATTTTCCAGAAGAGTTGCTCTGGCTATTCATTGAAAATCATTTCGAGAGATATTCGGATGAGCGAAGGTTTGAACGAGATAGGTAATTGAAGATTCACTCAAAAACTTCAAAGACTTGAAAGTTAAGCGTTTGATACGTTTTTCATTCTTAAGTTGTTTGCGGTATAAGCTTTGTTGAAGTGAATTGTGCCTTAAAAAGGGCAATGATCTACTAACTTCACGTAAATAAGCTCACGCCTGTATCCCAGAAGGGTAGGCCAGGGTCTGCAACCGTACGTCTTTTCACCACACAATAATGAAAATAATGCTTTTTACACAAATAGGTAACATCATCATCTATTCGACACTCATCGCAGGACCTATGGCTTCCTTATTCATAGAAATAAAACTTACAAAAATAAATAAAAATAAAAAATAATAATAAACTCACGCTCGTTATCCCCGAGGGGGTAGGCAGAGGCACCAATCACTAGAACTGGGCCCACGTTTTGCCGAGTTTATTAGGTCTCAACGTGACAAGTGGCAAGCCTGTCGCCGTTATCCGGGCACAATTTATCAGCGAATGGTGGTGCTGCACAAACAAATGTACGTAACTAAGTCATTTGTACACATGCGGGATTCGAACCCAGACCATCATGATCGAGAAGCAAGGGTCAACCCCACTACGCCACCACTGCTCTGCACCAGCACTACAAAAATACATACTCATAAGAAAGCTCATTGTCATGCAACGAGCTATGGAAAGGGCTATGCTCGGAATTTCTCAACGAGACCGAATCAGAAATGATGAGCTCCGTAGACGTACGAAAGTCTTCGACATAGCCCAGCGGATAAGGTAGTTGAAGTGGCAGTGGGTGGGCTAACTCATCAATAGCACGCCGAACTCATGGCCGATGGGGCCGAAAAGTTCTTGAATGGAGACCACACATCGGCAAGCGCAGCGTAGGACGACCAGCCACAAAATAGACAGACGATCTCATCCAAGTTGCGGGAAGACGCTGGATGCAAGCCGCTCCCAACCGGTCTTTTTGGAAATCCACGCAGGAGGGCTATGTCCAGCAGTGGACTTTTTATGGCTAAATGATAATGATGATGACATACTCCTTTACTGTTTTCAGAGTTTTTCGGTCTTGTGGTGCGAGGTGGCGACTTATAAGTAACGCGACAAGTAGGGTATAACAATCACCACTATAACCTCCTAGTCCTGACCTTGACAATAACGATAAACCGCGGTGTTACCCGCGGTTTATCAGGGAAAATAAATTGTGTATTAACAGTAAAAATAATAACTATTCACATTTTTAGAAGCAAAATAATTCAAATTTGAGCATCGGAAAGATCAATTTTCAAAATTTCATTCTCATCGATTTACCCATGGGAATAAGATGTTTTCCCGCGGTAAGACGTAGCCTATGTGTGAATCCAGGGTGTCAGCTAACTCCATACCAAATTTTATTACAATCGCTTTAGCCGTTAAGACGTGAACAAGTAACAAACATACATACACACAGTCACAAACGTTCGCCTTTATTAGTGTGATTATTTCTCTAATATATAAAATTCTCGTGTCACAATGTTAGTGCGCAAACAACTATTCTCAGACCGGTAGGTCTGAGAATAGGTTATTATCTATTTTTCACAGCTCTTGCAAAACAACGTGTGCCGGGTCAGCTAGTATAACCTCCTCTGTCCCGTGTCAACAAAATAACAATAGAAAACTATTGTTATTTTCAAGATCAGGACCGAAGAGGATAATTACATAGGCTGCTACTTATGTATGCGGAATCTGGGATACCAATAATTTTAAACGCAATGTCTGACCTCCATGGTCAAATTTGTTCTTTTTTTAAATAGTGGCCGCTAATATTTTTCTCTTATATACGTTAGTGTTTTGTTTTTGTTGGGTTTGAAATGTCATATCGCTGAAAAAATGGAACTCACTCGTGAAAATATTCGTGCTATGATTTATTACAATTTTCGACGAGGTTTAACGCAACAACAGTGCGTGGATCAATTAACTTCGACTTTTGGTGGTGAAGCTCCATCAAAAACGACTGTGCATCACTGGTTTAATGAGTTTAATCGCGGGCGCAGTAAGCTCACGGACGACGTTAAAGAAGGTCGCCCGAAATCGGTGGTTGTGCCACAAAATATTGAAGCTGTGCGAAAACTAATAATGCAAGACCGCCATGTTACGTATCGCGAGATAGAGGCTATTCTGGGCATATGTATGACGAGCATTCATAGGATATTACATGAACATTTGTCTGTAAAAAAAATTTGTTCGCGTTGGATCCCGCACAACTTAACTCAGGATCAAAAAGATGCTCGCGTCGAATGGTGCAAGAAAACCTTAAAAAAATTCAACGGAGGCGACTCAAAATCTGTTTATAATATCTACACAGGTGACGAATCCTGGATCTAAGCGTACGATCCCGAAACTAAACAACAATCAACAGTTTGGTTGTTTCAAAATGAGCCGAACCCTACGAAAGTGGCTCGTGCAAAAAGCACTGTAAAGCAAATGGTGGCCTGCTTTTTTGGTATTAATGGCCATGTGGCTACAATACCACTGGAGAATCGCAGAACGGTTAATTTGGAACCAGCTACGCAGAATCATACTTCACCATGACAATGCCAGCTGTCATACATCTCAGGAAACAACTAAATTTTTGGATCGTCAAAAAATTGAATTGATGGGTCATCCACCGTACAGCCCTGATTTGGCTCCCAATGATTTCTATTTATTCCCAAATGTAAAAAATAAATTACGTGGTCAACGACTTTCAACCCGTGAAGATGCCGTAGATGCGTTCAAACAGCACGTTTTGGAGATACCTCAATCAGAGTGGAAAAAGTGTTTTACAAATTGGTTTCATCGAATGCAAAAGTGCATCGATCATAGTGGAGAATACTTTGAAAAATAATAAAAGCATATTTAGCCATATGCATTTGTTTATTTTTTCTATTCCGCATACATAAAGTAGCAGCCCTCGTATTACAAATAAAAAGAAGTAAATGTAGCCTGTCAAACAGCTGTCGACAAACAAATCAATAGAGGCGGATTGGCCAAATATGGGCCTCGACGAACCACCAAAATGTTTAACGGAACACATTAGATATTCCAATCCAGATGGTTCAGCCCGCTCTGCTCGGCGGAGATTCTAACCACACGCTTTATTCTGGTGCTGGTACGGTTTCGGCTTTGTTTCGATAGTGTTCTGTGACTGAATTTGGAAGCAACACATTTACGAAATTTCTCGGAATCGCTCGAATCGCTCGTATAACCGGCCGCCTGAGTGATCTTAAACGACCACGAAGGTTAAGCAACATACGGCGCGTTCAGTGCATGGATGGGGTGTCCGTTCTGTGATTAACGCTACTGGCATTTTTTTGAGCGGTTCTGTGCTTTGTAAGGCATGTTAAGTAGTTGGTGCCGGCTGCCGTCTACAGATGGCAGTCGTTAAGCCAAGTCAGAAGCCTTAGGGCGGCTAGAAAACTTATGAAATTAAGACCATCCACTGGTCTCACAAGCTTCCACCAATCCCGACTAGGCCCCCGTGGTGGAGTATGACCTATACAAGACCCTAGTTGAAATGTTAAATGTTAAAAATGTTAAATGTTGTCTTCGTGCTTCAAATTAGAAGAAAATTCCACAGATATTTCTTCACATAAGGGTACAAACGGCGACTCTTATGGATAAATATAATCATAAGATTACATTAAAGTATATCATTTTATTGCAGAGTTATAATTTAATGTAATGTTGTCATTTTATTAAACAGCTGAACTTTTGTCAGTGCAGAATTCTCCACGTGCTTCGGTCACATAACAGATTGGGTTTAACCAATCTATAGGTTATTAGAGTAACACAAAGCCGTTATTCTTTATTATATTTATACTTCTAATGCCCGGTCCCAATAACCTACCAACCAGCTACCACCAGTTAAAATGTTAACTAGTGATAGGCCACTTAATAGAAATGAAAAACGGAACATTTCAATATCGCGTGGACAGCTAACTGTCAGTTATCTGTAGATAGGTTATTGGGACCGGGCATAAGTCATAAACCGATCGATCAATCTTAACATGGCCATCAATCTGCGAACAGCACATAAATCTTAACGTTTTAGTGGCAAAATCACTTGTTACTTAACTGAGTGGAGTGCGAAAATTTAATGGTTGATGTGGCATGGACTTCACGTGAAACAAATGCTGAGTTGCCGCCGATGCCAACATGGCAGATAGACCAGAATAAGGCGGCGTACCTACGGTTAGGAGCGAACCGCTCATTTCGCCCGATAGGCGGTGTCTATAGCAAGCGTAGATTAGTAGCGATGGAGTGTTCGTTACGACAAACTCGGGGAGTGCTGAAACAGCGGTTTCCATTACAAATGAGACTATCGAGGCACCCCAAAATGCTAAGAGGGAAAAAGTACTACGGTAGGCTTCCTCGGGCACTATAGGAACGTTCATTAAAATATCATTTGAATACGATTGAGTTTTACTAAGTGGATGACTGTGCCGATGAGTTCATTCAAATAAGATCGGTATAATAATGTTATATTAAACATAACTTAACATTTTTTTTACATACAGGCACACACATTGTTTCTAGCCCCACACTAGGATACCATGTCGGCTGTCCCATTTTAAAACCTAGTAAGGGACATCAGACAAATTTTACAGGAGAGCCAAAAAACGGTTTGGTCACTTCATTTCAATGCCCTGGAAAAACTATGATAAATAGCCGAATGAGAGTGAGCTCAAAAGAAGCGGTAGAACCTTGGCTTGTCATGCGGGCCGCTGCGCCCGCGGTTGGGTTTGCGACGTGGAAAGGAACGGGGCAAGAAAATATAAATAAAATCGACACACAAAATTGATGTTCACTCGAATGCAGTATATTGAGAACTATTGACAGATAAAATAAAGAAAACTAAAAATAAAAAAATCAAATTCAAAATATTAAAAATAAAAAGAAATAATTTCCTCTGTAGAGAGCCGCTATAAATACTCCCCCCTAAAAGAAAAAAATAAATGGTGCCCCTGCCTACACCTATACAATGGAACCTATATTTACAAATTAAATCGAACTATCTTTTTCACTACTCTGCCAGAAATTGTGACAGTAGTAGTAGTAGGATCAGCTGGGGTAGGGGCGGGTGGAGGGTTAGCCAAAACTTCGGAATATAATTTAGAATTTGTAGCGTTTGATGGAATGTGATGGGGTGAGTCCAAAAGAAAAGCGGGTTTTAGTCGGTCAACCGAAACGACTGATGTTCGGCCAGGCATTTCTAAAGTGAAGTGTTTTTCTGCTTTATTTAAAACTTTGAATGGTCCCTCATAATTTGGATTAAGCGATTTAATTAAGCGATCATTTCTGACAAAAACGTGGGTGCATTTCGATAAATGAGGATGGATGAAAATGTTTCGTCGGTCTGTCTGTCTTTTGTCCGGTGAAACTAATGACTGCAAGGTATTTTGGAGTTTTTTTTCAAAATCGTCTGTGATAGGTTTCGATGGAACCATAAGGTCACCGGAAAGTCTAAGCGAAGTTCCGTAAACTAATTCGCTGGGGCTATGACCAGAATCTTGTTTTATTGCTGATCTAAGACCTAACAAAACTGTGGGCAATTCCTCAACGCAGTGAATGTCGCTGCAACGAGCTCTGAATGCATCTTTGAGCACTCGATGCCATCTTTCTACTTGACCATTTGATTGGGGATGGTAAGCTGTGGTGCGAAGTTTGTCTATACCTAATAATTTAGTAAATTTGCCGAAAAGTACACTTTCAAATTGTCTGCCTTGGTCAGTGGTCATTCGAATTGGACAACCAAAACGTGCTATCCACCCTGTATATATAGCCTCAGCTACAGCTTCTGCTGTTATGTCCTTAAGAGAATAGGCTTCCGGCCAAGAAGTGGCTCGGTCTATAACGGTGAGTAAATACTGAAAACCTTTGGATGGAGATAATGGGCCTACTATGTCAACATGTATATGTTCAAACCTGTTTGATTTGGGAAATTTACGTACAGGAGAAATAGTATGTCTATATATTTTCGCTTTCTGACATGAAATGCAACATTTTGCCCATTCTCCTACGTCTAAGTTCATAGATGGCCAAAAATATTTTTGTGCCATCAGTCTACGTGTACCTTTAATACCAGGATGATTTAAATTGTGTACCGCTTTGAATGCTGATAGCCTAAAATCTTGTGGTAAAAATGGTCGCTGTAATCCTGTTGTCGTCTCGCATAACACTTTGTTGCGTAAAGACGGAATTGTAATCCATTCAAATTTGTATTTGTCACCACAACTATTTAAAAACTCTTTAATATCCTTGTCTCTGCTTTGCAGTTCTGCTAACTTTTCAAAATCAAGAGCATTAGGACACTCGATTTCCTCTACTTCTAGCCTAGAAAGAGCGTCCGCTACGGGATTATCGGTACCAGCGATATGTTGTATGTGGATATGGGTTCAGCTGAAATTTTGGTTGGGTTCTTGGTGAAACTAAAAATTAGTTTCTGGTCGGTAAATATCGTAAAATCGCGATCAAATATCTGAAGTGTTTGACTGCCATGTAAATAGCCAATAACTCTCTATCAAATGTAGGTACTGTATCGCCGTTGCGTCTCAGACAAAGCTTTCGAAAAATATCCTAGTGGTCTCCAAGCACCATTTTGCCACTGCTGAAGCACAGCTCCAGCACAAGTATCAGATGCGTCAGTAACTAAGCCTATCTGCCCTGTCAGCTGTGGATGCCATAACAAGGCAGCAGTCTTTAAACTCTCTTTACATTTATCGAATGCATCTTTAGCTGCATCTGTCCACTGAATTTTACTTTTATCTCGTTTTTTAGTACCATGTAAATACATGTTCAAGTCTCGTTGGTACTCGGCAGCCTTTGGTAAACTGCTGCGAAAGAAATTAACCATACCTAAAAATCGCCTTAGACTATCTGCCGTTTCAGGGACAGGATAGTCTACAATGGCTTGCACTTTGTCCTCGGGAGGCCGTATGCGACTGCCCGAGACGTGATAACCAAGAAAAATGAGTTCTGCCTTACCAAATTCGCACTTTGCTACGTTCAATGATACGCCGTAATTATCTAGCCTCTCGAATACTGCTTTAAGATGTTCCCTGTGTTGTACCTCGTTGTCTGAAAATATCAACACGTCATCAATATATACAAAAACAAACTCTAAACCATGTAAAACTTTGTGCATAAATCTTTTAAATGTTTGTGCCGCATTTCTTAAGCCAAACGGCATTCTCGGGTACTCAAAAAGTCCGAATGGGGTTATTAAGGCGGTTTTTTCAATGTCCTTCCTGCAACTAGAATTTGGTGGTATGCTTTACACAAATCTAAACGGGTGAATATAACTTTGTTACCTATTAAGCCTGTAAAATCATGTATGCGTGGTTGGTGGTGGTGTGGTGTGGTGGTATGGGGTAACAATCGGGTTTGGTGACTGCGTTTAGTCGACGGTAGTCACCACAAGGTCTGATTTCTCCACCTTTCTTTGAGACTACATGAAGTGGCGTGGCCCAAGGGCTTCTAGATGGGCGGCAGATGCCTGTCTCTACCATGTTTTCGAATTCGCGTTTCACGCGCATATAGCGGTCAGGTGCGAGAGGTCTTGCTCGACTACTTAAGGGTGGGCCTGTGGTCTCTATATGGTGAACTACATCATAATGATAATGGTCGGGTAATATTCGGATAATGAGATAGGAGTTCATGATATGGATCGGATGTACTTACGGTTCTAATAGTACTACTGTCACGGTGGTGTAATGGGTCGTCTATTGGTAGCACCTTTCAGATTTCTACAGTCGGCCTTCCTACGGAAAGGTGAAGAGATCACACTGGTCCACAGGCGTCCTACAAATCTCTCACCAGTGACTCCAAGTAGCTGTTGGCGGACCCGGCGAGGCAGCAAGGTATCGTGGAAGACCTAGAGCGTCCGGTAGAGGTAAAGGAAATCTGCGGTCAGAAACTGCATCTCTCTTTCCTCCAATCGTGGTGGGCAACTGCCCTATTGGCCCACGGAAAGCTGGGACGAGAGAGTGAGTCTGCACCAGCGCAACCGCTTACTCACTAAAATCTTTTCACGCGCAGATGACCTCAAGCTTTGTTTTCTTGGACATAGACTTAACACCCAAGTCCTGCGGCGATAGTACACCGGTGGTGGGGTCGTGTCTTGATGGGATGTTGGCCCTAGCTGGAAGCTACACGCAGGCGATCAGGTGAGAGTGGTCGCTCTTCGGACTCAAGGTGGTGAGAGGACGAGCTCGGCAGTACGCCTGATGACAAGGCAGCTCTATTCAGAGACGCACTGCCTTCCCTAATCCAGTGAGGGGCCTAGAAAAGGTGGCCTAAACAAAGCTCACCACAAACTTTACTCATATAGCAACCGCGGTTGTATGAGCATCACCTAAACGCGGTGTGAACAAATATAGCAAAGCGAATACCAATAAAATTAACCACCTATGCATAGGATCATGGAATGTACGTACCCTAGTCGATAATGTCAACAACATCTGCCCAGAGCGTAAGACTGCCATTATAGCCAAAAAGCTCTCAAGATATGGAATCGACATTGCGGTAATTTCCGAGACCGAGAATTACTGGAGGAAGGTGAACTCTGTGAAAAGGGTAGTGGCTACACATACTACTGGATAGGGAGACCCGCAACTGAGAAGAGAGGAAATGGCGTCGGTTTTGCTATGAAATCCAGTATAGCCAGATCACTGAGTGAGTTACCGAAAGGAGTGAGTGACAGATTAATGACCCTTCACCTTCTGCTAACGGGAAACAAATATGCTACCCTTATCAGTGCATATGCACCAACACTGCTGGCCTATGATGAAGACAAAGGCAAGTTCTACGATGACCTACGAAAAATCTTGCAGTCTGTGCCACCGACAGATAAGGTTTTGCTCCTTGGAGACTTTAATGCTCGAGTTGGCGCAGACAATGTGGCCTGGACTGACGTGTTGGGGCCCCAGGGTATAGGTAACTGCAATAGTAATGGCATCGACCTCTTGACCCTCTGCTCGCAGTTTGATCTCTCCATCACGAATACATTATTTCGTCTGGCCACCAAGTACAAGACCACATGGATGCACCCAAGATCGAAGGACTGGCATCTTATCGACTACATCATAGTGCGCACAAGAGATCTCAAGGATGTTCTTATAACACGCTCAATGAGAGGGGCTGTTGGCTGGACCGATCATCGTCTACTAAGATCTAAACTGCAAATGATACTGGAGTGACCTCGACGTGCACCCCATAGGAAGCCGATTAGAGCGCTATGTTCAGGTCTCATTCACGATAATGACGCTACTGTCAGGCTTGATAGCCAATTTCATGCAATCACGACCAAGAATCCGCCAAGCTGCGTGGGCAACATTGACACGTCATGGGAAGCCTTGGCCAACAATCTTGCCCAGGCAGTCTCAGAGTCTCTTTTTCCTCCATCAAAGAAACACCAAGACTGGTTTGATGAAAACGACTCTGAAATACAAACTCTGCTTTCAGAACACAGACGTTTACTTCAAAACCCCACCACGCTCTCTTTTCAGAAAACCATTATTCAAAAAACTTTGAAACAGAAACTGCGCAAGCTGAAAGACATCAGTGTGCTTAGTGCGAGTTTTTTTAACTACTCGATCGCGTTAACGTAAACTCATATTCTATAGGAGTGACAAAGCGCGCCACCTATTTGTCTCTCTGTCACTCCTATACAAATTGCAAACGCTCTCGCTATCGAAAGTGAATGAAAAAACTCGCACTAAGGGCCCTGGTGGCTGGAAAGAGCTCAAGAACTTCAGCGGTGGGCTGACACTAAACAGATCGGAAAGTTCTACCAAAGTTTGCAGACGATTTTTGGACCAAAAACAAAAAAAGGTTGTTCCCATGCGAACACTTGATAAAACCAAGCGGCTCACTGACAAAAAAGAGATCCTGCAGAGATGGAAGGAGCACTTCCAGAGCGTCTTTAATCCTCTAAGCTCAACTTTTAACCCGACTTGTCTTGAAGACATACCCCAAAGGCCAGTGATCACTGAGCTAGACGAACCCCCTACTCTGTTTGAGATGCGCAGGTCTATCCAGCGCCTCCAGAATGGAAAAGCCCCAGGTGCTGATGGCCTTCCCCCAGAAGTTTTCAAATATGGCGGTCCTGAAATTCAGAACAGTTTATACCTACTGATATTCAAGATTTGGGCTGAAGAAAAGATTCCACAAGCATGGAAAGATGCCTCCATCTGCACCATATACAAAGGCAAGGGTGATGCCTCGGAGTGTAGCTCCTACCGGTGGATATCTCTACTTGCTGTCGCGGGAAAAATACTTGCACATGTCATGAACACTCGTCTAAGTGCTCTTGCCGAAAAAATTCTACCTGAGAGCCAATGTGGTTTCCGACCAAACAGGGGAACCATCGACGCTATATTCGTGGTGAAGCAGATGCAGGAAAAGAGCCTAGAGCAACACAGACCTTTATATCTCTGCTTCATTGACCTTGAAAAAGCATTCGACCGTGTGCCCCGGGAGGCTCTCTGGGAAGTCCTAAGGCGCTCTGGCTGCCCTTCGAAATTCGTGAATATCATTCGCCAGTTCCACGACTCAATGTTGGGAAGGGTGCAATTTGAGGACAGTCTTTCTGAGGGATTCCCTGTGATATGCGGCGTCAAACAAGGCTGCGTTATGGCCCCCACGCTGTTTGGCATATTTTTCGGGGCCGTGGTGAACAATGCCGTCAGTCGCTGTGACAATCCCATATCCATCACAGTTCGCACTGACAAAGGGGTCTTTGATCTGTCGAGGTTCCGGGCAAAGAGTAAATGTAGCCAGCCAGAAACAGCGACGTCACAAACATGTAAAGATCCAAGAGCTGGGTTTCTTTTTTTTTTGTCCCCAGCCGGGATTCGAACCCGGGACCTCTTGCATGGTAGGCAGATGCGCTAACCACTGCGCCACAGAGGACGTCTCTATGTCGTAGGACTTACTAAAATCTTTGTAAATAATTTTCTACATTATTTTCTGACCTTCCGACCGCAGATCGAACATCGATGCGAAGGCAGGCCCCCACCAGATGGTCTGACGACTTGGGCCTCGATTCTATTAGTGCATTATAGTACGATGACAGATGCATGGTCGGGTCACGTGATGTTTTTTTTAAATGGCATTGGCCTAGAAGGATCGATATGCGTGCGCGCGCAGGCTTGAAGCAGCAATGAAACGTTCATGCAGCTTGAGCGTTTTTTTTAAACACCCACTATGTGTTTTTGGCGCGTCCGGTGACTTAAAATAATCATAACTCAGTAAAGCCTGTATTACACCGGGGCAACACTGTGCGGCATTGCGGCATGCCACAAGGCCGCATGCTACCAAGGTGCAGAAGAAGAAGAAGAAGAAGCTGCGACAGTTTGCCACATGACGCAAGGTGTTACCATGCCATACGGTTCTTGCCACAATGTGCGACGTTGTAGCATGCGGCCTTGTGGCATACCGCAATGCCGCACAGTGCTGCCCCGGTGTAATACAGGCTTAAGATATTCGGCCAACATCGTTTTTACGTGTTCTTTAGGTAAAAAAACTAAATATATTTAATAAAGTGTATCAATAAGTATATTGATCCATAACCAAAATAATCAGAATGTTTACTTTTGCAATGCGGGATATCCGGATTTCATACCGTCCAGGCAAAAATTTGAAAATACAATCGGCCATTTTTATGTTAAAATCTTCGTTTTCTGCAATAAAATCTTCGTTTTCTGCATTGAAAATACTTTTTTTGTAAAAATATATGCATAAACTTTAAGAATTTATCCTAGAAAGGCATTGTGTAGTATGAAAAAATTAACAATAACCAAGTTTTGACCCTGTCCGAGAAATCTGTAAAAAGGGAATTCCCCTACTCCGTTACTACGATCCAGCCCAAATGTAATAGAAAATTCTACCAAATAAATACCAGATGTTTTCAAGCCGCCCAAAGGCCTCTGACTTGGCTTAACGACTGCCATCTATGGACGGCAGCCGGCACCATACCCAGTTGGTGCCGGCTTGCCTTGCGTAGCACGGAACCGCTCGGATAAATGTCACTAGTCTTAGTCATAGAAAGGTCACTCATCCATTCACTGAACGCGACCTTTTTGAGCTTATGATCACTCGGGCGGCCGGAGCGATTCCTTGGTTTTTTTTGGTACTAAACAATAATTCATTTATTTTTAGAAATCTTAACCCTAAGGCTCTAATTATATGCGTCCGCACGACCGAGCGGTTTGGCCGCAAATTCCAGCGGCCGTGGCCAAGTCGCTTTTTGATTTATATGAAGCGGCCCGAGCGTCTCCGCCATAGATATCTTTACTTCAGATGTCTGTGGTCTCCGCTCTCTACACAATCTCACAATCAACGAAAAAGCGTCCCGTCCGCTTCAAATGCACCGATACAAGTGAACACGTTGAAACTCGTCCGAGCGGCCGGGCCGCCCGACCACGCCGCTCGAAGGCGCGACCGCGCCGCTATTTAAATAAATCGTTACACACAATTGCTTGTAATTTCGTGGTGTAGCGGCCGGGCCGTTCGGTCGCGCGGACGCATATAATTAGAGCCTAAGGATAATACTAAAACTCTACTGTCCGTCAGTCCGTCCGGATATCCGACTCATGGAACGGAGTATAGTAGTGTTCGTTTAAGTGGTCGCTCAAGACTCTACCATGATGAAGTGCCTTGCTAACCCGGAATTGCGTTTCCACTTTGGACTGCACAGTCGGCTGCAGAGTTAATTATTGCGACTAATTTAATTTTAAGTGAATTTATGTCTCACTAAACGAGACTTGGTCTCAGCAGCTGGCTTTGAAGCGGCGCCGCGGTATAGTTGGTGGAGTAAGTTATGCATATTTTATTTTTATTTCACTTTATTTTTGAACGAAAACTTTCGTAAGCACTATGCGAAACCTGGTCGGACTCTTCCGATAAATAAACCAAGTAAGTTCATCCGGGCCATATTTTATTTACTTTATTATGGACAGCAAACAGGAGGACAATTTATTTTGGACAGACAACTTAGAAATACAATAGTTAATTGTACATACAGTCTGTTAGCTTTTAGAATATACCTCGGCTGAGCAATCAAAAACCGATTATATTGCAATAAGATAACTCTACATAACTTTTCAAAAGAGTAAAGAAAAGTTTTGTACAAAGCAGGAAGTAGTACTACACTCGTGTGTTTTCTTTCTAAAGCCCGAGGTTTATTCTAAAAGCTAACAGACTGTACAGCTCCAATATCCACATCTTACACTAATGTTTTCTTTGAACTACGAAATAAAACAAACGCCACACGCCTAGAGCGTGGAAGGATTGTTCAATAAATTATCCATGGAAAAAAACGGGAAACGTTTTCTTTATGACTTTACTAGCTCTGCCCCGCGGTGTTACCCGCGGTTCATCGATTTTCCCGTAGGAATAAGATATTTCCCCGCGGTAAAACGTAGCCTATGTTTTAATCCAGGGTATCGGCTAACTCCATACCAAATTTTATTAAAATCCGTCCAGCCGTTTCAGCGCTAAAGACTGACAAACATATAAACACACACACAAACTTTCACGTTTATAATATTAGTGTGACGACAACAAAAATTACCCTTTTTAAATGAAAAACACAACTTTTAAATGAAACGTCCTTAATAATTGTAAGAGCCAGTTACTTTATCTTTTGCAAATACCTGTAATAATTTGACCATCAATTGCGTCCTGGATGACCTCACATCAGCACTGTATACGTCATCATCATCATCATCGGCCTATGATTGTCCACTGCTGAACATAGGCCTCCCACTGCACGCCGCTTAGCACGGTCCTCGGCTACTCTCATCCAGCTCTTGCCAGCCGCCCTGCGAAGATCATCTCTCCACCGAGTCTGATGACGTCCTACACTACGTTTACTGATCCGCGGTCTCCACTCAATTCACTCCACTTGCACTGTATACGTATTATCTGAGTCTACTTTTCTTATAGTCTACCTGCAATCTTCCTCACCGTTCTAAATTATAAGGACAATAATACTCCAAGTATTTTATCTTTTACTTAAACGCTTTTCTACCCCTTACTCTTTCCACACCATAGTGTTAAGCTCGCATTTGTTGCAGGTCATTTCTTCTGCAATAAAGAATTTTGAAGTTATATCAAAATCAGTACTCAGGAAGACTTAATTGACGACCTCTGTGGCGCAGTGGTTAGCGCATCTGACTACCATGCGAGAGGTCCCGGGTTCGAATCCCGTACCCAGGTCTTGGATGTTTACATGTTTGTGATGTCGCTGTTTCTGATTCCCGACACAAGTTATCCTAGTATGGAGCCAGAAGCAATGTATGTGCCTTTCAGTAAATGTAAAAATGTAATTACTAGTGATAACGCGGTCAGCATAGCAAAGGCCGCAATTTGAACTGTTAAAAAATAAAATGTCATCGAGGCGCCAAAAAAAGAAGAAAAAATTTATTAAATAAGCAGAAAATTATTTTCAACGCACCTCAGTATGTCAAAAGGCCTGTTATCCTTTGATAAGACTCATTTTCCACGGACTGTACAGACCGCGGGCGATGCTAAAGAGCAATTTTTCACAATTAACCATTTTGCCCACAAATTCGTAACTCCAGGCCAAATTCTTGAATGCTCCGCAAAATGGAGCCAGCGAGCGCGGCAAAATCAGATTTCCGAAACTCACTAAAACAATTTAAAGGCATTCGGAAAATGGAACTGAAAAGTTTATTTCTTGTTTGTTTAGCTTTTTCTGTTCCTTCTCAAAGGAACCTGCAACCTTGGGAGCACCTAAGCTGTAAAATATTAACTTGGGAACAAAGCGAAAAATATCTGCCTCCGTTTCGAAGCAAAAGTTCTGTAATGTTTGTTGGTATATTTTTGGAGTATTTTTGTCCTTATAATTTAGAAGGGTGGGGAAGGCTGCAGGTAGACTATAAGAATAGATTCAGAGAAAGTAAACGGCGACAGGCTTGCCACTTGTCACGTTTGGGACTTAATAAACTCGGCAAAACGTGGGCCCAGTTCTAGTGATTGATGCCTCTGCTAACCCCCTGGGGGATAACGGGCGTGAGTTTATTTATTTATTTTTATTTATTTAAACATAACAATTTGCATACTTTGCTTTCGGGTCCAAACACAGGGTATCCTACCCTGTGTCGTGGGAACCAGAAACAACGACAATACAAACGTATTTTTAGGCACTAAATAGGTACCTATATCCAAAGAGATACATTAGTTATATTGTTTCAAAAAAAGTTAAACAACTGTGATCCAGACATTCTGACGTCAGAATGTCAGGCCACTTTCTTTACACGTTTTTTCGCTGTTTATCGAGGTACTAAATATTTCAATTTAGGTTCTAAATATCACCAAAAAACTTCCATCACCATCATCGTTTTATATTATGGAAGATTAGTAAGTGTATGTACAATAAAATTTATTTTTAATAGTTAACATTTCAAGGCCTTAGTGGTTCCGCAGATGTGGAGACACTCAAGCAGTGATTAATGTACGGACAGTCCAGCGCAGTCTGTCCGCGATCACGCTTAGGGCGTTGTTAGCGCTGACCCACATCGCTATGGCTGACAATGTGATACGTTATTTGTCATCCTATATCACGCGCACAGAATGATTATTCCAATCGTGTAACGGACAAAACCAATTTATATTTTCAACACCAGGATTCTGATAGGAATCATCTTGTGGATGGGGTCATCACGGGGACAAAAAATTGTGCCCGCATAACGGCGACAGGCTTGCCACTTGTCACGGTGGGACCTAATAAACTCTGTAAAACGTGGGCCCAGTTCTAGTGATTGGTGCCTCTGCCTACCCCCTCGGGGATAACGGACGTGATTTTTTTTTTCGTTTTCGATATGCAGTCACAGCGTCTGAACATTTATGAAAAACCTTCACAATATGTTTCTGAGAAATAACACCTTATAAATAATACAAAATGTTTGTGATGCTAAGCTTGCAGTTTCAGGGAAAACTCTCTCGTGAACCTCAAAAATCTCAATTGTATCACGAATACTAAACTCGGCTGCCAAAAGTAGCTTCCAAATCCTTTGAATCAATCAAACAAAGGCGCTTACCACGCAGTCGCTGAAATAAATCGGTAGATAAAGACACGAGGTACAAGTAACAATCTCAATATGCAACGATTTTCGTAGGCCTCAGTTGCGCAATATACAACACTTAATAAATATAGCCAAACACACACTAATGTGTGCACACACACTGTGTCCAATAAAAACACATAATTATGCAATAATATTACACTCTTTCAGATGACTGCTAAAAATGCAGTGTGTTTTTTAACTTGTTTAATAAAGTTTTTTAATATAATTTACACAAGTATATAATTAATTCCTAAACTAAATATAAAATAATAAACTAAATATTAAACTAAAAACTACCTAAATATAAAAAATCGAATCTAAGCCGCTGCCGTTAAGGAGAGTTCCCAAGATAATGGAAGTGTGGTTTTGATTTCTGATTTCTAATATTTTAAATCGCTGGACAACTTAATTTCGTTGCCCTACTTTCTCAAACTCGTATCTTAAAAAAATGCAGCATACTCTTATCTCAAAAAATGCGTCTATACTAAAGCTAAAAAAAATTAGTATCTTAGATGAACTTATACTTAACCCTGGAGCCCTACACTGATTAGCCTACCTGATTTTACTACATGACGTGCTGGAGAAATCCAAAGTTTAGGAGTCAACATTATTTTTAAAATAAATCCAGTTTCAATACTATGTTATTTATTAGTATTAATTAAGAACTAAGATCACAAATCAACTTAAATATCTAGCAATACTAATTAATTTGAGCACCTTTGGCATACTTTGATTTGATGTTCCAAGCAAATTGGAATTTTGCACTTGGTGCATTGGGTCTTGGTCTTGCGGTCTTTATTTCTTGGACAGAAACCACAACGTCCCTGTTTGTGATGCCCAATAGATGAACTTTCATCTAGGAGAGGTTTCTTCAGGATCCTGGAAATAATCTCTTTGATATCCCTTCTCAAACATGGCTTTTGCAGTCGTTCTTCCAAATGTTCAGTGATAAGTCCGAACCCCAATTTCTTCAAAAAAGTGCGACGAAACTTTATACCCGGCTTATTGTTTGTCTTTGAACATTTGTAAAGGACCCAGGAGTTTATTCCAATTCCATTTAATAGTCCATAAAAGATGCACATAGGCCAACGTCTAGTTTTTCTTTGGACTGAGTACTTCTTGGCCATTGCATCAAAAACGTCAACGCCTCCTTTTGTTTTATTATAGTAATGTATAATTTCAGGGAGTTGAACTGTATTGCTTTTGTAGAGAGTCGTGAAGAGTTGACAACATGATAACGACTTTTTTCTTGGTTGACTTCGGAGGGCAGTAAGACAAAAGTTTCAGTGGTCCATCATATGCAAACATGGCAGAGATTTTCTCTCGTTCTCGTAGCTCCAAAAATAACTCTGGTATTTCACCCTTATTTTTTCGGATCGTACCAACCACGGTCAAATCTTTTTGAACTAAATTCTTGGCTAAAGGTATGCTAGTGAACCAATTGTCCATGGTGATGTTGCGGCGAGTTCCAAATATTGATTTTGCGAGTTCGGTAACATAGTACTCAGGTACCGATAAATTCGGGGGTGGAGATGTCTGGCCCACATAAACAATGGCTTTCAACATGTAAGCCGTTTTAGAGTCACACATCATCAATATTTTGATGCCATACTTATCGGGCTTAGAAGGTATGTACATTTTGAAGACACATCGTCCTCGAAATGACAGCAGTTGTTCGTCAACAGTGCAGCAATCAGACGGTGAATACAATTTTTCACAGGCTCCTACGATTTGTTCAAAAACCTCACGGATTGGAGCAAAGCGGTCATTTGTGCGACGTTCTTCGCGAGTTTGTTTATCGTCAAACCGTAGGCAGTTTGTCAAAAATTCAAATCGGCATCGACTCATTGTGGCACTGAAAAATGGTAATCCAGTATGTTTATCAAAGATTTCTTTGGTGTTCATATCGTTCATTTTGAAAACTCCCGCTACATAATAGAGTCCAAGTAAGGCCTTTAGCTCAGTCAATGTTACTGATTTTACAAACGATGGTAGGTTTGATGCAGATCTTATAGATTCTTCGCCATCTTCACCCTCTTGGTACCCATTATATTTTTTTTGCTGCCTTTCAATCTCTGCATTAGTATGATTGACGATTTTCCGCAGTAACTCGTCCGTAAAATAAAGAGACCAACTTTGTAACGGGGTATTTATATCTTTTGCTGGACCTATGTTACCCATTACATGAAATATGATGTTGCGTTGCGCGATTCGACGCCTAGTTGGCTGTACTCCACTCCATTTGTGTCTGTTATTTTTTCCTTTTCCATAAAGAGCTCTAGGCACGGTAAGAACCTTTAGTTTTTCTTGTCTTCTCAAATTTTGAGATAACTCTTGCAAATTAATGTCATCATCACTACTGTTGTTATCTGCATCCTCAAACGAACATACGTCAGCAACTGAATGTGCATCCACAACAACATTATCATCCGTGTCAACAGCAACAGTGTCATCCATATCAACTAGGCGAAAATCTTGTATAAGCCCATCTGTTTCATCGTCAGATTCTTCTGCTATTACCACACTATTCATCACATTTTCCTCTTCCTCTTCATCACTAAATTCCCTATCTCATCTCGTAATCCTCTGACAGCAGCCATCTACAAACGAAGAAATAAAAAATTAATTAAACTAAAACTAATCCCCGAGTTAATCGACTGTCTATTCAATTTTGACATTATTTCATGATGAATCGCTCGTAGCCCCGGCTGCCTGAGTGATCTTAAACGATCACGAAGGTTAAGCAACACAGGGCGCGTTCAGTGCATGGATGGGTCGCCGTTTATGCCTAACGCTAGTGGCATTTTTCCGAGCGGTTCCGTGCTTCGCAAGGCACGTTAAGCTGTTGGTGATTGATCATAAAACATTTTAAATAAAAAAAGGCAAAACAATGAAATAAACTTTATAAAAACATAATGGCACTCAATAGTCTCTGCCTACCCCTCCGAGGATAACGGCGTGATGGTAGATAGATAATATAAAACAATACAAAATACTTACGATTTTCCTACACTGGGGTGCTAAGGCACCCCACGACACACGTGCACACGTCTACACAGCACGGCCGTCGCCGCGTAACTGACCATTCATGAGCAGGTCTCACTAGAGTAAAATACTCGAGCGCATAAACCTGTGCATTAAAAACTAAAGGATTGAATAAAGCAACAAAATGCCTTGGGGTGCTCCAGCACCCCGGGTAGGGTTCTAGGGTTAAAGCTAATTGTCCACATCTAAGAAATGGCATTTATTTTTTTACCAAAACTCCATAGTTTATACTCAAGACAGACAGTTTTATTTCTCTCCTGAAAACTTGTCTTTTTTAAGATACAAGTTTGAGAAAGAATAGCAACGATATATCGTATTTATTAGTTAGAGCTATAGAGAGAGTTATGACAGGAATAAAAAACAGGATAAAGTGAGAAGTAGTAAAATAAGAGAAAAAACCAAATTAGCAGACATAGTCACTCGTTAGACCAACGGAAATGGAGATGGGCCGGCCATAATGATCAGAGACCCACAAATTAAGTGGAGCACAATGGTCTCCGATTGGTACCCAGAGACGGAAAACGAAAAAGAGGGCGCCAACTAACGAGATGGGAAGACGACCTGAAGCTCACGGCTGTACATCATTGGAGACGAGTGGCACGACACAGAACCCAGTGGAAAATGTTAGAGGAGGCCTATGCCAGGAGGCAGGCTGAACTACGAGACATCATAGAAACAACTTTCCTTCATGCATTTTTGTTAACGGTTCGGAATAAAAGGCTTATTATTATATTATATTATTATTAGTTAGGATAAATAACTAGTTTGTAGTTACCTTATTTAAGCAGGTGAGTGCTGAAAAACAGAACCGTCAAAAGGAATGTCATATCTCTGAAGGCACATCCTGAGCACACACCTTTTTTTGACAAATGTAAATTACGTACATACATAGGCTCACGCCTGTATCCCAGAGGGGTAGTTAGAGACCAGGGACTGCCAATTGCCACGATCCTGACAGGTAGTTAGAGACCAGGGACTGCCAATTGCCACGATCCTGACAGATCACTTTCGGTTTATTGACATTCATTAGTCGTAGCATGAACGCACGCCGGCTTCGGATAATTTATCTTAACCTTTGTTAATACATCCCCTATTTTTTTTATTTTTTTTATTTTTTTTTTATTTGGCCGAAGTATGTCCGCCTGGTAGCCCGGCTGCCCGCCTAGACTAGCCCGCCTGTCCCACTCGTAGCCCGGCCGTCTGAGTAATTAAACGATCACGAAGGTTTAGCAACAGAGGGCGCGTTCAGTGCATGTATGGGTGACCGTCCATGACTTACGCTAGTGGCATTTTTCCGAGCGGTTCCGTGCGTCGGAAGGCACGCTAAGCAGTTGCTGCCGGCTGCCGTCGATAGATGGCAGTCTTTAAGCCAAGTCAAGAGGCCTTAGGGCAGCTTGAAAACTTCAGACGGTAAGACTAGCCACTAGTCTTACAAGCCTCCACCACTCCGAACTAGGCCCCTGTGGTGGAGTATAGCCTATACCTTCCTCAGGGAAGAGACACGTGCCCCTCGGTGGGGACATAATGGGTTGGGGCATCCTTTCCACTCATATTCGCTCAATATATTTGTTTTGTCAGTGCTTCTTTCTTCGTCCTCTCCACATATCCAAACCAACGCAACATTCCTTTCTTAAACATACATTTGTAAGTTCACGCCTGTATCCCACAGGGGTAGACAGAGACCAGGGACTGCCACCTACCACGATCCTAACAAATCACTTTCGCTTCATCGACATTAATTAGTCGACAGTTAGTTTGGCATTAAACTGTAAAATATTATTAGTATTTATTTATTTTCTTTGACAAATGTGCTGTATTGTCGGTCGTAATTTTTACGTTTACTTTACTTTTCTACTTGTCGAGGATAGCCGAGTTAAGAAAGAAGTAGCGTAAATGGAGCACGCGCGCCTTGTCCACAGTTTTTTCGGACAAATACATATACACTAATTGATTAATATGACAGGAATTTTCCATCGACCAACAATAACAATGCACTCTACTAAGTTACATTACGGGTGAATTTGCAACAAAAATGGAAAGGTTGATATGCTATTGGCCTTACCACACTCTCGCTGTAATAAAACTGAATAGATAACTAGGGGATCGCCATAAATCGACTGAAAGATATAGAAGGGAAGGTTCAAATAATATGTTTTGTCGTGAAAAAATGCTCAAGATAAAGAAAGGTTCAGACTATTCAATGCTGAAAATAAAGATTGGATAATGTAAATGATTGAGTACAATCACTTGACGATAAAAGGGTCATTCTTTTTCTTTCTTGTTTTCAGGGTTCCGTACCTCTAATGGAAAAACGAAAACCTTTTAGGATCACTTTTTTGTCCGTTCGTTTATCAGTCAAGCAAGACTCTTGTTCACGCGCCTGTTGAAAGTTATTAGCAACGGTTATGGTCATATCTGTGACTGTTGGCTTTGTCGTTGTAGTAGGCGTTTTTCCTATTGTCGGTACATTGCCTTTATTTTTAAAAAATATCATTCACTTTATCGATCTGACGAGACACAAGGCATCCTTGTAAAACCGTATTTTTGAGCTTTTATTACAACTAAATAGTAAATCCAACCTGAGTTTTATTGAAGAAACTCCGTTCTTGAGCTAAAACAAAAACTTTGGCGCCCGAACATGGACAAAATACAAGAAAAATCCACAAAAATCATCGTCAGCCACGTTGTACCTACGTGTTAGTCGAAGACCAAGAAGCCAAACGAAGAAGAGCCTGGATCTGGTGCAGCTGAAGAGAACCTGCAACCCTGTAATACCTGGACAACGACTACTCTAAAGTATCGGCCGGTGCGCAGCGCAGGAACAACTTCGCCACTCAGATAAGTGCCCTTCCTTTGTTCTCAAAACACACTTAAATCCGTTCTATCCTTTCTATAAACATTTAAATTAATCTAAAACCATACCTCAAGTCAAAAATATTACCTGTGAGCTTCATTTGTGCATTTATTCCTCATTTAGTCGATTTTACAACGTACCTACATAAAAAAATACATTAAATTATATTATACGTTTCAGTTCTAAATAGTAAAACTAATTTCCTAAACCTACCTAAATAGTACCTAAATAATAAAATAAGATTTAGTATTTGTAAAAAAGTGAACAATTTAAAAGTATAAAATTGAACAGTTATAGTTTGACCAGAAAGAGTAGAAATTAAAGAGTGTGATTTTGCTAATACTCTTATTTTCCATACCCAAACTTATAACAAATTGTGCTTATAATATTAGAACAGAAGGTGGCCTGAAAAGTTCGTACAATATTTAGTTATACTTCACTTCCATTTTATAGACTTTACGGTCTACCTATACATATTCGTTCTGCCAGCATAACCTCTGCTTAGGTTTCAATTGAAATCCGTTAAACCGCTAAATTCTTATTCCGGTTTGCCGAACATTCCAGGCTTGGTATCTCTGCCCTACCCTACACGGTCAGCCTGTTGCACTCGAGTTTGTCAACTATTCGAGTTCAGTGACCCAGCTACCTACAGCGGAGCCCACCGAAGCGAGGTTGCGTCAGATAAGCAATTTTATTTCTTCTTATTTAATTCTACTGTTGCATCTTGTCGACTTCCATTGCTAATTTATGAAACTACCTTCAATAAAACTAAACAAAATTACTTTTCTCAAAACTTCTAAGCATCGACTCAACTATGCCGGACAATGTAGTGCCTGCTGCATCCGCAGCTCCTTCCTTGAAGGAACTACTTTTCAAACGTATTTCCATCAAAGGACAAATAACAAGATTTAAAAATTATTTTGAAAAACTAAATAAATCAACACAAATTATTAGCATAGACATTGCCGAGTTGAAATTGAGAGTTGCAAAATTGGAAGGTTTATCAGCAAAATTCGACAGTTTGCAGTCTGAGATTGAGGTTATGAATGCTCAAAGTATTGATACGGAGATTGACGAGCGGGAGCGCATTGAAAGTGAGATTATTCAAAATTTAGCAGCAGCCCAAACATTTTTGAATAAATACAGTCACATAGATAATGAAAACGAAAATCGACGGGAATCCATTTTCATTGCCTCTTCCGATCGCCAAGAAATTGGTTTTAAATTACCGCAAATACAAGTTTTGAAATTTGACGGATCATATTTTCGCTGGCTCGAGTTTCGAGATACATTTTTGAATCTCGTGCATAATAATGAGAGAATTGCCGAAATACATAAATTCCATTATTTAATTTCTTATCTCGAAGGTGACGCGGTGCGCATTGTTTCCAATCTTGAAGTATCGTCGTCCAACTATAAAGAAGCTTGGAAACTGATCTTAGAACGTTACGATAACAAGAGAATTCTCATTAATCATCCATCACTTAGATGCGTTATTTAACATTCAAGCACAACGTGAATCTGAAAGGTCATTACGTTTCTTAGTGGACCATGTCACTAAAAACCTACGCGCGTTGGCCAGTCTAGGTCAGAAAACTGACCACTGGGATGTGCTAATAATATACATGCTAACTTCTAAATTAGATAGCCGTACTTTGACAAAATGGGAAGAATACCGAAACACGTTGTAGGATTGTAGGAGCAATTTAAAAGATTTTTAATAGATCGCGCTGATGTGCTAGAAAGTCTAAATCGCAACAAACCTACTACGAGCACTAATAATTTTGTACCTAAACCTCAAATCGCTCCGCGCCCTTCCAATCACAATAATAATAACCACAATAATTTTAACAAACCTGTCCGTTCTCAGGCACAATACACAAAATCTTTCGCGATGACTCAGAGTCAGTCAGCTGTTTATCTCTGCATTATTTGCAACGGCAATCATAAAATATATGATTGTCCTACTTTCCAATCAAAAAATATCAAAGAAAGGCTTGAATACGTGTCAAAATATAAATTATGCCAAAATTGCCTGCGTCAAGGACACCCTTTAAGTGAGTGTCGCATGGGCTCTTGTCGTCAATGTAATCAAAAACATAATAGTTTATTGCACAATCCTAACCGCACTGTGGCAGTCAACGCTAACGTTGATGTCCAAAACAAACAATCTGTCGTAACATTTGCGAAACAAAACACAAATCAGGTGCTTTTATCCACCGCCATGATACAAGTTTGTAATCCTCAAAATAATAGGGTAGAAACTGTGCGTGCGCTTTTGGACTGTGGCAGCCAATCGTCATTTTTAACAAAATCACTGAACAAAAACTTCAACTAAAATCGAACCCAATAGATTCGGTTAATGTCATAGGAATAGGTAATAACTGTTCTAACAAAGCTGTAGAAACTAGTGTTGCCCAACTAAAATCCATGACAAGTAACTACCAAGTTCCACTTTCTTGCTACGTCCTCGATGACTTAACTGGAGATTTACCAAAGGCTCCCATCAATCTGCAAAATTTATCTATACCTAAATCTTACACACTGGCCGACCCTAAATTCGACCAACCTGCTCCTATTGAAATTCTCATTGGGGCAGATCTGTTCTGGGATATTCTAGAATGCGAACAACGCTCCCTAGGTTCCAACAATCCTAAATTGCAAAATTCCAAGTTTGGTTGGATAGTGGCTGGCCCTGTTCAATCCCAAAATGTTAACAAAAATATTCAGTGCAATCATGCAATATTAACAAAATCCACTGTTGACCAGATGCTTCCAAAGTTCTGGGAACTAGAAGAATTGCCTCCAAAGCAAATTCTTACTAAAGAAGAAATGCAATGCGAAAATCATTTCCTAAATAACACCACGCGTTTACCTAATGGCAGATTTTGTGTGAAGTTACCACTAAAGGACTCTCCAGACTGCCTAGGTAATTCGTACAACCAAGCGAAAAGACGGTTAATAAACTTAGAAAAAAGGTTTCGAAAAAATCCGAATCTAAAATCACAATACACAGATTTTATAAGAGAATACTCAGCATTAGGTCACCTAACGAAATCACAAAATGAAATTCCAAACCCATGTTACTTTCTCTGTCATCATGCAGTATTTAAGGAGGATAGCGAATGTACTAAGATCCGAGTAGTGTTCGACGGTTCAGCTCCCACTACCTCTGGCTACTCAGTCAATGACATTTTAATGGTAGGTCCAAACATGCAAAACACTCTCTTCTCCATACTAATCAGAGCACGACAGCACAAATTCATTCTGGCCGGTGATATTGCAAAAATGTACCGCCAAGTGGAGGTCGCTAACGAAGATTGTGACCTCCAATTGATACTGTGGAGAGAAGAAGAGACGCAGCCTATAGAAACATTGCGACTGAGTACTGTCACTTACGGTACAGCAAGTGCCAGTTACTTGAGCACTCGATGTCTTTGGCAGGTGGGAGAGGAGTGCGAGGATGAACTTATTAAATCTATAATTCAAGGCGACTTTTACGTCGATGACCTAATAACCGGGTCTGACGACGAATCAGAATTAAAATATATACAAAATTCAGTTTCAAATGCCCTAAGCGCAGCTGGTTTCCCCCTACGAAAATACAAAACAAACCTACCTACACTATTTCAAAATTCAGAACTAAATAACCAAGATAAATTAACTCTCAGCGAGTCGTCGAGCACTCTTGGCATCGGGTGGGATCCAGCTACAGACACACTAAATTTTCCAACGAATTTTCCGACACAAAATGGCGAAATTACGAAAAGATTTATTTTATCATGTTCTTTTCGAATCTTTGACCCACTAGGCATTTTAAGCCCATGTATTATTAAACCAAAGATTTTAATTCAAAGGCTCTGGCAAAAGGACGTGGAATGGGATCAACCCGTTCCACAGGAAATAAACTCAGAGTATTTGGACATAGCAAACTGTTTACATGAACTGTCAGATCTAAATATTCCACGGCATGTTATTTGTAACTTCCCTAAAACAATCGAGTTGCATACCTACAGCGACGCTTCGCAACATGCCTACGGCGCCTGTGTTTATGTAAAATCTATAAGCGCAAATGATGACGTCACTATCAGATTGCTATGTGCCAAGTCCAAAGTTGCTCCATTAAAACCTACAACCATCCCGCGACTCAAGCTCTGCGCTGCCTTGCTGGCTGCTAACCTATGCAAAAATGTCCTAGATTCGATTAGATATACTCCCTTACGTATAATACATTGGTGTGATTCAAGTATTGTGCTGTGTTGGATAAGCAAAAATCCAAAAAATCTAAAAACATTCGTTACAAATAGAATAGGCGAGATTTTAGAACTGACCAACCCACTGTCGTGGCGTTATGTACCTACAGATGTAAACCCGGCAGATTTGATTTCACGAGGCGTCAGCGCCAGTCAATTATGTCACAATGCGTTATGGTGGTCAGGTCCTTCTTATCTATATAAAAACGAATCCGAATGGCCGAAATTGAACTCTAAAGAACAGATTAATTTGCCTGAACTAAAGGTAAACATTGCGACTACACAGGATGGTTCCGATTTTATTGACTTTTCTAAATACTCCAACTTCAATAAATTGCAACGAACATTTGCATATATCTATCGTTTCATAATGAATCTTAAACCGAGTAATCGTAATAATAAATGCAAGGGATCATTAACGGTTGATGAATTAAATAATTCATTTAACATTTTTTGTCATTTGTCTCAAAAACAATCTTTCGCATCTGACTACAAAAATTTATCAAAAAACAAGGATTTAGAACATAAATCGAAAATTTTGTCCCTTTCACCCTTTTTTGAAAAACACACTAACTTAATTAGAGTTGGCGGGCGACTTAATTCCTCTAACTATCCGCACGAGAAGAAACACCCTATATTGCTCGATGCGTCACATCACCTGACTAAATTATTATTCAAGCGCGAGCATCTTCGTAGTTTGCATGCCGGCCCGCAGCTGTTGTTATCAACACTAAGACAGACGGTGTGGCCGATTAACGGGAGAAAACTTGCTAAACGAGTTTCTAATCAGTGTGTTTTGTGCACTCGCATTCGCGGTCAAACACTTTATCCTAAAATGGGCAATTTACCTACTTATAGATAATCGGTAGGAGTAGACTATGCCGGTCCCATTATGATCCTAAATCGAAAGGGACGCGGAGCAAAATTAATGAAATGTTATTTGTGTTTATTTGTTTGTTTGCGTTTCAAGTGTGAACATTTAGAACCGGTTAGTGACTTGACAAAAGAGTCATTCATAATGACACTTCGCAGATTCATTGCGCGCCGCGGCAAACCAACGGAGGTATTTTCCGACAACGGGCGGAATTTTGTTGCAGCGGCAAAAGATTTAAATACTTTTTTAAAATGCAATCATAATTCTTTCTCGGATTTTGCGACACTCTTGTGTCACAAAATCAAGGAATAAAATTCAATTTTATCCCTGCGTACGCTCCTCACTTCGGGGGCATATGGGAAGCCGGGGTTAAATCGGCAAAATTTCATATAAAACGAGTCATGGGCAACACTCATCTAACATTTGAGGAGATTTGCACTTTATTTGCACAAGTGGAGGCCATACTTAACAGCCGCCCCTTGTGTCCTCTTTCCTCATCCCCTGACGACTTCCTTTCCTTAACCCCAGGGCACTTTATACTTGGTAGGCCACTAAACGGCGTACCTGCACTGACCCTGGAGAATTACAAAGAACATGCACTAAAGAGACATGCAAGACTTGATCAAATACGACAACATTTTTGTAAGAGATGGCAACGAGAATATGTCTCTGAATTACAGCAGCGTACAAAGTGGAAGACTGACAAGACCAAGCTAAACGTTGGCGATTTAGTATTGCTGCAAGAGGACAATGTTCCACCACTATGTTGGCGTCTCGGAAGAGTTTTGCGGTTGTATCCAGGCCAAGATGGGATATCCAGAGTTGCTGACATAAAGACCACTAGAAATGTTATCCGTCGGCCATTGGTTCGAGTATGTCCCCTGCCTGCGTCTGAAGATCTTCAAGTTTGAAAGTCTTCGCCTTTCAACGGGGGGAAGATATGTTCACGCGCCTGTTGAAAGTTATTAGCAACGGTTATGGTCATATCTGTGACTGTTGGCTTTGTCGTTGTAGTAGGCGTTTTTCCTATTGTCGGTACATTGCCTTTATTTTTAAAAAAATATCATTCACTTTTCTCGATCTGACGAGACACAAGGCATCCTTGTAAAACCGTATTTTTGAGCTTTTATTACAACTAAATAGTAAATCCAAACTGAGTTTTATTGAAGAAACTCCGTTCTTGAGCTAAAACACTCCTTATCTTGGAAATACGTGGAGGTATTCAGTGGAAAGTAAAATATATACTTAGCTTAGGTCTACAGTACCTTGAAACTGTAAAAAAATAATCGTCTAAATCTATATAAATAAAATTCAAAGTTCTGACTGACTGATTCATTCACTCATCAACGCCCAGCCCAAGCCGTTGGAGCTAGGAAGCTGAAATTTAGCACAGAGGGTCTATATATGATGTAGGCAAGGAATAAGACCGGGTTTCTTGAAATTCAACCCCTAAGGGGGTGAAAAGGGTTGCCAAAATTTGTATGGGAGGTATAAAGAATGTTGTCTAATCGTCTTGAAACTTAAAATATATACTCTTCAACACAATTCGTTCAACACGTGTTTCGCCGTTTTTCTAAATTCAACCTTTAAGGGAGTGAACAAGGAGTCGCGGGAGAAAGCTAGTTAACGAAATAAAAAGATACGGCCGTTAATGCCGCAAAAACCGGTATTTCGACACTCGAGGGAAACTAAATTTATAGGGCACTTTCCGTTGACCTAGATCTATGAAATCTGGCAAGCCATATTGTCTTATACTGAAGTCGTCGACATTTTAATAGGCCCGTTTGGACAACAGTCAACATGAAGCAGATAGGGATGCGAACCAAACAAATCGGTGCCCTAAATATGCGATTATTACGATGAGTCGATTCCAAGTCATATCATCCCTGATTTACTTTTTATAATATTGTTTTTTTTTCAATTTATAGAACGACACACAAAGAAACCTGAGTTTGGTAACAAAAATTAAATATAACAAAAATTGATTATTAACCTTTAATCAAATGCGAGCATGTGGAAGAGAAAATGCTAAACTAAGATCGGTTTTAGGGTAATTTTGGGTCGTAGATTTCATAAATCCATTAAAAAAGGGAGGTAAATATGCGGGGAATTGAGGGAATATGGAGGGAATTGACCTATTTTTGGTGGGAAATGTAGCTATTGATATCTCTTCTTGCGCTCATCAAAATCATGCAAGTGGGAACCCATTGACTTGTATTGCATCGACATATTTATTTGGTGTTACCATGAAGAAAAACTTGGATTAAAGAGGTGGGTAGCAAAGATTCCAATGTTTTATTAAGGGTTAAATTATGGTGAGCAGAGACGGAGCTCGTTTCTGATGAGAATCAGACGACGTCGACCGATCGTCGACCAATCGTCTCGTCAGTCAATTATTTTTTATTTATTTATATTTGGGCCTATAGCTCTTGTAAAGTTGTCAGAACGTACATTTTCCCGTTTTAGTTGCAAAAGCCACTCGTAATTAAACTCTACAGGGTGTTAAGATTAATGTTTACGTAAAAGTATCACATCAGTTTCAAAAGATAAACCTATTGATGGCCTTACTTTTTCATACATCACTTTAAGTTTGGAACTCTGTTACGCTGTTGGTTTTTGAAAAAATAAAAATAATTAAATGTGCTGTCGACAGACAAGCTCGTGGTTCGTTTTTTTATGGCCTCTTCAGTCCTGACTTTGAAAATTACAATTCTCTACTGTTATTTTGTCGACACGGGACTGAGAAGGATATTTTAAATGCTCAAATAAGTCTGAAACACCCTAAACAAATATTCACACTGACAATACCTTTCATAATAGGCATATATATTTCTAAAAAAAACATTAGTATCTGGCGGAGGCAAGAGCTCCTGATTTCTTTGATAATCAATGACATGTTAATCGATACTATGTTAAAAAGATACTGTGAAAGATAATAATTTATTAACATCACGACACGTTTCGTTTAGCTAAAGTGCTACAGACAAACAAACATACCTATGTACATAAGCTCACGCCTGTACCCCTTTTACCCTACCTCTCTAGGTAGGCAGAGACCAGAGAATGCCACTTGCCGCGATCGTGACAAATCGTTTTCACTTCAGTACCTCCTAACCCTAATTCATCGGCCCAAAAAGTTATCCAATCCTCTGAGAATTCATTGATTATTCAGATTAAAACGGAGCCTATTAGACTAATTAATAAATAAGTCAAGTCCAGGGATTTAAGCTGGTAAAACCTTAATTGAATCTTGACCTGACGATTTTAAATCAGCTTTTCTAAGACCTTAAGCCTGTAGAGTTTTTGGTAGGCCAATCAGCTCAATAAGATCGTTTTTACACGATCTTAAACAATCACGAAGGTTAAGCAACATAGGGCGCGTTCAGTGCATGGATGGATGGTCGTTCCATGACTAACGCCACTGGCATTTTTTCGTGCGGTTCCGTGCCTCGCAAGGCACGTTAAGCAGTTGGTGCCGGCTGCCGTCGATAGATGGCAGTCGTTAACCTAAGTCAGAGGCCTTAGGGTGGCTTGAAAACTTCTGACAGTAAGACCAGCCACTAGTCTTACAAGCCTGCACCAATCCGGACTTGGCCCCCATGGTGGAGTATGGCCTCTACCATCCTCAGAGAAGAGACCCGTGCAGACATAATGGGTTGATGATGATAACAGAAGTGAAACACTCTATGTATGCTTAAGTAGTCAACCGCGTTAATTGCCTTATAAACAGTGGATATCGTTTTATATCTATTCATATTTGTTGAGTAGGTATCTTCTCTTTTCAACCAGCTGCACGGTGCACGGTTCAGTTGCTCGGTGCCGCGCCGGCTGTCAGAAATTGCCCGGCCATATGGACCGATGATGCGAGGCAGGGTCGTAGTCAGGGAGTTCAATTCGGAGGTCCAAAACGTTGCAGGTCCAGGACATCCTATACTTTTTGGATCATACTTATACACATAAGCTCACGCCTGTATGCCAGAGGGGTAGGCAGAGACCAGGGACACATATGTCTTTTTCCTGGATTATTAGATAAAAAATAATTCAAGACTAAGACTTGATTCAGGTAGGAAAATATTGTGAGGGGGTCTGAGCTATTTAGAGACTTCAGCGCTTGAAATCGCCAAGCTGGGGTGAGCACGTTTCTCTCTTTGAGAGAAAGAACGTGCCCTACCGTGGGATATATATACATATGCATATATATATGAGTCCCAAACATGACACGTCACAGTGACACTGGAGGTAGACCTACTCAAGAGGCGTCGAACCAACCTAATATGACCACAGTAAAAGTTGCACGGTTTTCGAGATATGGCCAATTTAAACTTACTCTAAATTTTCACTTTTCTTAGGTATAAAAAGCCAAAAAAATCACGTCTGTTTCATGGAAGCCCCCCTCAAATATTTATTTAATTTTAACTGAATTATTGATTATAAAAGTGAGTATTATGAGTTTCTTTTTGTAAATATTTCAAGGGTTTACTTATTACCGTTATCAAAATGAGCAAAACAAAGGACGTTTTTTGTATCGGGGCCCCCTTCCATATTTATTTTATTTTAATTAAATTACTTATAATTCAAGTGAAAATGAACAATTAATATTCTGCGAATATTTCAAGCGTCTACCTGTTGCCGTTATCAATATCGAGCAAAAAAAATCAATTGTTGTATGGTAGCCTCCTATTTCTTTTCTTTTATTTCAGATGGAAGGACTGACAGAGGAGTCTCAGCAATAGGGTTCATTTTACCCTTAGGTGTGGAACCTTAAAAATACAGTAAAACAGTATCGATCAAATATGCTACTAAAGATTTCAATATATATAAAATATAAGCGCCTTTCTCAAGAATAGCACTTCTTTAAAATTGACTAAGAGGCCTGCACAGTCCTATCAATAATCTCGTTTCTGTTACGATTATGTCTAGGCACGTCTCTCGTTACCTAATACATCCCTGTCCTTAATCCATACCATTATTCATCGGCGAAAAATTTGTGGCCTTATCTTTACGAGATGATGCCGCGCGGCCGGCCAGAGTCGTATTTATAAAACCCTTTTTTTGTTTTCCGAGCGCGTTTCGTTGTTGGATTTATGGGGGGTGTCAAATTTGGAGTGTTCATAGGGTTGGACCCGTCGTATCTCTTGACACAGATAGGTATTCTGCGACCATTAGGGCGAAAGCTATTTGTGATTGATACTCTTACCGTCGACAGCACGTCCACATTTAGATACGTGCACTTTGAAGAATACGTTGAAAACAACTTTGCGTCGAACAATGTAATGAACTGATTATTTTAAAATTTAGATTTGAATGAAAAAACAGCCAAGTCCGAGTCGCACTCCCGCACGAAAGGTTCCGTACCATATCAACTTTTTTGCCGTTTTTATAATCTATACCGGCACTATCCTGGCCAAACTCGGGATTAAATAATTTAATCGAGTCCGGTACAAATCTTGTATTATTTAACCAAATAAAAAATAAAAATAAATAAACTCACGCCCGTTATCCCCGAGGGGGTAGACAGAGGCATCATTGCACTAGAACAAGGCCCACGTTTTGCCCAGTTAACAAAAAAGTTAATTATTATTAAGTATGAGTATTTATATGTTCTTATTTGCACCGGATACCCGTCTCACTTTTTCTTCAGCAAATCCCCATCGTCGGTTGTCTGGAGGAAATTGCTTTAAGCAATAAGGCCGCCAATTTTACTGTATCTTTGTAAATGTATTTTAATTGTTTTTCCTGTTACATTAAAACATATTAGAATAGAATAGAACAGAATGTTCTTTGTTGTACACCAGGAATTACACATGAGATTTGACAATAACATATTACAGTACAATTGGCGGCCTTATATTATCATTTCATCTCATCTCATCTTATTTCATACTAAGCAAGTAGAAAGCTGTCAGTTCATGATATCTACAAAAAGTGAAGTGGGAGTGAATGTCAATGAAATCTAGAAATAGGTGATGTGATTTAGAATTTTGATTTTAAAGTGATAAACAATCAGATAGAATAGATTGAAGAAATTAATACACAAATCATATGTAAAACGGTCAACACCGTTACAGGCTTGACCATAAAGGGCGTGACACACGGCGAAGATCTATCTTAAGATACGGTAGTTATCGCTTGCCATACGATTCAGTACACCATCGCGCATGATGAAGATAACACTATTCTCATTATTATATCTCTCCATGGCATTGCATGACGTGTGATTTTGTATCTTATGATAAAATATTATCGTATCTTCGATATCTGTGACGCCCTTAAAACGGTTCAGTTCAGTTATCGCGTTACGTTCACGTATCTATACGTCGCTTTGCATTTATATCGAAGTGAGCATACAGGTACATACGTTGCTTCTGGCCCCACATTAGTATACCCCGTGTGATGGAAACCACAGACAGCGACGTCATAAACATGTAAACATCCATGACCTAGGGTATTTTCGTCCTCAGCCGGGATTCGAACCCGGGACCTCTTGCATGGTAGGCAGACTGATGCGCTACCGGTACGCCACAGAGGTCGTCAATCTACCCGAATTTGGAATAATACATGGATTTCCATAACAAGAGCCCCAAATATGAGCCCCAAAGTCGATGATTTGGGTAGCGTTACACGTCACGCGTTCCAGCACCAAGAATCCATAACACCCACCCTTTCCTAAACATTTTAGGCTCAACGAATATGTACGTCAGGTTACCAAGTGACCGCGCGCCTTTCTCACTTTGGGCTTGGAATACAAGGTGTTTCCGTCCTGTTGTGACATTTGTCACTACCCGGCTTCCCAGGAATTATAAATCTGGAGAATAGAAGTCTATGGTCATTTCGAGAATTATGCTCTTAGTACATTTTTTTTAACTTTGTAAATAAGTCTATAGGTTTTAAGATGATGATGCTTATCTCTTATCAGGGACATAGGGCTCGTAAAAGGGATTTTTTCCTTCTTTGAGTTTCAGTAATATAGAGATAGATAGATGGAGAACACTTTATTGTACATAAAAAGGAAATTACACAGGTATATCTTAATCTAAGAGTACAGACGGCGGCCTATTCACTAAAAGTTATCTCTTACAGACAAGACAACCTTTGGATGGACTGAAGCAAAATAGGGGAGGGGGGTCACAATGACCACCGCTGCCTTACGGCGCGTGCATGTGAAGTGGACAGATGGTTCGGTCAAGATGTTTTACCGTTCTCCTCTTGCTCCCTTGCTGCGTAATTCTCGATTCTCCAACTTTTGATTTTGTGACGTAACCCCACTAACCTCAAAATAAGACAAACCACTTGGAGGGGTGTCTTTATATATTTTTTTATTAATTTATAAAGCTCAAAACACATTTATTAATTTACAATAGTTAAACAATGGCTGCCTGCCCGCAGCGGGCGTACGCCATGAGAAGGGGTATAAATACGGGTAATTAGTGTAGGCCAAACATAGGCCAAAAACGGACTAATGTTTTTGAAACTAATCTTATTCACGAAGCACAGTTTTAGAAACTCCTGAAACAGGCAACATTTCGTAACGTGTGTGTGTGTGTGTGTGTGTGATTGAAGAAAAAGTCTGAATTTCAAGTTGTACTTTGCTTGGTGGATATTTACTAGCCAATGTCGAGGTCTCTCACCAATAATTATACCACTACTCGGGGTATCATTACTGGTACCCTGTAACAAAGGTAAACATACCTACGCGAGTAGCTTTTTAACTACCCAACAGTAGTACAGTGTCAGTTCCAGCTCAATCCACCAAGTTTTCTAAGGCGACGTTGTAACTATTTGTCACACCCTCGTCCAAATGAGGTGTCGATAAAAAATGACAGTGGATGGACCCATCCAATTGGAGGGCTTCTCCTGACAGATAGGAATAGTAAATGGAAAAAGTTTTCGTGGAATCCGCGATAACTAAGTTTGGGCCTCTTCGGGCGCAGTTTCAACGTAACTTGAAATATTCATCAAATATTGATTCGCACTCGCCATGACCTCTCACTTAGTACCTTGATGCCGGGGGTATACCCTATCAAACACGTTTGGGACAATCTTAAAATGCGAGTGGAAATCATTCCCTAATTAATATTTCAAGTTACGTCGGAAAATTAAAGTGGGCGGTTAATTGTGCCTCTGAGTATATTTCAAACTCGGTGGAGCAATGATCTTCGCAAAGCGGCTGGCAAGACCTGGATAAGAATAGCCGAGGACCGTGCTCAGTGGCGTGCAATGGAAGAGGCCTACGTCCAGCAGTGGACAAGCATAGGCTGATGATGATGATATTATTGAAGTAAAACTTTCGTAAGCTCAGAGACGAGCAACCGGTGACGCGTGTTCCATCTCTGCTCACTATGATTAAGCTCTGCCAATCAGAATCGAAATCTGATCAGACTCTGCTGACAAGAAGTCAAGTAAATGTAAAAATATTATAGAATTCGGCAAAATGCCGGTTTGAGGATTTGGTACCTCAAAAGGAAAAAACGGAACCCTTAGAAAATCCAGCACAATTTTAAGGACTCCCTAAATAAAAAAGCAGCAATAAACGGACCTTTTATTTTCGTACTAAAAATTACAAAAAAATATACTTTTTCATATAAAATACGTTAATGTGAAGGTTGGTGCTGCTATTTTAAAACTAACTTAATGATACACGGGTTGATGTTACTACTGAGTTGTAGAGTCAAATCAGATTCCTCTTGTAATCTGTTTCTTTATTTTTTTTAGTACAGATCAGAGAATGCCTTTTCGCAGAGGTATGCGGTGGCATTTATTTATGATTGTTGAATGGTCCCTAGATAAGGCTGCGGACCCCGATACATATCATGCTCGCGGAACCCTAAGGGTCCGCGGACCACAGGTTAAGAAACACTGCCTTATAGGATCACTTTCTTGTTCGTCCATCGGTCCGTCTGTTTGTCAAGACCCTATTATCTAGTAAATAGGCGAGGTAAATAGGTGGAAATAGTAAATAGGCTGCATCATCATCATCATAATAGTTATAACATTTATCACAATCAAATGTTAAAGTAATAACAATAATTCAAAGCCACAAACTCACCTCAAAATAGAAGGAATAAATTACCCCGTGCACAATAGGAATAGACAGAAGCGACAGACTACAAAAACATGCATTTAGCGGACGAAAGCCACCGGGAGCCGGGAACGGGTACACATGCATTTGCATAAACCAGCACTTTGATGTAAAGCACCACTGAGAAACATGTCGACTTGACGGATTCACCTGTTTTCCTGTAGTGGCAGGTCATAAGGGCGTTTTTAAACATACATTCTGAGAGTATTGTTTAATTATTAACCCTTAACTAATCGCTCGTAGCCCGGCCGGCCTGAGTAATCTTAAACGGTCACGAAGGTCAAGCAACATGGGGCGCGTTCAGTGCATGGGTGACCGTCTATGACTAATAAACGCTAGTGGCATTTTTCCGAGCAGTTCCGTGCTTCGCAAGGCACGTTAAGCAGTTGGTGCCGGCTGCCGTCGATACATGGCAGTCGTTAAGCCAAGGCAGAGACTTAGGGCGGCTTGAAAACTTCTGACAGTAAGACCAGCCACTAGTCTTACAAGCCTCCACCAATCCGGACTAGGCCCCCGTGAGGAAGGTATATGGCTATACCTTCCTCAGGGAAGATTCTTGTCCCTCGGTTGGGGCGCAATGGGTTGATGATGGACTAGGCCTGGGTAGTGAGAGTTTTTCATTGGTTTTAGACTTTATTTCAAGGTGGTAAGGTTCAATTCAAAGTGGGATCTAATACACTACACCATAGCATGTTGAAGGGTTCACTTTATACCGTCAGCCGGTCTACCGGTCCCCCGCCAACCTGGCCACATCGTTCGACCATCGGACTGTTGGTCTACCACTACTACGTTGGTCGAACGATGTGGCCAGGTTGGCGGGGTGCCCGTGAATGCGAATGGCGAGAGACTGCAAGGTATGGCGGCATGGGCAAAAGGCCTATACCCAACAGTGGGCAGAGGTGGGCTGATGATGATGATGATGAACTTTTTTCTCCTATACAATTAAGTAGGTACTTGACTTTTCGTCGGAATAGTCCGACCAGGTTTCGCTCGTTGTTGATTAAGATACAAGCAACTGACGACGCGAGCTATGTCTCTGATCACCATAATTAAGCTCTATAAATCAGAGCGAAACTTGGTCAGACTCTTCCGACAAGAAGTTGAGTAAGGAATAAAGTTATATTTTTTAAATACTCGTGCTAAATACTGTATACCTACATACATACAAGCCAAATACATGAACCTCGTACGTTCAATCTATGTAATACGAGTATATAACAATCTATGAATCCACCGTATGTCTTCCCATCTATAGGTACTTAATTTCACGACACGAGCTTCCAAAAAAAATCCTCCGTGTGCGACCATTGCTCAACCTTCAATAGCCACTGCCCTACCCTATGAAGCGAACCCTCTCCGCTTATTGTTTCGCTTATCTCTAGCCGCGCGCGCTGACCGCGAACTGTCTTTGCTTATCTCTATAGTTACGCGCGCTGACCGCGAACTGTTTTCGCTTATCTCTAGCCACGTGCGCTGACCGCAGCCTGTCTTCGCTTATCACTAGCCGCGTGCGCTTACCGGGGACTGTCTTCGCTTATTTCTAGCCGCGCGCGCTGACCTCGGACTGTCTTCGCTTATCTCTAGTCGCGCACGCTGACCGCGCACTATCTTCACTTATCCCTAGCCGCACGGATTGACCAATGAGATGCGAGTATTTGGTTAACTAGGAGTTAGACTCGTGAAATGTAGATATCCACGTAAGTTGTATGATTGTTGTCTTCCACTTTGGTCTTCTTTTTATAGTAGGTACACTGCAACATAACGTTACTATTAGAATTTGATTCATCCATTTTTTTTACCCACCAAGGAGCACGGGTCTCTTCCCTGAGGAAGTTATAGGACATACTCCACCACAGGGGCCAAGTCCGGATTGGTGGAGGCTTATAAGACTAGTGGGTGGTCTTACTGTCAGAAGTTTCCAAGCCGCCCTAAAGCATCTGACCTCGGGCCTTTTTAAATATTTTTATAAAATTGGTTAATACACAAGTGACGCTTGATGCATGTGAGATATTGTCATTTTCAGATTAAAACCATAATATAAGACTGAATCGTAACATAGTCGTAAAGTGTAGCTAGGATAACTCTCTAACGACCTGGACGTAATCGAATGGGGTATTTACCGGTGATTTGTGCTGACATACACTAAAACTTTTATTCAGGGGCTTTACCCTGAAGCATTGTAGTGTAGCTCGATCTAAGATATAATCATAATATTTCTCTGGGGCCCAGCGTACATTAATTGTGGACATGTTGAATATCTACAAATCAAATGGGAATAATTTATTTCAACGTAAAGAATTTACAAATTGTTTGCTAAATGTCAATGATATATGTTAGCCGCTGCCTTTGGGCCGTATTTGTAGCAGATAAAAAGGCAGCGGAAAAAAACTCCAAGATTAAACAGCTATTTAAAAAAAAAAATTTAACTTTATAAACCAGAGCCTAATGATAAGAGATGTTTCCCACAGATAATTTGTAAATTTTCTTACAACTTTTACTTCAAGGAAGTTCACATTTACCAGCACTTTTTAACTAGTTTCCATATTTGTCCTTCCCTAATTACATCATCATTCAGCCACAAGAAGTCCACTGTTGGACATAGATCTCCTCCATGGATTTCCAAAAAGACCGGTCGGAAGCGGCTTGCATCCAGCGTCTTCCCGCCACTTGGATGAGATCGTCTTCTCATTTTGTGGCTGGACGTCCTACGCTGCGCTTGCCGATATGTGGTCTCCATTCGAGAACTTTTCGGCCCCATCGGCCATCAGTTCTGCGTGCTATGTGCCCCGCCCACTGCCACTTCGACTTGCTAATCCGCTGGGCTATGTTGACGACTTTCGGACGGGCCTCATCATTTCTGACCCGGTTTCGTTGATAAATTGTAGAGCCTGATTACAATAGCCAGATTATCCTAGTTTGGGACCAGGACCCGTGATTGTGTTGTGTGGAAATGGAATTTTGTCACCACAAAACATGAAACTTGTCATCCATCACTCTACTGCCAAAATTGTATGTTTGTGTATATACGTAAGTGTTAAAGGGGAAAACGACAAAAAAAAATATTTATAAAAAAGTCGGTTTGTTTTCGACCAAAGTACGTTCAGAGAAAAAAAAAATTACAACACGACAGACAAGTTTTTTTCCGGCATTTTGTACAGGCAGATATGGATGGATAGCACTAATCTAACCGAAAAAACGACGTCGCAAAATTACTCCCAGCGTAAGAGCCCCTAGCTCAGTTTTATGACCGTATTAAATCCTTAAGTTTTCTACTAGTCCACAGCAATGTGGGCGGGCAGTAAACTCTATTCGTGTGCAAATCGCAGCGTCATGAGCGCACGAGAATGGCAGGACTTGAGTACAAAAAATATACATCAAAAAGGCGTAAGAGGATTTGCCCTTGATGAAACTTTTGAGAAACTAATGTCGTTGTAAAACTCGAGAAAATAGAAACCATAAAAATATTATTTTCAGGGCTTTCAAGATCATAAAAAATAATAAAAACTTTTAAAAAAGTGTTTTTTTATGGACTTTGACTTGTTAATTTATTTGTCGAATCGTATACGTTTTCTTATAACGACCAGATATTGGCGCGTCACACAGTCATGTTGTAACTTTATTCCGGATTCACTTACTTGACTTTTTCCCCACCGAGGGGCACGGGTCTCTTCCCTGAGGAAGGTATAGGCCATACTCTACCACGAAGGCCTAGTTCAGATTGGTGGAGGCTTGTAAGACTAGTGGTCTTACTGTCAGAAGTTTTCAAGCCGCCCTGACTTCCCTGTCAGAAGACCTCTGACTTGGTTTAACGACTGCCACCTATCCACGGCAGCTGATTACTTAACGTGCCTAGCAAAGCACGGATAGTCTTTCAATCGCTTCTTAAATGTGCCTTCTTTGTTGTCGAACGTACATAACGACGTCAAGCTAATCTTGAAGCTTGGTGTCTTTCAGCTCTTTATGTTGTGGTTGCGGAAAAATGTATTTGAATGTACGTTCAGACATTTTGCTATGAAATCTTGTTTGAGATTCAAGCGTTGACTAATATACAAAGGTTTTCTGAAGTTTGCCTTGAGGTGGTTGGTACGATCGGTCACGCTTAGCATTGTAAAGTATCCTTTTTTGGCAGTTTCTTTGCAGCCTGGAAATCTCCGAAATTGGTATTTCCAGTATATGCAGAATTGCACCTGGATAGTTTATTTAGACGAAAAAAACTATGTAAATTTTAAATCACTACGTTGTACAGTCTGTTAGCTTTTAGAATATACCTCGGGCTCTAGAGTAGGCTTTGATTTTCGCCGAAAGCACACGAGTGTAATACTTCTTCCTCCTCTGTATAAAACTTTTCTTCACTATTTTGAAAATTTATGTAAAGTTATAAATAACAATAAAAAATAAACCTTACCTTATAGCAATATAATCGGTTTTTCATTGCTCAGTTGAGGAATATTCTAAAAGCTAACAGACTGTACAGATTTGTAAAATATAAAAAAGTGGAGCGGGAAAATGTTTATAAAAACCCGTTTTCCTGAGAACTATGTGCTTGATGGATGCATATGCTGCCGACATACCGATGAATTATTCGCAGAATCTCCCTTCAGCGACTGGCGAGCGTATTTACGAGCCCTAGCTAAAACCACAAAAGAGAGAACCACGAAATACTCTACTCTTCAAAATTCATGGGACACTTATCATCAGGGACATAGGGCCTTAATTATAACAATTTCCGTTTCGTGAGTGTTTTTTTCACTGCCCTATTCTCCATTACAATCGGCCTTAAGGCAGCGGCTAACACTAATATTGTAAGCACATTGACATTCAACAACCAGAAAGCTTAAATTTTACGTCAAATAAATTTCTGATTAGTGATTTCAAAAAATACTATACCTAAATGGTGTAAAATATTTGTAAATACTCGCGATTTTCGACCTTTGCCTCCTAACTGTGAATCCAAATTAGATAAATAGGTATTTAAAAATTTAAAAATTGGCTCGGCCAACGCATACATATGTAATGTTCAAGACACAATGTTCGAATACTAGTTTTATTTAGATTGAATTACCTACTTTTCGTTCTAATATGTTCTTTATGCTAATTTAATTAACGAATCTAAACATTCTTAAAGTAAAACTTTAGCAAGCACTACATATTTTTAACTTTATTCCGGAGACACTTACTTGACTTTTTGTGGGATGAGTCCGACCAGGTGTCGCTCTGATTTGCAGAGCTTAATCATGGTGAGCAGAGACGGAGCTCGCATAGTCGGTTGTTCTTCATTGACCTTTTAGACGCGTAACATTTTTAAAGACTGAATTTAACTTATACTTTTCTACGATTTTTAATATTTTTATATGTTGTTAAATTTGCATAATGAAAAAAAAAAAATTACTTACACACAAAACAATCACTTGAAATGGTCCCAAACTAGGATAATATGAGTTGTGGTAACTAGAAAAGGACAAACATAATTTAAACATAAACAAAAATAAATTATATAGCTCAAAACTATAACAGATATAGATAATGCTCCTTTAACGGCTATTTCAGGAATCGGTAACCCTGCGACACTGAAAGTAGCAATACCTACCTACATTATACAGACTCGAAAATTATTTTCTTTTACTCTGCTTCTACATTGAACCTAAAAAATAGGTCAGGCAAATTGCATCGTTCGCATATTTCTATATAGCTGCCTGTCAGATTCCGAAACTTTGCAGATTACGATGAAAAGCAAAACCGGACAAATGCAAGCAGAACTTGTCTCTTGGGGTTCCGCATATGCGATAACCCAGTCATTTAGTGCAAAATTATGTAATGAAAATGAATGTAGTCGCATATAGGTATCTTTTAGCAAAAAGAAAGCCTTAAATACAAAATGTCCATTAAATAAACTGCCCCGAGACATCTCCGATGAAAAGGAAGCAACTCCGCACGACGGCATTGTGTGAAGATGACATTTGCCAAGCATGCGGTTTTGAAGTGCAGTTGATGGTACAAGTACTATGTAACTCCGATGTCCTTGCCAAACAAGAATGAGTCTTCTGGGAATGGCTTCCTAAATCGGAGGTCTTTAGACACCTATCCCTAAAGAGCATGACTGACGTAGTACATTGTGTTTAGGTGTAAGGTCACCCACCCACAAGCAGACAGACAACCACTGGGTCTGCAAGTATCTCCGACTAACTATCCGCACGACGTATTTAAGATAAGACAGACGGCCGATGAGGCCGAAAGATTCTTGAATGGAGACCACACATCGGCAGTGAAGCGTAGGACGACCAGCCACAAGATGGACAGACGATCTCATCCAAGTGGCAGGGAGACGCTGGATGCAAGCCGCTTCCAACCGGTCTTTTTTAAAATCCATGGAGGAGGCCGATGTCCAGCAGTGGACTTCTTGTGGCTGAATGATGATGATGATGAAGACAGACGGACAGACGAACAGTGGAGTCTTAATAACAGGGTTCCTAACCCTTTGGGTGCGGAGCCCTAAAAACTACCGAGATGAAAAAGCGTGTTTGCATTTCTAAACTGTGCAGTCGGTTTTTTACGCGACCTCACAAGAACAAATACGTGCATGTTTACAGAACAAATGCAATGCATGCATTGTGGGCTCATTTCCATACAACACGAGGAGAAATTGAGCTCGGATCTCTGGAGTTCCTTTGGCCAGTACAAAGCTCTGCCCTTATATTACGTAACTTTCCACTCTATCGGGTTAAGCATTTAGACAACTCGAAAGAGTCAAAATAGGAATGTACATATTGTACATGACAATTATTCGGAGCAGGAGTATGAGATACCTACGAGATGGGAAAAAACGTCCCAGAATGTAACAGTGTGACTAATGGTGGTGTGACATACCGAGAACAAAGGGCTAAATCAGACAACTCCATACAGTGGAGTTTTACGTAATTGTACCCCTGGGTTGTCAGTGTATCGTTTATCATGCTTGGAATTGGCCCCAAGAAAAATCATCGTAGCTGCACTAATTAAGTTTGCATTTATATCTATATAAATAAAATTCAATTAAACCATAAATCTAGTTATAATTCAGTGTACGAGTGGAAAAAAACATTAGATGTACTGATGATACTTCAGCGTTAAGTTGTGATAGGCTCTGCATTGATTACGGGACGGACTCTGAATAGAAATTTTCACTAAGTAAATACCTACTTCAGTAAAGTTCTGTCACGCTCTTTTCTGAGGAATTTGACGAGACAGCCCTACAAGTAAGTAGTTACTTACCGAAATTCTCAATTTAGAAATGAATGTCGATGAAGCGAAAGTGATTTGTCAGGATCGTGGCAGGTGGGAGTCCCTGGTCTTTGTCTACCCCTCTGGGATACAGGCGTGAGCTTTTGCAGGTATGTATGTATAGTATCTTGTCTTTTCCTTCAAGAAAAGGAACCTTTCAAATTATTTTCGCGACACGCTCTTGGCTGTGTTTTTATTCACTCTGTAGTTTTATTTTGGCGTCGAGAATTTTGTAAAACAAGAAAAACCAAAGTCAACTCATGTGCGCTTTCTCACACTATGTTTTTCTTTTGGAAACGCTGTTGTACAATATAAATTATTCTCTTTTCAGTCCTTAATATTTGGTTTCTGCATATTTGGTTTGCGACATTAGCATAAAAGCAACAATAATGACGATAGAAAAAGCATTTTAAAACGAAAAGACACACTGGCATTGAGGAAAAAATAATGGTTGGACTTTTACAATATATTACAAAAAACCAAGTAAGTAAATCCGGGCCATACTTATTATAACGTGCCATGCTTTGCAAGGCACTATAAGCAGTTGGTTAAGCCGAGTCAGAGGCCTTAGGGCGGCTTGAAAACTTCTGACAGTAAAACCAGCCACCAATACGGACTTGGTCCCCGTGGTGGAGTATGGCCTATACCTTTCTCAGGGAAGAGACCCGTGCCCCTTGGTGGGGACATAATGGGTTCATGATGATTATTTCAGTTTTGGTCTGGAAAGAGTTGAATTGAAGGGTATTTTTGATGTCAGAATTCAGTGGAGCAATCAGACCTCTATCTGAATAGGTTTATACCTACGACCTGTACAAATAATAATGATCTTATATTTGGTTCCTTGACTCTTACGAGGGTCAAAGAGGTAATTTATTTAAGAGAATACCAGGCTTCATTAATTTCGATTTCAATTTAGTTTATTGCTGTTCGTTTATTAAAGGTCATGCACTCATTATCTCACGCTCTTTTCTGAAAAATTTTACGAGACAGCACTACTGTTAAGTACCTAGTTACTTAGCGAAATTATCAAATCAGAAACTGGCTAAAAAGGCCGTTTCTTGAATTAAGAATAAATTTCACTAGGTAAATACATAAGTAACGTTATTTCACGCTCTTTTCTGAGAATTTTCACGAGACAGCCACTAAAGATAAGTAGTTACATAGTGGAAAAATCTTCAATTCTAAAACCTCAAACACTCACTATTTCTTTAATTCACCGTTAGCAATTGGTATTGAGTATAAATATATAAAATAAACAACTTCGTAAACACGAAAAGACGAAGTCGAATACGAGTCCGAAGTATCTACTAAGCCAAAATTTAATCTTGGGCTACTTAGATTTACATGACATGCCAGAACATGGCTTAGTATATCAAAAGAAGGTCAAACGCTTATTGCTAAATCTCAGTTTTTGAACTAAAACTTTCGTAAGCACAACACATTGTAAACTTTTAGTCCGGATCTACTTACGGGTGTTGTTTTATCGGACGAGTCCGACCAGGTTTCGCTCCGATTCGCAAAGCTTAATCATTATGAGCAGTTCACAAACTCAAACAAAGTTCAAACTCTCAGTCTCTTACATAATTATTTGTAATATTTGCTTACATTTAAGGTCTCCAGTCACTTTTAGTTACACGAAAAAATTCCTGAATCCATCAGTAGAAGCAGAGTATACCTACTGCGTGAAGAATGGGGACGGACTTAGAACTCCCATTTATTGTGATCAACTTCTCCTTTGTACGCCCGCTTGCGAGAAAAAGAAAATTTAAAAGGCTTTTTCTTCTTCCGCACAAACAAGGCGTATTCTGTTAACGGTTAAGGGCTATTACAAAAGCGCTGATGTTTTGATATAGAAAGAAAGAAACGCGAACGAAAATTTTCAGCCACATTTACTTGGCTTGGTGGCGCAGTCCGAAACATGAAACCATTCAGAGCAAGGTTCTTTAAGGCTTAAGCACAGAACACATAACAGTACAGGTACAGAAGATTCACTCCGCAAAATCAATTAAAGAAAAAGGGACTCTAGCAGCGATACGATTAGGTGCAATTCAGATCGCACGGCACTAAAAAAGCTACGTTATATTCACCTACATGTTGGCTCTCTTTCTAACGCGTAACTCTTACCTCTTCTGGCGCCTGAATTCCTACTTATTTGCCACTCCAGAGTGGTCGCCGCATGTACTTACGCGTTCGATACCGACACGCGTAGTGAAACAGGACTGGCTTAAGTAGTTATCAACACAAAACCCGTCACAATGTTTACGTTAGCGATTGCAATTAGTATCTAGTTTGACAGTTAGCTCGAGCTGACAGAATCGCTCGTATCCCCGGCCGCCAGAGTGATCTTAAACGATCTCGAATGTTAAGCATTATGATGCGGGCGCGTCAGTGCATGGATGGGTGACCGTTCTATGACTAACGCTAGTGCCATTTTTCTGAGCGTTTCCGTGCTTCGCAAGGCACGTTAAGCAGTTGGTGCCGGATTCCGTCGATAGAGGGCAGTCGTTAAGTCAAGTCAGAGGCCTTAGGGCGGCTTGAAAACTTCTGACAGTAAGACCAGCCACTAGTCTTACAAGCCTCCACCATCCGGACTTGGCCTTCGTGGTAGAGTATGGCCTATACCTTCCTCAGGGAAGAGACCTGTGCCCCTCGGTGCGGACCATTATGGGTTGATGATGATTGACACTTAAGCGAATCGCTCAGAATTTAGTGCGCGTAGTGCGAACCTGATCCACTGATCATCGATTCCAGCCGTGCAACTCACCCAGAATAGCCTCAGAGACAAATGGAATACAGCTTAATTAATTTGGAATCTATTGCCTCATTGTTATGCTTTAATTCCGTGGAAGATTGATTGGGTGATTTCATTGTACCAGCGACGCTTTGTTCTCGAAATTGATCTCGCTTTTGTCACCTCTGCTTTAGTAACTGTATTAATTAATATCTATAAATAAAATAGTGGTTAGCTATCAGCTCTTCAAAGGGGTAGTGTAATCAGTCGCAATAGTCACCGTCGTATTCGGTCGGATAATGTCACAATTGAAGACCGTTTACGTCACACTTCCAGAATTGTCAGAGCCGGATTAAATTATACAGGGTGTTCGGTGCATGGATCGTCAAAATTTTTTGGGGTAGGTACTGGTCATATTCTACGTTAAAAAAATAGAAAAAATAAAAATCGAAATTTAAAAAAAAAATGCTAGATAATTGTACCTACATAACTAAAAAAGTTATGATGCTTTAGATACCGAATAATTATTTCGGTATTTAGAGCCTCATAACTTTTTTAGTTATGTACAAGGTATGTACCATTTTTTTATATCTATTTTTTTTTCTTTTTTTCTTTTTTTTTACGTATAAAATGACCCCACCAGTACCCCAAAAATGTTTGTCCGTCCATGCACCGAACTCCCTGTACCGAATCGAATGAGATAATTATAGTAAGTCCTCATCTCATCACGCCCGTCTTACCATCGGGTGTACTGACATAATAACAGCGCTGAGGTGGTCACCCACCCCAGCACATGCTGATTCAGAACCATTTTACATTTGCCACACCCACAATTCTCTTTTGTTTTATTGTACGTTAGGTACTTTTTTCATGTGTAATATTATTTTTCTCTCTGCGCATTGTTTTATTGTATTAGTTTAATGTGTTTCTCTTTGTTTGCTTATGTACACAGTGCCTATCTTTTGTGTTATTCCTGTACATGTGTGTTTTTTTTTATGTATCTATTTGTCTCAAGAACTGTTTTCTTGTTACAGACTATGGCGTGAAAGTGAACTTGTACCTTTGGGACATCGAGTAGTGGTGAGTTTTTTGGATGTTACGTTATAGTGCCACATTAGTTTTTTATAGACATAAATTAGTTTATTACCAAAACACACAATAATATAATATTAATAATGAACTATAAATAACAATTAATCAACTTAAATATAAAACTATGCTACCTATATAAATCTTCGATTAAAATATACAACTTACTAATAAAATACCTGCCCCAGGTCACTGTCCCGCGGCAAGGAGCCCAGAATGCTGGCGACGTTGATGTTGCCTCTTTGGATGGCCAGGCTTATCCTTTGACCGAGGTACGCTTTAGCTCTCTGGTCTCCTGTTACGTCGACTAGGAGCGCTGCTAGGTCCTTGAACAGCAGGCGCGCCTCTGGGCCCTATATGCCTATCGCTTCGACCCCAAATGGCGCAAATATGTAATTGTTTCCATACATGTGGGTTGGACTACCATATCCCATAACTTTGCACATACTCATCGGATCACAAAGGAAGTCTTTGATTCTTAAAATATAGTGCATAGTGATCATTTTGGTATATTTAACTCAAAGTGACCATGTTGTGGGTTTGAATCTTTTGGCTAAACTACGTCCAATTGGCGCTAAACTTAAAACCTAACACTAATCCCTTTGAATTGGTCGACGGCAGAAATTGTCGTCACATAGATCTCAGCGTTGACTAACCGCAGATGGATGGGCGCATTCACAAGAGTGTAACTCAATTTCCATTTATGATGCTACAGTTTAACGTCACGTCAAAGGAAACACTTCCACTCTCTCTCTCTCACACACGTGTGTGAGATTAGCGGTGCTTGAAGTGCGGCTTCGAATAACTTTGTCGATTCTTTCCGTCGTAATTGGATATTCAATACTCAAATTTCCTTACAAAATACGTAATCCGGTTACTTCCAATTACAGAATCGGATTTCTTTGCATATACTTCGATTGTATGTTTGTTTTCCCATAGCATTTCATATGTTTTCTTACTTTCCTCATTCTTAATGTTCAACGTTAGCGCGCGCATATTATTAGAAACTGACAGCGCCCAAAGTGTGGGCATTTCTTCAAAACTCAAAGCTTGGCTAACATGTACTGCAGGCTTAAGTTTGAGACGGGCATTGGTGCTTCATCGTTTTTCATTATAATTTGAGATTTACCTTAAGATTTCTTCTAACGTTTTATTTGCTTAGCTTAAAGCCTACTGTCGACCAAAACTTTGACTGCAAAAGCGACATCTCACTCTGCTAGTTGAAAAAGTATACTTTATGAAGTATAACTCAAACTTGTTAGTGTCAAAATTAATGCCATATGTATAGAAGCTAACAAAGAAACTCCACATTTATTCTTTTCAAAACGAAAAACTTCCAACCAAAAAAAAAATACTCATTGATGTGTTGAACACTAGACACACACAATTATTATTTTATCGTCTGAATAAATTTAATACTAATCTTCTGTTTAACACCAGACATCTTTGTCTTCTTAGTAATCGTTGATTTTTTATGAAGCGAATTTTATAATGAGTTTGCTTATCACATTTCTCATGTATCTTGGAGATACATGTTGTAAAACCTTACAAAGTGCCCCATTATCAGCCCACCGAAAAATTTGAATAGTCCGATTTAATTCACTGTGAATCGATTCAGAATTTCATTCTAATCGGTCGATAGCTGTTTATCGACCAGTCGCCCATCGCTACCGTACTGTACAAACACTTGAGAAAGACTAATGGAAGTGAGAAAGAAAAAAACAAACAGGATAGCCGACGCAATTTGGGCGTTGATTTAAATTTATTGCTGAGCCTCTAGTCTCGCTTCGTCCAACGTCCTCTGGGGTTTTTAAGGAGTGGAGCAATATTTGTAATGGAACGTTCAATAGATGTAGCAACCAGAAATACAGGAGTGGAAATCTACTATGTTGACTGCTCTTAGATATATACAGAAAGGTAAAGATGTGTATGTATATGTATTATTATCTAAAATGAAATTAAAATGAAAAACATTTTAGTGTACAACTGTTACAAAAAATGGTAACTGGCTCCCAAACTAGGATTCCCCGGGGTGTGGGTAGCTAGGCTTCCAAAATACATAATATTATAAGGTTTTACAATAATAACTACCTACTTACTAACTAAACGTGGGTATACCTACGTAGCAGTTTTTCGTCTGAACACTACCACAGAATACATAATAGTACAGGTACAGAAGATTCACTCCCCAAAATCAATCAAAGAAAAAGGGACTCTCGCAGCAATACAATACATTAGGTGCAATTCAGATCGCACGGTGTTAAAAAAGCTACGTTATATTCACCTACTACATGTTGCCTGTCTTTCTACCGCATAACTCTTACCTCTTCTGGCGCCTGAATTCCTACATATTTGCCACTCCGGAGTGGTCGCCGCATGTACTTACGCGTTCGATACCGACACGTGTAGTGAAACAGGCCTGACACTACAAAAAACAACAAAAAAAGCAATATCAGCTTATTAACGTCGAAATACTATTTAGGTTTTTGATGTGAACAATAAACAGATATAACTGTAATAGACACTTAGTAACATTTAGTCGCTAAAGCAAGTCATAGGCCTTATATAAATGATTAATTATTTATATAAGGTCTTGATATAAAAGCAATGACACTTATAGTCAAGACAAGCCAGATGCCTTAAGGCGGCTTGAAAGCTTCTAACAGTAAGACCAGCCACTGGTATTACAAGCCTCCCCCAATCCGGACTTGGCCCTTGTGGTGGAGTATGGCCTATACCTTCCTCAGGGAAGAGACCCGTGCCCCTCGGTGGGGACATAATGGGTTGATGATGAATTGGACTCTAAAATGAAAAAATACCCCATTTTTCATTTCAACGATACTTTGAGTGTCATTGCATTTATACTAAATAAGGCACAGAAAAATCAAGGAAAATTTTGAAGATAATATCGGAAAATAGATTTTTCGGGGTTTTTGAGTTCCCAAAATTCAAATTACTCCAGTCCAGTCATTTAAAATATATCACCGCATTTTGCAGACGTAGACAAAAACCACGTTTATTTATCTTTTAACACGGTCATTAAAGTTATTAAAGCAATTCTTTGAGTAAGTTCTCCATTGAACATGCAATATCGTCACTGCAGCCCACTCAGCGACAGCAATTTACTCGCAATATTGCGAAAGAAGGGAAACAAAACCTTATTTACCCATCCTAAGCCTGTACCCTGTACATTAATAGAGACAAAAAAGCCCTCACTCTATACCATCAAGTCTAAGGAATTCCATTCATCTCACAAAATGGAACAACGCCCTATTTTACTGGGCCATAAAAACGCTTTAGATTATAATATTTGGCCGCAGACCGCCGCTCAAAATTGAACCTTATGCCGCGATCAAAAGGCCCACAATGATTGCGAGACGTGACAATCGCGCGCTTTACTTTTAAGGGATATAATGTGTATTTTTTTCGGGGGCAAAGTAGCGGATAAAAAGTTCCGCATGAAAAGAAAGTGATTTCTGAAAGTGGATTACGCAAGGAGCATCATCATTGAGGAGGTTATGAAAACTTTGGCTATCATCTTCGTCTCGAGGCGAAAGGGTACAAAAGTACCTTAGTCACTCAGTTTTTATGCAGGAAATGCCTTAGAGATAACGAAAAAATAAACCAGCCATTCATGAGTAGGAAGTTTCGCTAATAATGTAAAAAGTTAACGTTTAAGATAGGGGTCAATGAAACTTAAGTTTAGCCAGCTAATGTTATGAAAATTTTCGAATCTCAGCTCATGTCCTAAATTATGTTCTTTCAAAAGATAAGGCCTGACGTAAGTCGACAGCACGTCACCATTCACATTTTAGTTGGAAAGCCGCTATCTTAACCAGACCTAAAAATAAAGTTATCTGCAAACATGATTTCTGAAGCAGATGATACAAAGTCGAATATTTGTCCTGCATTCTTTGCCAATCTAGACGTACAACTTTTATCTTGAGAGAGTGCCCCAAATTTGAAGAAATCAAGAACACAATATTGCATTTATGCTGGCGCCAGTCCTAGCTTCACATATTTGAACACATCTTTGAAGACTTTGCAAAGACTTGAAAACATATATGAATACATATTGGCGCAACCTGCCAGACATGCTTCGCAAACACTTCTCTCCACAGTAGAACGCTTTGATGTGCACTAAAAAACCGACACCGCATGGCAAAGCGCAAAATGTTTCTTCAAACTTTGCAAAAGTCTTCAAAGATGTGTTCAAATATGACATTGTGAAGCTAGGTCTGGCGCCGGCATATATTTAATAAAATAAAGCCCTACAAAACTTGAATTTCAACCGGTTCGACCGCACTTTAACTTACGCATTCGGCTAATGTGGACGTAACTTGTCGAAATTTTAGAAAAGTCCGGATTGTCCTACTGCCAAAACAAAAATCATATGTAAAATGTACATATATATAATTTGTGTTTTGGAATTTTTTTATTTTATTCATTTTCACATTTTCAGTTTCTTCGGTCGGTCTTATCTAAATTATAGTTTAATTTATTAGCACTTAGTGCCGTTATAGAGACATCGCAAATAGGGCGACTTGAGGCCGCGTCTTGTCGTCGCGTCAGACGCGACGTTGTCATTTGCTTGTGGCGTCTTGTCGTCGCGAGTCCGCGACTCTGACGCTACCCCCCTTATTCATAATGGTCCGCTAACTTAAAACGTGTTATTTCTCATTCTAGCTTACGTCAATAGAAGAAGACAGAGCGAGAATTAGCAATGCTTTAAGTTAGCAGACTATTATGAATAGGGTATCATTTAAGCTATCACCAATTTAATTAGTTTTGTGTTTCTTAAATAATAGGGTTTGTCCTCAAAATAGTAGATCTGTCACCAAAATGTAGTCACCAAACAATGCAAAATCAGTTCCACAATAAATCACCTAAAATCCTGAGATAGAAGGTCTAGTACCAAATAAATGTTTTTGTATGTATTATAATAGGTGTGTCCTAATAAGTATTTAAGCAAACTAATTTAAAGAGATCACCAATAAATCATATTATGTTAAAGAGGCAACAAGAGGCAAGGTAAGAACGCATCAAAGTCGAGTCTGTTTTCGATCTTACATAGAGAACCTAACGCTCCGACGCGCTCCGCTTCGCTACGCGCGTCGTCGCACCTATATTTCTGTTGTCACGTATTCTTTACACGATTTATTTGGTGACAGATCTACCATTCCGAGCACAGAGCTATTATTTAAGTAACAAAACTGTTATTATAAGAACGAAGTTTATTCATGTAATGCAATATAATTTTATTGGTTATCGATCTCTTATTTTACACATATATTAACATTAATTTGATAATTCATACCTGGGAACAATTTTTGTTTATCTGAGAACGAAAATATTTCGTGGCGATAGATCTATTTATTAGGTGATACAACTTGATGACAAATATAAATTTTGGTCATAGAAAATATAGATGCCTTATGAATAAGGGGGTAACTGTGCGGAGATGCGAACAAAATATATGAAAATTGACGGCCGTAGCGTGTCGTCGCGTTTAGTCGCCGAGCTGTCGCCTGTCGCGTGTCGCTAGTGTGCGCCTAGGCTTAGTGAAATAGTTTTTTTTATTAATAAAATCGTTAATGTTGTGTGTGCAAATATGTCGCTGTATTTGTCGACCCCTTTGCTTTGACATTTTTTTATTTCGTCGCTTGTCGAGTTCCAGTGGTTTGGCGTATTGCTGACAAAATGAAGAAATATTTTTTATTCGACTGGCTCGTTTGTAGCGTTTGTTATGGGACTTCAATATGAAGTATTGCAGAATAGAGCGCCTCAAGGGACTGCAGTCAAAAACAGTTTTCTTTGTGATTTTAATTTTATTTCCTTATATTGGTAACTCGCGAAGAATTAAAAAAAAAAGTTTCATAATAGATACTCGTACCTCAGTATTTCGTTTCATTTTAACTTATTTTCCGAGTGGTTCCGTGCTTCGCAAGGCACGTTAAGCAGTTGGTGCCGGCTGCCGTCGATAGATGGCAGTCACTAAGCCAAGTCAGAGGCCTTAGGGCGCCCGGGCGGCTTGAAAACTTCTGACAGTAAGACCAGCCACTAGTCTTACAAGCCTCCACGAATCCGGACTAGGCCCCCGTGGTGGAGTATAGCCTATACCTTCCTCAGGGAAGAGACCCGTGCTCCTCGGTGGGGACATAATGGGTTGATACTTACTTTTTACCTGATTACGCGAGAAGAAACGAAATTTTGTTTTTGTATGTAAATGAATGAGTACTTATGAATGTCGATGAAGCGAAAGTGATCTGTCAGGATCGCAGCAAGTGGCAGTACATATGTAGATATTACTATTATTCATACTTTTATTGCACTCACAATGTAATACTGCAGACTTAACGCTATAACCTCCTAAGGCCCGACCTTAAAAATAACAAATTGAACAAATCTAAGAAAGGAATGTCACGTGAATAAACAGGGACGAAATAAAGATGTAATGGGTCTAATCGCCCATGTATGATAAAAAATCTAAGTACCGGCATTACCTGACAGCGACAAAATAAATAATCCTTTATAAATAACACACAAGCCTTTGTAATTTAAAGGAAGTTTCTTTCCTTTCCACATAATTTCCAGATGAGAACCTTGAAACTTAATTAGTAACTGGAACGGATCAGTTTCAACCTAATAAAATATTCTACAAAATAGGCGTAACTCTGTACCTACACAACTTAATTAATATTCTAATATTACTGTCAGATTAGTGGTACTACAAGCGTACTGTAACAGTAATATGGAAAGTGTAATTAAATTAAATGGAAAAGTACGGAATGGAACGGGACGGAACGGAACGGAACGGAACGGAACGGAATGGAACGGTACCGAACAGAACGGATCGGAACGGAGAACGGAACTGAATGGAACGAAACGAAACGAATTGAAAAAACTTTATTGCATATCAGTTACAAAACATGGTTACTGGATGCGAAACTAGGATTCCCTGTACTATGACAGGGCCGGTGAATTTAAGTGAAATTATTCCACTCTTTAATATGAACCACGATAATTATGAGACCAAGTCTCAAATCACTATTATAATACAATTACCATTCTCTCTTTTTTAGAATTATTCTATAACGAGTTTGTCTGAAAATCATGCTACCTGCAACAAGCCAATTGACACCAGATAATTGACAGCTGTCAACGCGATATTGAAATGTTCCGTTTTTCTTTTCTATTGAGTGGCCACCATGAACCTATAATACAACTGGACTGTGCACAGTAAAATAAAAAACGAGCTGAGTAAGAGGCTCCAAAGTCGTAGTGCGTCTCTTTTGAATAGAGTGTCCGTGATGTGAGTGGTTGACCAAAAAGGGACCTCAAGGGAAAATAATTGATTTCGAGAAAATCGCGTTTAAAGTTTCGTGTTTCTATAGGTTTCGATTCGTGCTCGGCTCACAAAAAAATTTTATAAAAAAATAACTACGGCACCTAAAAATGTTCTGGTTAGACCAAAACAAAGCTAAAATACCACAAATTAAAAAAATCAAATAAATACAATAACGGTTTCCAATCCCACCAGGTCCCTTTTTGGTCAACCACTCACATATTTATAAACCTTCACCAGCAGTGGTCCAGGTCCAAAGTAGTGAGGTACCCAAAATGCGTGGTACAAGTAAAAGCTATCTATAGTAAGGAAATATTTCATCTTTAATGTAATATAATATTTTCGATTTTTTTATGACAGATTAACTTATTAATACAAGAACTTTAACAGACGTACAGCACGACATAAAAGAGAAAATAATGAGAGCGCCTCATCACTACGCCTCGTGTTGTGTATGTACAAAAATGGTGCCAATAGCCGGACTACAGACTCACCTCTAGTGTAGTCTTACCAAAACTTTAATTCCGAACTAGGTATTTATGTCCCATTGTAAGTACCTACATTGTAATTTTATTTAGAGTGTGTGTAATAAAAAACATTTAAAAACTCACCTTACTTAAATACCTTAGGTAGGAATGTAGAAAATAAAACGAGAAGGTAATAATTACTGTGTTTTGTTACTAACTTTTTAAAATTCTATCGGCCAAATCGATGTAGATATGTAGGTACTTATTCATTTAACTACACTAAACGTTACTAAATAAAATTGTTTTGTGCACTCTTTAGCGCATTGCAATTCGATTCGCCCATGATTTTCAGAGTCTCCTTTTATGCATACGTGTTTCGTCTCATATTCAGATATTTATTTACAATACATTTAATAATTTCTATTTCATGTGTCAGTGGAGTGAGACTGTACTGGATGAGAAATATCTTTCAATCGGGGATAAAAGTGCTGTGTTAATCATATATTTCTTCTTCAAATGTTCGTAACACTATCAATAATATGCTACTGAGCATGTGAATATCTTTCTCGGCTGGAACAATCTGTAAAAAAAGTGTTCTCAAAATATAATAATTTCAATTTGTTGTATTCTGTAGTGGTCAGTTCCAATTTTTTCCTCACCTTTAGGAATATTGACGATATTGCTGTAGATTTCAATCTTTTTCTTGACTGATTGACAAAATCTTCATTTTTGAAATGTAGACTGCAAACGACCGATGTCTTGGTGACTTTATCAGGTATATTTTATTTCCACCTCTCAGCCATTAATGCGTCTTTAGGAATCCCGTAAGTATATTATGCATATAACAAGGACATTTTAGACATAACAAACAATTTAAAACTAAATTATATATAAGAAACCCACGAATAAAGACGAAGACCCACGAAGTTTCTTAACTTTTATTTGCCCCACCAGTAAATCCTGAGTACGCCCATGCATAATGGACACCCTACTCTAGCATTATTTCGAAATTTATGAAATTGACTCACCTGTGAAAAGATAAGCCGCACCCCGAATACCATTTGGTTTTACATCCGTTAACACAGCAAAAATACACCATTATACAACAAATCACACTCAAAACGTAAAAACAGCAAATTACTTCAGGCGGTTGCCATGGCAACCGCTTGGAAGGTAACTTAGGATGACGAAAAGCTACTACATTTTTCTTAAAACTACTTTTATTTCGTTTTTTAACTGAAATAATAAAATTATTATTATAAATTATTAGTTTCAATATTCTAACTATACAAAAAAGCTTAATGTCATTATATCTAAGAAATAATACTGCCGTCTGCCCAATAAATAGACTACCAAATTGGATTTTATTTAGTTCTGGCAACTCGGTAGACAAGGACGCACTACTACTTTTAACCCTCAATTCACTACCTGTCAAATAGTAACATAATTCACTAGTATGGGTCCCAGGGACCCATATTTTACTTTTTTTATTTAATCATGAAAACAACCTTTTATTACTAAAACTTTTATATGTATATTAAGGACAACTATAAAACGAAAATATCTATAGTAAAGAAATAACAAAAATACCATTATTTTACTACTAATTAAGTATCTGCAAAGACATAGCAAAATCAGCATTTTTAGCAATGCCTTACAATAATAATCACAATTTAACATTGTGGAACATGTCCGAGGTAATTTTTTAAATTACAAATAAATATTTATCAAAAAGAAACACAAAAACCATCAGCCACCATACAAAAAAATAAAACGTGCAGGGGTGCAAGTCAGTATTGCACTTCTTGTTTATTCTCAGAGTCACTACCTTCCTCTCTTAGCCATTGATGCAAAATATTCGAAGCTTCATCATCATACACATTTACTAGCTCGGTCCAGGTCTGTTCCTATCCATTTTGATTACATACAACAACAAAAACATGTAACACATAACCACATACATAAAGAAAACACTTACATAATTCACTACTATGGGTCCAGGGGACCCATAAACATTTGCTCAAACATACTTGGAAGAGTCGCACACGCACGTCCTTTAGCTAGCACGTTCGGCGCTTCACTGCATGAAGGTAATGAGAAGCACAGAAAAATTTGCGCGTAATTCAAAGAGTAATTAAAGATTACAATTCTGATATGGGTCCATGGGACCCATGAATTAAGGGTTAAACCATCTCACACGGCTTGTTTTGCTACTTTCACGTTTCACGGAGAAATATAAACTTTATATCGATGGCTTAGAGTGTAAGTTTGTGTTCATTGTAAATTTGTGTGTCTATCCAGCTTACGAAGTATATAAATCCGTGGTGGCCACATCACTCGCGTTGACCGCTGTCAGTTATCTGTAGTTTACAGTATAGATAAGTTGTTGGGACCGAGCATACTATAATTTGTCATTCGAGATTTCCTCATTCCTGATACAATCGCGCAGTGAAATTCCTAACATAGCTTACTTGTTTATTATTTAGCTTTGGGCGACCTCAAGCCTTCCGAGTTTCAGTCAGCGACCAGATCTGACATCCATAAGTTATCCCTGGCAATACGTACACATTGGCAGAAATGTGTTTTAGTTTCCCGAACGCTGCCCATCCGAGTTGGATTCGACCAGTGACCTCTTTCTCGAAGTTGGACTTAACTTTCGAAGTCGGACGAGTTTGGTATGCATTACATAGTGGTCACCAACTTTGAGATCAGAGCCGTTGGGTTGTTCGACATTAGCTTAGTCTTGTCCGTGTTCATTTTGAGACCCGCTCTGTTTGGAAATCTGTTCATGTCATTGAGCATTGAAATAAAATCTCTACCCCATTTTAGCCAACACAACTGTAAAGAGCTAATATATCCAGCTAAATCCGGCTGTGTGACAACCCTATTCCCGACTATACATCGCCATGAATTTGAGTGCTATAAAGGTAGTTCCACATTATCTTAGTCTTGTCTATGTTCATTTTAAGACGCAATCTGTTAGAAGCTATGTTCATGTCATTGAATATTGAACTCCACCACCCATTTATTCCAACAAAACTGTAAAAAGCAAATGTATGCGGCAAAATCCGGCTGTCTGGGAACCCTATTCCCGGTTGTAGTACAGCGCTACGATTTTGGGTTTCACATTATCACAGCCTCGTCCGTGTTTAACTGCGAGCATTTAACTCTATCCTTTTATTCCAACAGAACTCTAAAAAGCAAATATATCCGGCAAAATCTGGCTGTGTAGCGACCCTATTCCCGACTGTATAGCACCATGTATTTGTAAGGTCTTTCGACAAGTTCGCGCGGCGCTTTTTAATCACGTACCGTGCAAACGAGCCTGTTCCGAAAGTCTTTGATTCCGTAGCGTTTCTGTACAGGTCCACAGCAAAGGATGCGGACTTGGCAAATGTTTTGTGCTAAGTGTTACGCAATAAACTAAAGAGTTTATTGCGTAAGATTGACTATTTTTGCTCGTTGTTGACCGCCTCTACATGGCTCGTCCACGTGACATTTTTATAATATTGTCATGGACGATCGCATATAAGAAAAAATGTGAAAAGTCCGATCCCCCTCCTGTTTTGCATAATAATAAAAATAAAAAGTACAAAATAAACGCGGGTCCATTGGCATAGAAATTGCTTACCTATTCGCATCCGAGCACACCTCGGCACTATCGCTGTGGTCCGCGCTTTTTAAAATTCAATTTTATTATGAAAACTGCCAAAACTCCCTACCACACCTTTGTAAGAAAAATACGACACGGTCGATCAGCTGCAGCCCTAAATTAAAATCGAGATGAATAGGCCCGTAGAAGTGAAGAAAACCTCTTGTCTGTTGTCTTTCATGCCTCGATGTCACTGAAAGTGGAAGGACCCATTCATGGCTTTCTCCGTTTGCCGGACTCCCGCCAGTTTCTTTTCTCATACTTTCTGAGTTACTTGCAGTCTCGGAAGATTTGAAAATGAACATGAAAAAACTTTATTGTGAGACAGTTACAAAACAGGCTCCGAGACTAGGATTGCTATGTGCCCTGTGCTATGGATTTCGACCATTTCGACGACCTCTGTGGCGCAGCGGTTAGCGCATCCGACTACCATGCGAGAGAGGTCCGCATCCCGGCTGGGGAAAAAAAAGAAACCCAGGTTTTGGATTGTTACTTGTTTATGACGTCGCTGTTTCTGGTTCCCACGACACAGGGTATCCTAGTGTGGGGACAGAAGCAATGTATGTGCCTGTATGTAAATGTTTGTGAATGTATGTGTTATGGGTTGCCAGATTTGCTTCTGTAGTAACACAGATTTTTGCTCCATTAAGAACCAGTACATAGAGTGTGGAAACTTATCTTTATTCTGTCATTGGGTCAGTTTATCGATCTGTCATTGATGAATTTGTCAACCTGCAAAGGAACGACGGTACAACGACGGTAAGTACAATGGTACAACGACGCGAGTTGTTGGTTTAACGTGAAAAGTCACGGTTTTACATACATAATAAACTAGCGACCCGCCCCGGCTTCGCACAGGTGGCAAAAACGTTTCCGTGGAAATAGCTATGTTAATTCCGTGGAAAATTCCCGGAGTAGTAATTTTTTTACACCTTGGGTTACATTATTCGAGATTTGTTACGGAACTCTAAACTTTTTGAAAAACCAATATAGCCTATGTTACTTACGAAGAACGTAGCTTTCTAATGGTGAAAGAATTTTTAACATCGGCCCAGTAGTTTCTGAGCCTGTTCATTACAAACATACACTCAAAAATACAAATCTTTCCTCTTTTTAATATTAGTATAGATAATCATAAAGAATTTATTTCTGACTGATGGTACATTTACATTTGGTGTCCAGCTAGGTTTTAGATCACTATAATCCTGCAAAAAGACAGTTTTTCATTGTCTGACAAACCGTGGCATGGACTACCTCTATGAGGGATAAAAAAGTTACAAAAAATTATCCGCACTAGACCTAAACACCTAAAGGTAAAATAATTGGATGATTATAATTGGCAAAAAACTTCAATTAGAGCTCTCTTTAACTTTCTGATAAATTTTAATTGCCTACTATAATTAAATGTACAATAATTACGCGCAAAATCCAGTAGCATTTTCAGCGCGAATTCACAGCGAAGGTTATGATTTCATTTAAGAACAGACCTAAAAATAAATGCGGTGGAATTTAATTTTCTACTGAAGTCCGCCCGCCGTGGCTCCAGCATTGTTCTAAAAGTCGTTTGATCGTAGTTGCTACGTGCTGGGCTACTCAACTATCGAAGTTGTTCAAAAGTTTCAATTATATTGTCAAAGGAAAGAAATACAATAGGGTAGTTTCCAGGGTCAAAATAATTGAATTCTATTTAGTCCGTATTTTAGATTATAAAAAAATATTGGACACGTATTTTTTCTATTTTCGATTTAACAAAAAATAACAAAGATATAGCCCATTAAACTTACTTTACTTAACTTTAATGGGCTATATCTTTGTCATTTTTGGTCTTATTTACAAATAAAAAAATACGTGGCCCTTATTTTTGAATAATCTAAAAGACGGACTAATTACATTTTTTAGAGCAACTAGCCCATTTACAATCTTTCTTTCTTTTATATTCTTTTATATATATATATATAAAGCTACAATGCGGTATACTCACTCACTGATTGTTCATCCATACGTTTTCTCGGAAACGGTGGGTTTTAGAGAAAAATTTTGTATGAGAAAAGTGTAGGGAAGGTGCGATATACAGCCATCCTATGAAGCCGATTTTTGAATTTCGAACGCCTTCTCTCATACAAATATGCTATCTCTGTTGTTTATTGCTCGATTTGGACCAAATTTTAATAGAATGATGTTTTAATGATCCAATTAAGAAAAAAAAAATTTTTTGTTCGAAATTAAAAATGGCGGCCGAGCTATAGCCTCCCGAAAAAAGACCATTTTTCGAGCTCTGCGCAAAAAAGTCGGCAGCCAACTGGGCGCATGCTGGAGACATGCTCTCAACGGCATCGGGTTGTCGAAAAACCAAGGTATACCATAAAAATCCGACATCTTAAGATTTCAAAATGGCGGCTGAGATATCAATGATCAAAGTTGACAAATTTTCTATGGAGATTTTTCACTGAAAATCCACTTTCAGTACAAAAAATGGGACAAACTTGCGAGGCCGAAGGCCGAGCTCCGCGAAGCGGGCACGAGAGACCCCGCCGCGGCGAGGCCGAAGGCCGAGCTCCGTCCAGGCCAGGCCGAAGGCCGAGACGTTGCGTGTTCCGGCGTCAAAGTGACAACGCAAAAGCCTGATGGGAGAAACTTGCGAGGCCGAAGGCCGAGCTCCGCGAAGCTGGCACGAGAGACCCCCCGCGGCGAGGCCGAAGGCTGAGGTCCGTCCAGGCTGAGGCCGAAGGCCGAGACGTTCCGTGCTCCGGCGGAAATATAACAACGCAAAAGCCAAAATGGACAAACTTGCGAGGCCGGAGGCCGAGCTCCGCGAAGCGGGCACGAGGAACCCCGCCGCGGTGAGGCCGAAGGCCGAGCTCCGTTCAGGCCGAGGCCGAAGGCCGAGACCACACGAGTTCCCACGCGTCAAATCACAACCAATAGTGTCTACCGAGGCCTTGGGCCGAGCGCCGCGGAGAGCGAAGCTCGTAGCGGCTGGGGGGTGGCGCGCGAAGCGCGCAGGGGGCTCGCCCCTAGTCTAATATATAAAATTCTCGTGTCACAATGTTAGTGCGCAATACTACTCCGAAACGGCTTCCTTGGTTTTGATAAAATTTCATACGTTTATTCGGTAGGCTTGAGAATAAGGTGTTATCTATTTTTCCATAGCCCTAATTAACAAAAAAATGAATGGCGAAACAACGTTTGCCGGGTCAGCCGTTAGTTTTTCTATAAAAATTCTACACAAATTGTATCGATATTTTATTATGACAAGCAGTCACTTTAGTAGGCCTCGTGAACTTTAGTTAACTAAAGTTCACGAGGCCTAATAAAGTGACTGCTTTAACTTAGCGGTGCCACTTATAATTAAATACCTTAAAAATTGTTTAGTGACTGTTGTATATTCGAAGGCGCTCTCCTACTACCCTCAACTCCATAAACTATTTTACTTGGATGTGGTATATATAATTACTATAAGCTGTAAGATCTAAGAAATGTAAAAACAAAAAAATAAAATAAAATAATAAAATAAAATAATAAAATAAAATAATAAAATTCATTCACTAACCAGAATAAGCGCTTTTTCATAAAAATGTATTTAAATGAGTGATGTGTGATCAAAGGCCACGAAAAAAGTACCCGAAACATTCGTGCATGCAACGACTAATGAATGTCGATGAAGTGAATGTGATCTGTCAGGATCCTGGCAAGTGGCAGTGACTGGTCTCTGCCTACCTTTCTGGGGTACGGGCGTGAGTTTTTGTATGTATAACATCATCATCAACCCATCATGTCCCCACCGAGGGGCACGTTTCTCTTCCCTGAGGAAGGTATAGGCCATACTCCACCACGGGGGCCAAGTCCGGATTGGTGGAGGCTTGTAAGACTAGTGGCTGGTCTTACTGTCAGAAATTTTCAAGCCGCCCTAAGGCCTCTGCCTTGGCGTAACGACTGCCATCTATCGACGGCAGTCGGCACCAACTGCTTAACGTGCCTTGCGAAGCACGGAATCGCTCGGAAAAATGCCACTAGCGTTAGTCATAGACGGTGACCCATCCATGGACTGTACGCGCCGTATGTTGCTTAACCTTAGTGATAAGAGTGACAATATAGTGAATCGCTCATAGCCATCACTGTATTGTGTATAACATATTGAGTATAAATTGACAACCGTATTGATGCAGCTCATAATTTACCGCATCATACAGCATTTCGTATGCTAATGCAGTGTTTCCCTACGCCGCGGGAAAAAAACGAGAAAATAAAGTGCAAGAAATATGGGAAAAATATTCCCGCTGCGTTACGTAACCCAGGAGACAATGTTCCCGTTAATATCCGATTGGAACGTGCCCATGATACAATTACACAGAAGGTTATACGCTGTGTGTTTAAGTGATAACCGGAATATATAACCTGACGTAGCGTGCCGGTTAGCGCATCTGCCTACTATGCAAGAGGTCCCGTGTTCGAAACCTGGGGACAAAAAAAACAGGTCTTGGATGTTTACATATTCGTGATGTCGCTGTTTCTGGTTCTCACGTTCACACAGGGTTGTCGCACGAAGTAGTTTTGAAGGGTGCGGTCCGTAAAATGAAAAGAGGGGTATCCAGGGGCACGGTAGAATATTTATTTAATTGTAAAGTAAAGGCACAATTATATGCCCTTTGTAAATATTTAATGATGATTTATATAATAACGTTGAAAATAAGATACTCCGGGTCGTGAAAAACAGAAAAAAAGAATGACGTTTAGGTGCAGCTTAGATGGAATCTGAGGATAATCTGAGCCAGATACGTCCGAACACTGCAGCAAAAGTCAAATACTAATTGAATTTGGAATAGTAGGTGGCCGAAAATAATAAAAAGGCAACGAGGCAAATGCACCTCGTTACAATACCCCGTCTGCTCCGGAAAAAAAAATCCTGAGGTACCTAAGGTCCAGATGGATTTTTTTTTATGAAGAAGAAATGAGGTGAATGAAGTTGCAGAGTAATGCATGACATGAGTGATAGTAATTTAGAAATGAATTATGTTATTTATAATGAGTATATTACAAGAGAGACGATTTAAACTAACATTCATCTAACAATCATACATCAATCTTCCAAAAAATATACCTTGCATTAGAGTACCATGTAAATAACCATGTCAATACTCGTAAATCGCTCTCAAATTAATTTATTTTTGGCATTAAGGCTTGTTTCAGTAGCCATCCGCTGATATTATATACAATATATACAAGATGATTTGGTATTTAGGCTTGTTACAGTTACCATCCGCTGATATTTTATACAATATACATATGTACAAGATGATATAAATATACATTACGTAAGTCACGTATATACGTATTAGAAGAAATTCAACTTGTGTTGTAGAAATACTACACAGTACACAATGTTTAAGAATAATCTCTGAACGAGATAATATTCCTAATTAGGAAAAACTGATAACTTGCTGTGAATGTAAGTACAGCAAAATAAAGTAAATGAGAAAGAAAGTAGGAAAGAAAGGAAGGAAGGGAGGAAGGAAGGAAGGAAGGAAGGAAGGAAGGAAGGAAGAGAGAGAGAGAGAGAGAGAGAGAGAGAGAGAGAGAGAAAGAAAGAGAGAGAGAAAGAATTAAGGAGAGGTATGAAACTATGAAATGTGTGATATAAAATAATGGTAGGCCAAAAAGGGTGATGAGATGGTTGGAAAAAGAAAAAGTAATGTACAATAAGTTAATGCAAGGTCGAAGAAAGTAAAGAGTTTAGATGCCAAATAATTTGTGTCAAAATGGGGGTTAAACAAGTGGTTGTTCTAATTTTGAATTTTGGGAAAGAATAAATGTTGACATTTGAATGTCATTGTATTTGTTGACATAGTGTCAAATGCTCACAAAATATTTTAAAATTGTAATAAATTTGTATTTGGCTCAGTATAAATAGAAAGACAATTATGTCTATCAGAAATGTCAATTAAATATGTGCGGATTAAAAAGCATAAAGAAAACCTAGAAGAATATGTGCTGAAACCATTGCGGGGCATTTCTCAACCTCCTCAATGTTTGGTTCAGGCTAATACGGGATAAATTCGACGAGGCAACGAGTGTTAACAAGAGGATGCAATAAAATTGAAGCATGTTATGATCTGTTGCAGAACTTGGAAGTCGGAGTCGGAAGCTCATAATGTCAATTCAGGCTTACTCACAAAGTGTGGGATTCATTGTGAACTGTGAAATAGTTAATCGAATTGTGGTTAAATATAAACCAGTGTAAATAAAATTATTAAATTATTTTTGAAATCGTAAGTACTGGTATATTAATTATAACAAAGAAAAAGTAAATTTTATCAAAGATGGTAAGTTTGTTTTAGGTAGAAAAATTGGGTGGGTATGGATGAAGTTATGAGTTGTAAGGTAAATAAGTATAAAAAGTCAAAGAATCTAAGCCGAAAGAAGATCGAAAGTGGTAAAGGCGATGATAAAATCTATTAGAATTTGGAAAAGGCTTAAAGTAAACTAGATAAAATTAAGAAAGAATAAAAATAAAAATATTATTAATAAAAATCTTGAGAACTGGGTGGCTTGATGCAGCAGCAGTGGGCAGCGTCAGGAACAGGAGCGTGGGTGGGGTTTTTAATGTTGGGCGCCAGTGTCGCACTTGGGTTAAGTAGGGGTGCGATCCGTAATGTAAAGAGGGTATCCAGAGGCACGGTAGGATTATTTATTTAAATGATAGATAGATAGATAGATAGATAAAACATTTATTTGCATTTACACACACATTCAATAAAAACAATATAAAGCAGAAATAAAAACAATATAAATGTAAAGTAAAGGCACAATTATGTACCTTTTGTAAATATTTAATGATGATTTATATAATAACGTTGAAAATAAGATACTCCGGGTCGTGAAAAACAGAAAAAAAGAATGACGTTTAGGTGCAGCTTAGATGGAATCTGAGGATAATCTGAGCCAGATACGTCCGAACACTGCAGCAAAAGTCAAATACTAATTAAATTTGGAATAGTAAGTGGCCGAAAATAATAAAAAGGCAACGAGGCAAATGCACCTCGTTACAGGGTATCTTAGTGAGGGACCAGAATCAATGTTTGTGCCTGTTTGTAAATATCTATCATCATCATCAACCCATTATGTCCCCACCGAGGCGCACGGGTCTCTTCCCTGAGGAAGATATAGGCCACGGGGGCCAAGTCCGGATTGGTAGAGGCTTGTTGACCAGGCTGGTCTTACGAGGGCTGCTACTTATGTATGCGGAATAGAAAAAATAAACAAATGTATATGGCTAAATATGCTTTTATTGTTTTTCAAAGTATTCTCCACTATGATCGATGCACTTTTGCGTTCGATGAAACCAATTTGTAAAACAGAAACGTGCTGTTTGAACGCATCTACGGCATCTTCACGGGTCGAAAATCGTTGACCACGTAATTTATTCTTTACATTTGGGAATAAATAGAAATCATTGGGAGCCAAATCAGGGCTGTACGGTGGATGACCCATCAATTCTATTTTTTGACCATCCAAAAATGTAGTTGTTTCCTCAGATGTATGACAGCTGGCATTGTCATGGTGAAGTATGATTCTGCGTTGCTGGTTGTTTTGGCGTATTTCTTCAAATACTTCCGGCAAACAAATGGTCGTGTACCACTCCGAATTAACCGTTCTGCGATTCTCCAGTGGTATTGTAGCCACATGGCTACAACCATTTGCTTTACAGTCCTTTTTGCACGAGCCACTTTCGTAGGGTTCGCCTATTTTTGAAATACCCAAACTGTTGATTGTTGTTTAGTTTCGGGATCGTGCACGTAGATCCAGGATTCGTCACCTGTGTAGATATTATAAACAGATTTTGAGTCGCCTCCGTTGAATTTTTTTAAGGTTTTCTTACACCATTCGACGCGAGCATCTCTTTGATCCTGAGTTAAGTTGTGCAGGATCCAACGCGAACAAATTTTTTTTACAGACAAATGTTCATGTAATATCCTATGAATGCTCGTCATACATATGCCTAAAATAGCCTCTATCTCGCGATATGTAACATGGCGGTCTTGGATTATTAGTTTTCGCACAGCTTCAATATTTTGTGGCACAACCACCGATTTCGGGCGACCTTCTTTAACTTCGTCCGTGAGCTTACTGCGCCCGCGATTAAACTCACTAAACCCGTGATACACAGTCGTTTTTGATGGAGCTTCACCACCAAAAGTCGAAGTTAATTGATCTACGCACTGTTGTTGCGTTAAACCACGTCGAAAATCGTAATAAATCATAGCACGAATATTTTCACGAGTTCCATTTTTTCAGCGATATGACATTTTAAACCCAACAAAAACAAAACACTAACGTATATAAGATAAAAGTATTAGCGGCCAGTATTTAAAAAAAGAACGAATTTGACCATGGAATAGAATAGAATAGAATATTCTATATATTCTATATTTTATATGGAGGTCAGACATTGCGTTTAAAATTATTGGAATCCCAGATTCCGCATACATAAGTAGCAGCCTATGTACTGTCAAAAGTTTTCAAGCCGCCCCTAAGGCTTCTGACTTGGCTTAACGACTGCCACCTATCAACGGCAGCCGGCACCAACTGTTTAACGTGCCTTGCGAAGCACGGAACCGCTCAGAAAAATGCCACTAGCGTTAGTCATAAAACTGTCACTCATTCATCCACTAAGCCTGCCTTATGTTGCTTCGTGTAAATGTTTATAATCCGTTTATCTACATATACTTGGCATTTTTTTCACTTTAAACGACTATAAATCAAAAACCTTTAGCGGTAGAAAACTCGAATTTAGTGCTAACTAGTACTAAATTTGCAAACGGTATCGTATCTTCAACCTCTAAAGGTTTTTAATTCAGTGTCCAAAAAAATGCCAAGTATAGATAAATAGATTATATTATTTATTAATGGGCTGATGCAATGTTTCTACTAGTTTTGGAAATTTTCCGAATGTTAACAAAATTCCTAGTGTCTTATCTAACTATACATTTACAGAGATAAGATAATAATTGTCTACTTCTTAATATTAGTCGGGGCCAGAATTTAAAGAATAAATATCATCATGCCGATTTTATTTAGGTAACGGCTGGCACGGATGGAATACCCCCGATATTTATAAAGAAATGTGCTAAGCAGCTTGTACTGCCTCTCTTAATTATATTCAATTATTCAATGAGTCCCTGAAGTCGTCCACCTTTCCTTCTTACTGGAAACAAGCTATCGTGGTGCCTATTTATAAGAGGGGTGACAAGAGTCATATTGAAAACTACAGACCAGTGTCCTTATTATCTGTATTTGCTAAATTATTTGAGTGTGTTGTCTACCCAAAATTAATGTGGCATGTTAAAGAATTACTCACTCCTCTTCAACATGGATTTGTTGCACGGAAGTCAACCACCACTAATTTGGTCTGTTACCTAAACGACGTTAGCGCCTCTGTTGATTCTGGTGTTCAGGTTGATGCGGTGTACACAGATTTTAGTAGTGAGTTTGACAAGGTTGACCATAATCTGTTATTCCACAAACTGCAAGACATGTTTGGTGTAACTGGTGAGGTGTGGGGTTGGTTCCGATCTTACCTTTCGGGCAGACTGCAGAAGGTTGTGAAGGATGGACAGTCATCACATTATTATGAGGCAAGCTCTGGCGTCCACCAAGAATCACATTTGGGCCCCCTGCTATTTAATATATTCATCAATGACATCGTAGATGTCATCAAACACTCCAGATGCCTCCTATATGCAGATGACTTAAAACTTTACAGAGAAATCCGATCTATAGAAGATACACATAATTTACAGAAAGATCTTGACTGCTTGACGGAATGGTGCTCAAATAATAATATGACACTTAACGCGAAAAAATGCTCTCATATAAAATTTACGAGAAAGTTAGACAAGGTGTCATCTGGCTACAATACTGCTGGCGTACCATTGGTAGAGGTTTCCACAATTAGAGATCTGGGCGTAATCTTCGACACCAAACTTAATTTCATTGGTCACATCGATTATGTGGCTAAAGAGAGCAACAAAATGCTGGGGTTCCTCAAGCGCACTGGCAAACAATTCAAAAGAGTTACCAGCCTTAGGATTTTGTACGACTCACTAGTGCGCTCACGGCTTGAGTACTGCAGTCAGGTGTGGAACCCTTTCTACCAGGTACACATTGATCGCCTAGAAAAGATACAAAAATCTCTCACACGATTTCTAGCATTTAAGGACTCTATTAGAATTTAAGAATTCTAGAATTTAAGACTTTTACTTCCTTTTCCCTTAAGAAGGACAGACGATCTCATCCAAGGGTCGGGAAGACGCTGAATGCAAGCTGCTTCCGACCGGTTTTTTTGGAAATCCATGGAGGAGGCCTATGTCCAGCAGTTGACTTCTTGTGGCTGAATGATGGTCATGATGATGATCTGATTTCCTTTTCAATTATTTCTCAGACCGTTTTCCAAAAGTCAATAGCAATTCCCGCCAATGAAAAATATCACAGATTACACAGCCTATTAGCTTTCTTGGATGGTACAGTATCTCACACACCATGGAGTTAACAAATTAGTCCTTACAGTTTACAATGACACCAATGGTGACATTGACATTTATGTTTACTTCGCAACGACATAATTTAATTTAATAATGTTTGTATTGAAAATGCACCGAAATACGAATTTTCCGCATGTAAGTTGTCGACTCGGATCGCCTATTTTTTTACGCGCTTTAATTTGGTGTGCATTTCGTTCGAGTCTGCCGTAGACCCGAAATTGCACATCAAATACACTGTCAAGTACGAAACCTGCGAATATTTTGTATGGGAAAATGTTTTTATTTTATTTAAAGTTTTGGCTTATTTATCGTGATAAAAAGTATCCTATGTCCTTCTCCTGGTTTTAAGCTACCTCCCCACCAATTTTCAGCCAAATCCGTTAAGCCGTTCTTGAGTTATAAATAGTGTAACTAACATGACTTTCTTTTATAATATATAGATTAGTATTTTTTCATCTCTGTACTGTTGGTGTGTCTATTATAAATAAATAAATAAATAACTACTCATGGCAACCAGTGAAAGCATAATTCAGTGATACTTCTGTGGTTCTGCTATAACTGTGAGTATAGGAGGTCCTGCAGAACCTGAGTTACTAATATTAGCTCGATAAATTGCTCAGTTGAAGTGGCTGAAAAGAGGGCGGGCCACATAGTTCACAGAACTGATGGTTGAGGTGAAAATTTTCTGGGCGAGCGTAGGTAGTAAGTCCAGTCGACGGCCAATATTGCCTCCTAGTGTTCATTATACTGTGCGTGGAGTATAGGTCTGTTATCTAAAGCTGGCACGTTCACAGTACTCACACTTATGCAATTTCACTATACAGGATGTTTAAAAATATAAGATTTTGATTCAAAATGCGACTCTAGTTTAAGTGTAGAGTTAGGTTTTAGTAAGATAGGTGCGTTGTAGATAAATAAATACAAATATATGGGTTACTTTTTATAATATATTTTTAGCAATTTCGAGCGAAAAGTATTGAAAACAAGGTGGAATCAATGGTTACAAAATAGTTTTAAATTTCAATAAATTTTCACATGAACAAAAATAATTACACCTAAGAAAATCTTTACCAAAACAGAAAATAATTATCCCAGAAATCCTCAACAATTTAATTATAATTTAATTATGTAACAAAGGGTAACGGACGCTCAGTGGTCAGTTACTGGATGAATTATCCTACCTTTTTTTCTAATTGCTTGCCACAGATAAAAACTTTATTACTGTTCCGTAATTTCATCAACTGGAAGGAATCTGTGATCAACTGAGCAACATCATTCGGTTTCTATTGTGGTTACGCGAATGTTCTGGTCTCCTATTCTTCTTCTTTTTCTTCAACGTTTTTTCCATGATTTTAGCACTAGTAGCAGTTGTTCGAAGTCCAATCACAATCAAATGCAAGAGCCAAAAAAAAAAGAGGAAAGACCACAGAATAAACTGGCAATTCCCATTAGAAAAACAAAAACCCTCTCTTAAAAATGCGATCTACTGACTAATGAGCCGTTTTCAGAAGAAAAAAAAAACGAATGGCTGTCAAAGGAATGCAGTTTTGGACCTCAGCCCAATAGCCATGTGTGATACATGTTATTTTTTTGAAAATGAAAATGTTAGTTTTTTTTTCAATACAATATAACTCCGAAAGGACAAACATTTGGCTGTTGACGTCATAGTAACTTTTATTCAGCTCTCTGAGACCTATTCGATGATGTATCACACATGGCTATTGGACTGAGGTCCAAAATTGCATTCCTTTGACAGCCATTCGTTTTTTTTTTTTTAGATCTTCTGAAAGCGGCTCATTTGGAACTACTTTTCTTAGCTGTCAGAAAAATCCCTCATTGAAACGCACATACGGTTGAATACCAAAAAGATCACGCTGTATATATAAACAGTAGTAAAAGTAAAACTATAACTGTCCCCTTCACACACATAAGCTAGACCGCGCGCAAGAGAGACGGGCAGACTTTTCATGATGCGCATGCAGTACACGTCACGCCGCGCGCTATTCACAGACACTACACAAGGGCAACGTGTAAATGTGTTGAACGTGCCAGCTTTACTTAACTGACCTAGCGCTGAAAAAACGTGACGCGTTGTAGACTTGGCGCGAATTCCGTATGCGCGCGTTCCAAACATTTTGTATGAAAGTGAATAGAAGGGACACCTATTTGTCAGTGGGAAAAAACAGTATTATTTACACGTATTCGTATAAATTACGAGTCGGCATTTTTACTAAAAAAAATATTATTTTTAAAAAACTCACAATAAAATTTTATAACTACAGTCTATTTTTTTAAGCGAACGACTAAGTGTCAACATGTCAAAAATTTGGTTTTTCAATATGCCACATTTATAACACTGCATAATATTTAGCAAAGTTATACAAAACGATTTGCCTGATAAATACCATTAAGCAATAGACACAATAACACTGATATTACCTGATTTATCCCCCACTTGCAGTTGATTTAACTAAATATTTTATTTTATCATGAAAATACCATTTGCTTAAGAGATCTATGCCCCAAAAAATAACTAAAATTTCAGTGGTCCTCAAATAAAAGCGATCCTACTGCTGCCAAATATGTTCGCAACTATATTCTATTTACTGAAGAGAAACGACTAAAGGTAAACAAAGACACAGCACCTCTCAAACTTACATCTCACTCAAAATAGCTCATGCACGCAGCTTTGCTTGCATCGTTGTACTATTATTTATGTATTCTGTGGCATCGTATACATCGGTTTGGCAGAATCAGCGTTGGGTCCGGCTCGCTCGCCCATATTTTCCGTTTCGTAATAACAAACAAAAAAGTATAAAACAACTGGACGATGGACCAAAAAACTTTACCAATACCTTATTTACAATGATGAACAGACTGAAGATAAGTTACCTATTTTATTTTCTTTAGTCGCACTCCCATCAACAACAACGTCAATCTTACTTTTTTTTGTCTTTAATTAAAAAAGAGGTTCGTAGTCAGCTCTCCATACTTCTTCCTGCACTTCGCGTAGCCCATTGGTAGCATAAAATAGTCGATCATAATCGGCCTTTAAACAAAAGTCCGTCATCTTTCCTAGTTGCGAACATATTTGGCAGCAGTAGGATCGCTTTTATTTGAGCACCACTGAAATTTTAGGTATTTTTTGGGGCATAGATCTCTTAAGCAAATGGTATTTTCATGATAAAATAAAATATTAGTTAAATAAACTGCAAGTGGGGGATAAATCAGGTAATAACAGTGTTATTGTGTTAATTGCTTAATGGTATTTATTAGGCATATCGTTTTGTATAACTTTGCTAAATATTATGCAGTGTTATAAATGTGGCATATTGAAAAACCAAATTTTTGACATGTTGACACTTAGTCGTTCGCTTCAAAAAATAGACTGTAGGAAAGATGACGGACTTTTGTGTAAAGGCCGATTATGATAGACTATTTTATGCTAATGGGCTACGCGAAGTGTAGGAAGAAGTATGGAGAGCTGACTACGAACCTCTTTTTTAATTAAAGACAAAAAAAAGTAAGATAGCCACCCCGACGCCATATTTACTCACGATTGACGTTGTAGTTGATGGGAGTGCAACTTCTCTTTAGTCTGTTCATCATTGTAATTAAGGTATTGGTAAAGTTTTTTGGTCCATAGTGCACTTGTTGTTATACTTTTGTGTTTGTTATTACGAAACGGAAAATATGGGCGAGTGAGCCGGACCCAACGCTGATTCTGCCAAACCGATGTATACGATGCAAGCAAAGCTGCGTGCATGAGCTATTTTGAGTGAGATGTAAGTTTGAGAGATGCTGTGTCTTTGTTTACCTTTAGTCGTTCGCTTCAGTAAATAGAATATATGTATGTATATGCAGACATTGTATCAAAAACGCCCTGGATTGACCGATTCTATATGATGACGTCACGATCAGTAAAAATGACGTCTGTCATTCATGTTGTTAAGCTATTACGTTCCTTTTTTTGTTTACTGACATGTGACATCATCATTCCTGCGACGTCATAATGCCCAAGATAGCGTTTTGGTAGGTAATTTCAAACGTAAATTTTCGTTTGCCTTTTTTAGAAGAAATACACGAAAGAATTTTAAATTAGCACTTTCTGAGGACTCCATGAACACCAACAAACCAACAAAATGAGATGAAATGGCTTGCATTTGTCAAATAGCCTATTAAATGGACGTCGCGTAAGTCTCTGAAAATTAATAATCTTGATATCCGTTAAAAGTAAGAATCTCGTCCGCGCCATCGCATCACGTTCCTTCTATGTGACCAGGGCCCAAGGCGTTGCTTTCGTCAGATGCTTATGAAAAGCACCCTCTGTTCCGTGTTTATAGAAAGACGTGCACGGAATATGGATGTCTTAATATAAGCCGGCAAGGGTGTGGAGTGAATAACGACTTTCTGTAGAACACGGTCCATTATGTCAGAAGTGCTTTTTTTTTAAGCAAGCAATTTTTGCCCCTTGAAAGCCTTTTTTTAACATAAACAGTTACATACAGGCACATACATTGATTCTGGCCCCACACTAGGATACCCTGTGTCGTGGGAACTAGCAACAGCGACATCACAAACATGTGAACATCCGAGTCTAGGGCTTTTTTTCTCCCCAGCCAGGATTCGAACCCGGTGTATCTCGCATCGTAGACAGATGCGGTAACCAGTGCACCACAGAGATTGTCTTCCTAAATTGTGTTGTGTTGAGAGGAAAGTACGGAGGACTGGTTTGAGTGAAGGTTCGGGAGGGCCGCAAGTCCTGCGACGAAGTATGGTGCTTGGCACTGGCGGACACAAGAACCAGGACGCACCAAATCCGTAGTGACTGTCACTGACTCACTGTAATCATTTCGATATTTGTATACATAACTATATAGCAATATGTAAATAAATATTAGTTTAAGGTAGATGATATCTATTCATTTTTATCTAATTACTTATTTAGTCTTTCGTAATCAGTAATTGGTTAATCATAAAAATTAAACTATGTTAGCCGCTTATGTGTACATTTGCAAGTTCGTTATGTTTAAAATTAGTGCCAACTTGTGTGCTGTTTCTAGTTGAGTCAGTTTTTTTTCAAATTTTATATTGTGTTTTTTAACATAACTGCTCAGTACGTTGTATTTTTCCGAGGTAATCTATAAATCGCTATTAAGCTTGTCTACTCTAAGAGTTAAGTAAAACTGTAAAGCTGGTTGGTGTACCAAATAAACAAAATAAAATAAAGACCCGACTTTGGAGTTTTTATTTATAATAATAATATGGCCTTAATGTAGTAGGGCCTGCCGCTCTCGAATCGGAGTTTTTAGTCACTCGAAAAAGTGTCCAAGTCTTAGGTGCTGCTTGAATTGTCCGTAACAGACGCAAAGGCGTATGATGAGAGGAAAATTGTAATCGTTATTATTTATGGATCCTAAATATTGACAACAGTTGCAGATTGTAACGAGGTTGTGATACCTCGTCTACAAACCTGTTTATTCGTTTTATATTTAGGCTATTTACTTTTAAATCTTTCGATTCCGTTTTCAATTTTCAAATTCAAATTATTTGTCTTTTGTTCGTAGTTCACTTTATTTGTCATGGCATCGCCTGGGTCATTTCGATTTCAAGTCTTAGAAGAGACAGCACGCCCAGTGTCTTCAGTTTTACTACATATTTTTATTGATTATTTAAAGTGAATTGGTGAACCAGTGCAAGTTAAATTCAGTATTCAATGTTATCTAATCCTGACGGTTCTGTACTGCAAAACCTTATTTTCAACGAGGCACAATCGTAAGTGTTGCGTGTTATTTTTTACGTAGCTCTCTGTAAAATGTACCTTTTGTCATCAGGTGCCTCTACTTTTTAACAATAAAAGAAGTCCTAACACCCAACGAAGTCTCCTTATTCCTCCATCTTCTGAGCTTCCTGGCTTGTTACGTGATAAGATGATACGTCATTTTAACCATATTGACTAAACCAGACTAAGGCCGACTTGCACCACTAACTAAAATCCATTTAACGTTAAGTTAAACAGAATTTTGACAGTTTCGCCATACACTATCTGTCTAAATTCTATTTAATTTAACGCTAAATGGATTTTAGTCGGTGGTGCAAGTCGGCCTAACTAAAATTCGACCTCATGAACTAGTACCTGATAAAAAAAATTCATAGGATGTTTCATACATATTTCTGTCACTGTGTGGTCGCTGATAGGGCCTTAAGAGAAAGCATTTGCCCATCACAGGGACGTATCATTATTTCTTTGCGTGAAAAGGGTCACACGAATAGTACCATCTACTATTAACTATTTAGTCCACATTTATTGCTCATAGTAAAATCACTATGTAGTTACACTCTACAATGTCAAGAAATAGACCAATCTGTCAGTCTGATGCGGAGCTTGCTACGATGTCCAGTGGAAGACACACACTGGCGTTTTCTTCTTCGTGTGACACTTGTCACGTAAAGAAATAATACTACGTCCCACTGATGGGCACAAGCTCTCAGACAGATTACCACATAATATGACCACTGCGGATTGGAAATTTCAAGCGCTACGTACGGGAATCTAAGCGGTACGTGAACCACTTAGATTCCTACGTTTTTTCATGAGGTTTTTCTTCACAGTTAACGAGTGGTATTAACTTAGAAAACAAAATCATTGGTACGGTATCTAACCCCAATACCTCCTGAGTGTAAAGTTGAATTAATAATACCGACCTCTATGACGACCTATGCGGCGCTGCGGATAGCGCATCTACCTATCATGTGAGAGGTCCCGTGTGGAAATCCCAACTGGGGTAAAAAAAGAAAAAAATCCCCTAGATATGGGACATTTACATGCTCGTGATGGAGCTGTTTCTGGTTCCCACGGCACAGGGTATCCTTCTTTGGGGCCAGAAGCAACGTGTTTGCCTGTATGTGAATGTTTAATTTTTAAGTTTGCTAATAATAATTTGTATTTACTACTAGACACTGAGATCTAAGAAGAAAAAAACAAAAAAAGTAGATGGGCGACGTTCGAGTGTGTTGATCCATTGCGTACTCTCTTTTCAATACAGCACAAAACATGAATTCAGACATTAGGAGATTGGTTATGTTTTGAACAAAATTAAAAAGTATTGCAAGAGAGAATCCTAGCGGGCGCCTGACGGAATTAACTGGTGAAGGGGGCGCCACTGAGCCCGCTTAGAGTCGTCGCAGACGTAAGTATGGGAAGGGGTATTTGTGTCAGTGCTCTTCAGAGCTGAAGGTACTTACTCTGTGACGTCTTGCAGTTGGCACCAAATGGCTGATGATGATAGATAGATAAAATATTATAATGAAATCTTTAAGCCAAGTCCTCAGGCCTTAGGATGGCTTGAAAACATCTGACAGTAAAGCCAGCCACTAGTCTTACAAGCCTCTACCAATCCGGACTTGGCTACCGTGGTGGAGTATGGCTTTACCTTCCTCAAGGAATAGGCCCATGCCCCTCGTTGGGGACATAATGGGTTGATGATGATGAATATAATATTTTTTATATTATTATTATTATTATATACATATTTTTAAACATAAAGTTGTGTAATATCACATTATTTTTTTAAGTAAGTATGGCGTTGAAAGTGCATACGTTCATAACTAGTTTTATCTTAGCAAACCTTAATTTTTATCGTTCCATTAGTGTGGATTATATTCTGTGGTGGCTTTCCACTATAAGCACTCACCTTCCCTTTATTGTTATGCTAAACCTTATTCTCTATTATTCCTTATTGTCTAAACTACATGATAATGTATCCCTATGGTCCATAATTGCTGCAAACAAAAAGCATAATAGTTGAATAAGTAGTTATATAATTATTAAAATATTTGAGGGGTGGTAGCCTCCGATTCGCATTCTATGACCTCTGACTTTGTTTTCTAATGCTTGCATATTTTGTGCAGTTATTTTAGCAATAAACATAACATAAACATTTACATACAGGCATACGCATTGCTTCTGGCCCCACACTGGAGGCCGTGGCTTTTATAACGCGCTGGTTGATAGGATGTTGCAAATATTGGTAAATTTATTTTTGGGGGTGAAACATAGATGATGTTTTTGGGTCTTACGGCCGATTTTTGAATTGAGAATTTTGATAATGCCTGGGCCGCACTCATCGCGATAACATTCGGGCGATAAACTTCGTCTTCGGTCTACGGCGAATCCTCGCGGCCACACAATGCGCGATGTGCAAGCGATGTCAAATGCAAAAAAAAACAAAATGGACGCCGCGGTTGCTCTGTATTTTATGGCAGCAAATAATTATTTTTTACATTTTTGTCGTCGTTATTATTTATTTATTCGTAGTTTGCAATAAATTCTAAAATGTTATCATTACTCCAATCCATGTTACGCTTCAGATTATGCAACTACTCTGTGAAATAGCACGTCCGCGACGTTTGACGGGTGCACGCTGACTGAAGTGTGGCCGCTCAAGCGAAGTTTATCGCGATAAAACTCTTTGATCTGTAAAAACTTACCGACAGCGACGCGAAGCTCCAAAGTATACGCGAATACTTAGCTACACACATCACGATAGCCCGAATCTTCGGGTTATCGCGATGAGTGCGGCCCAGGCATAAGTAATTACCTAACTGTAGTGCTGTCTTGTAATTTTTTTTTTAGAAAAGAGCGTTACAGTATGTCACTTAATTATTTATCTACTAAGTGTAAATTCTCAATTCAGAAATCGGCCGAAACGCCATTATAAGTTTGCATCTTTATTCTTGAGTAGTCGGGCAGAGAGTGCATTCAGTTTACATGGAACAACTTGTTTTAAATGCAACCTATTGCTAACTTAACAATATTCGTCGCTGTGACGAGGAAACTACGTTCATAATTTACATTGCTACGTACCACATCTCAAGGGTGAACATTACCCTTATTAACTATGTACGTAAATTTTCCCTAAGCAAGGGCAAATTTACTTTTGTACCGAATGAAGAGATATCTACATAATCAGAGAGAATTCCCTTAACTTCCAGTTTATCCGGGGATCACGCAACTGACCACGTAGACAGTTTACCAATATCCTTAGTGTCCACTGTTCTCTGACAAAGTTATACTATCCACGGAATTTTCAATTCTCCTCAAATATCGATACAATAATCGAATCGTGTAATGGAATAATGCAATACGAGTATACATATACAATGTTACAAATGGATAGATCTTTGCTCGAGAGTAAGTACGTTTGAACTAAAAAACTTTAACTGACGAACCCACTGACGACGCGAGCTTCGTTTCTGCTCGCTATGATTAAGATCTGCGAATGAGAGCGAAACCTGGTTGGACTTTTCCGACAAAAAGTCAAGTAAGGTCTTGGATGTTTACATGTTGGTGACGTCGCTGTTTCTGGTTCCCACGACACAGGGTATCCTAGTGTGGGGCCAGAAGCAATGTATGTGCCTGTATGTAAATGTTATGTTATGTTAAGTCTTAGTGTATCCACAATGGGGTTCTGTGATGATGTGTGGTGCTTACTAGAGTTTTGGTTCAACAATTACTTTCTTGAACTTTTAAGTGCATTACAGACAAAAGCGTCAAGTTTAGCTTTTTAGAAATGTTTTTTTTTGTTTAGCCAATCGCCAAAGAAACCTAACCTTTCTTCGCTTCCGCAGTAGTTGGCTAAAAACTTTGTAATACCCCGCGGGAACGGACTCCGCAACTCCTTTGCTAATTGAAAGCGTCGGAGCAATTCGACGGGGATACGATCGACGAAGACGAGGGAAGATCAAACGATTCAATTCGTGTCAGAAAATACGTACTAATTTGAGCAATTCTTTGTGAATTTTATTCCCCGCGCTCGGTGGGATGTCTATTTCGATCAGCACGATTAAAGATGGCTTACGCAAAATCACTGGTTAAGAAATTAAATAGATAGAGAGATGTACAGACATAATGATATCATTTCATGTCTAGGTAATGATATACAATTGGCGCTGATATCTCTAAACTTTGGGATTTACATCTTCATAACAATTTAATTTTATACAATGTTCAGCAGCACGATCACTCACGCTAGGATGGTGAAGGAAGCACTTGACCAGTCGAGCTCTGCAGTGCTTTGAAATTGTTTTGGTAGAGTAGGCTTGCCTGGCAAGCTTACCATCTTGGTAATTCGGTGTATCCCGTGGCTTGATTGCCTGCCCACGCATTGACCTGTCTTATTTCTAAGTACGTCAACAAATATAATATTGTAGGTACCCAAGGAAAAAGGAACCAAGTAAATGATTAACAGGGTTGTCCAAGCTGTCTAGTTTCAGGTTGAACCACATCAGAGCTGAGAATAGGACGATTGTCGGCAGACCACCGGCTCGAGGGATAGGTAATATAAAATATAGATATATGATGAAAAAAATTTTATTTCATTTTATTTCATTCATTTCATTTCATTCATTTCATTTCATTTATTTCATTTCATTTCATTTAATAGTATTTGGGGAAAAGAACTAAACCCAGTAGTGGCAGCCGTGGACTAATGATGAAAATTCTGAGGTTTGTCAGTCATACGATTTTTAAATACGTATCTTCTTCTTCTTAAAGTGCCTCTCCATCACTGGAAGTTGGCAGTCAGCTCTTTACAATGGTCTCTGTTTAGTGCAATTTTGAACAGCTTCTCCGCGGTCTTAACACCGGTCCACTCTTTGACATTGCACAACCATGACATCCGTCTCCTACCCGGCCTGCTCTTTCCTTCCACCTTGCACATCAAACTAGTCTGCAATAGTTGATAGCTCTTGCTTTGTAGCACATGTCCTAAGTAGGTTTCGTTCCACTGCTTGTTAGTACAAACAAGGTCCACCTTTTTTTGCATTTGTCTAAGGATTTCGTCGTTGGTCACTTTTCCAGTCCAGCTGATCCGAAGTATACTTATAGAAAAATAAAAATAAGTGGCGCTCTGGTGACCCGCTAGCAAATACTCCAGCTGGCCTTATAGACGTAAAGCTACAACAGAAGGTCATGTGAATTTGCATTTTATTTTTAAACATTTCTTCTTAATGGTCCCAGTTGCCTAAGCTAGCTTTTTGTCGCTAAGTGAACACTAAGCAGTAAAAATTTAGGGCCTTTCCTTAGCACTCACGCCCGAATCCCCGATGGAGCAGGAGTACAGTGGGGAAGTTTCCACAATGAGCAATACCTGAGACACATCCATGGAGGTGTCTCTAGGAATTCCTAGAAATTGCTCGTGATGAATTGTATTCCCTTTATTTCGAATACACTTCATACAGGACGCCCTCCGACCAGGTGGGATGACGATCTGCGAAAAACTGCAGGCAGATGCTGGATGCGGCAAGCCGAAGACACTGCGCTATGGCGCTCATTAGAGGAGGGCTATGTCCAGCAGTGGACTAATATAGCCTTATGATGATGATGATTAATACACTTACGTACTTGACTTTTTGTTGGAAGAATCCAGGTTTGGCTCTGATTCGCAGAGCTTAATTATGGTGAGCAGAGATGGAGCTCGTGTCGTCGGTTGCAGTGCTCGTCTCTGTCTGAGATCTGCTCTGCGAATCTGAGCGAAAGCTGGTCGTCCACTAAAAAGTCATGTAAGTGTTTCCAGAATAATGTTAATGTGTAGTGGTTACGAAAGTTTTTGTTAAAATAAATTAATTTTGTTATAAATTTTGAGCATTGGGAGTAATTTAAAATACGTTTATTGATATGTTTATGTATATTACGTCCTAAATGGTAAAAAACAAAGATAGGCACTAAAAGCAGTGGTTATCATAACCACAAGTCTTTTATCTCTATGCATTCTTTCTCCAGAATATCTTAGCTGTGAACCATCCCTCTCCCTTGATATCAAAAAGGAGAATATCCGGAAGTACTCACTCACGCATAGTTTGTGAACGGAAGGAATATCCACTGAGTTATTAATGTTATAAGCGTGTTAAGAGATAACAAAATGCTTCTACCTTTCTTCTCCTCTCTCTCACCTTCCTCAATCTTTCTACTTGAAGCACAAAGGGTGAGTAATCGAATTCTATTACGTTTTAATTGACGACGTTAATTAAATTCAAATTTATTCATGTACCTACCAATTAATATCACAAGACGCTCTCTTTGGCGTGTTGAACTGACGATGGCCTATTTTGAAATACACGTTGTTATTTCCTACAGTATCATGGTATTTGACTTATCGTGTTATAAAAAAATGACCCAGTTCAAAATATGATTATTTTGTTTTTTTAATTTGTTGGTGCTTTATTTTATTTTTATTAAGTATGACAGGCGCTGTACCTACATCAAAAATAGAGTCCACAGCCTGATTTAATTGTACATTCCAGTCCTGAACCTTGAGCGACTGTGGGTTTGATAATAGTCGTGCACCCACATTCTATTCCAGGCTTATGAGGGTTTTTTACACTGAAAACCAGACCCCATGACCAAACCCTCCGGGACCATTTAAATTTTTATTTACGCTGTGATTCGATTTCTTCTAATGCTATTTTTCGTTATATTATTTGGAACTTTATTCTCCCACTCGCCCATGTATGTGCCTGTATGTAAATGTTTATTTGTATTAAGGGTATGCTGGTGTTGTAAATAAAAGTTCCTAAGAGGACAATTAAGTCTAGTGTTTAACACATTCATACATATCGTGGGTTAAGAACTAGAGTAGCGAGAGGGCAAAAATTGTAAAAAAAAATTTTTTCGCCATTCGCTTTTAAATCCTTCGTATTTTTATGTGCCAAAAAACTGGATCGATATTGTGAGTCGATTGCTTAGTACAAAAAAAACGTATCCAAAAAAATGATTTTTGTTTACTGCCAAAATGAAGTTTGTCTGCTTGCAATAATTTTGACTTTTTTTCAATTTTTGCTCTTACGCTACTCTGGTTCTTAACCCACGATATAAGGTACAATATACTTTTTCAATAATTTACCCAGAATTTATGTCATCATCATCATCATCAGCCTACCGCTGCCCACTGCTGGGTATAGGCCTTTTCCCCCAAAGAATTTATGTACAAGGCATTTAATTTATTTAAATAACAATTTATTTATATGAAATAGAAAATTGGGGCCAAATCCTTGTCAGTCGGTAAGGTGTCTAGAAGGCTGGCAGAATAAAAAGTATTGCTTTCTAATTCTACCCGACATCAAGTTCGTGATAGCCCCCAAAGATGTGCGCGTCAGGGCGAACACTGCGAACGCGACCCGCTGTTTTAATTTCACAGTCTCGGCGTATCCGAGATACGGAAATTATAACCAGACTAGCTTTCGCCCGCGACTCCGTCCGCGTGGACTTTAGTTCAAAATTTTGCAACCCCGTTCACTCCCGTAACTCCCGTTAAGGGTTAAATTTAGAAAAACGGTGAAACACGTGTTCAAACAATTGTGTTGAAGAGTATTTATTTTAAGTTTCAAGAAAATCAGATAACATTTTTTATGCCTCCCATACAAATTTTGTCCACCCTTTTCGCCCCCTTTTCGCCCCCTTAGTTGACTTTAAAAAAATCCGTTCTTATTCCTTGCCTAAATTATATACAGATCCTCTGTGAAAAATTTCAGCTTCCTAGGTCAAACGGCTTGGGCTGGGCGTTGATGAGTGAATGAATCGGTCAGTCAGGACTTTGAATTTTATATATATAGAAGATTAGGCTCCGTGCTGACGGGGTGACGTCAAAACGATAGAGTCAGTGATTGTAGGAAAAACCTCCGCTTGTTTTTTTTTTGGAAGCGTAAAAATACAATTTGTTGTCTATTTGTCTTAAAAAAATATATACTTACAGTGTTTTACGGGTATATTTCTACACTTGTGGGAATCAAAATTAAAACAAAAAACATAAACATACCTATATTAAACCAAAATTAAAATAAACAAAAAGAAATATTGGGTACTTTCCGTTGAATTAGTACTAAGAAACATTGCGAGTTTCATCGTCTTATAATACAAGTACAGAAGAAAATCTAAAACTTTACTTGTGTAATTTTTTAAATTATTAGAAAAATAGTCTTTGAAGTTCGGAAAAAACCTTCTTACAAATCTGTACGTAACCCTCGGTGGGCGAGACAGACTTGCAATTAGTAATTTTTTTTTAATATTCATTCTAATGAGCGATTTTCTGACAACTCCTAAAAATGGTTCCAAGCTCGCTACTAGATGGCGATGGTGTCTACGTACGTAGTTTTTTTTTAGTACAGCTGAGAGCCCTTCATTGGTCGGTGTTAGTACGTCACTGTCATCGTCATGTGTCATAAAGGTACTGGTAACTGGACTTCGAAACTTATACGAAACTTATCGAAACAAATATTATTACGATCGGCACCAAGAAATTTTCTAAAATAATGGAGAAACCGTATCGCCAATACTGTGCGGTAAAATTTTGTAAGAAGGCAAGTGCTCAGCGTTCACAGATTACAGATATATTGTGAAAAAAAAATCAAGTCCGGTTTTATCAGAGCCATCTGTCGCAGTTTTTATTTTGTACGGAACAAACTGAGTTTCCTTATAATAATGTGCACAGATAAAGTGTAGGTAACTAGTACCGACGTAGAAACTAGTGCCGATATGTTATTATCAGACTTTTTCGTTTCCTTGCGAACCCCTTGTGAACCCATTTCCTTGTGTGTCTTTGTTCTAGTCGATAGAAAACGCTACTGATTTAAATTGTATTATATTACATATACACAAATGTAAGTTTTGTAGCTTTTTACTGTATTGTATAATTGTTTGCAATAAATAAAAATATATAAAATATGCCCCGAATGATGAGGACCTTGTGGCACCATGCGAATGTGGCCTAAAGTTGCGGAAATTATAACATTTAATGCGGATGCGCCGAGCGCTCGTTTCCGCCCGCTCGCCGTTTTCGTTTGAATGCAAATTAAACGTGCTTTATTTATAGCCACGGCCCTCCTTTCTGTAAAATATTGTTGAGGAGCAAGTTGCGTTTGCTAGTTACAACACTTCGAGGAAACTTTGTCGATAGCTTTCTATCTAGAATCGCTTTGAGAAGAACCGACGCAATGCAGACCGTGCATTTGTAATAACAAGAGAATTATTTTTGTAAGCATTATCATCAACCCATTTTGTCCCCACCGAGGGGCACGGGTCTTTTCCCTGAGGAAAGTATAGGCCATACTCCACCACGGGGGCAAGTCCGGACTGGTGGAGCCTTGTAAGACTAGTGGCTGGTCTTACTGTCAGAAGTCTTCAAGCCGCCTTAAGGCTTCTGACTTGGCTTAACGACTGCCATGTATCGACGGCAGCCGGCACCAACGGCTTAACTTGCCCTGCGAAGCACCAAACCTAGCGACTAGCGTTAGTCATAGGACGGTCACCCATCCATGGACTGAACGCGCCGTTGGTTGCTTATCCTTAGTGATTAAGTTTTCTACAAATATTCCCAAGCAAATTGATAATTCTTTTATTGAAACATAGTAACCGGATCCACTCACTCGCGGGCGCGCCGCGCGCTTGCCCGCAGTCAGAGAGGAGCAACCGCCGACGCGAGCCCCGTCTTTGCTCACTATGATTAAGCTCTGCGAATCAGAGCGACAACTGCCCTTATATTACGTAACTTTCCACTCTATCGAGTTAAGCATTTAGACAACTTGAAAGAGTCAACATAATAATGAATAGTTCAGAGTAGGAGTATGAGTTACCTACTGGGAAAAAAGTCCCAGAAAGTAACAGTGTGACATACCGTGAACAAAAGAGCTAAATCAGACAACTCCATACAGTGGAGTCTTACGTAATTGCACGTCTGGTCGGATCCTTCCGATATAAATTAAGTACATATGTGGATCCGGATAACCTGTTACAATGTCCTATAGTGCTTACGAAAATGTTGTATTATATTTTATTGCAAGACAAAAACTTAAGCAAAACCGAGAGGATTCTTATACCGTCAACGACTGTTTTTTCAACGATCACTAATGATAAGCAACATAGGGCGCGTTCAGTGCCTGCTTGGGTAACCGTTATATGACTAACGCTGGTCGCATTTTTGCGAGCGGTTCCATGCTTCGCAAGGCACGGTAAGCAGTTGGTGCCGGCTGCCGTCGAAAGATGGCAGTCGTTAAGCCAAGTCTTGAAGGGAGACTTAAAGACTTCTGACAGTAAGACCCGCCACTAATCTTACAAGTCCCACCAATCCGGATTTGGCCTCCATGGTGGATGGAGTATGACTTATACTTTCTTCAGGGATGAGACCCGTAACCCCCTCGGTGGGGACGTATTGGGTTGATGATGATGATATATTTATGTTGTATTCTTCCAGTGATAGCGTGCAAAGTTGAAATAAAAATAAAATTGAAATAATATTATTACAGTAGGCAAGCAATCCCAGGATTTTCATGAATTCTGTAATAATACGCCCACTTTGACTCACAAATCCAGCACCCACTCAATCCTTCTACGGCGAACGATACATCACAACCACTCATCCATCTTACGATCATAAATGCATAAACGCGAATGAAAAGTGTTTAGCAGTGATACTTTTTGTTTCATTTTTTATCTCATAATTGAAGCAATGTAGAATATTTGTATAGAAAAAGTATTTTTGTACTTGAATCCGCCGCCTAGTTTATGTAATAAAGGGTTGTTAGGTGTTATTTTGATATTCAAAGAAAAATTCAATTTTTTACATAAATGATCGGATGTTTATTTCATTATGAAGAGGAAGGTATACCGTTTATAGTGGAAAATTACGTCAGGCAAATGACCATCATGACCACGCTTACAGGACCATATCCTTTTCATGAAATTTTCCATAACGAAATCGCAAAGTGGCTGCCCTGTCCTCGATAGCCTCACGAATTCCATTTTTAAGGTCTTGAATCGACGCTGGGCTGTTGGCGTAGACCTTGCGACTTCTTCCTTTGGGGCCACGTGAAACATATTACAATACACACAACACAAAAAAAAAATCGGTACCTAACTTGATACCGTGTGCTATGGCAACACGTCAAGGTCTTCACAATCATGGAAATAATTTGAGACTGAGGCAATTTGTGCAAATGTATAGCAGCGCCCTGATTTGCCCAGAATCGAACTTACTACCTTCGGCATGGTAATCAAGCGTGATCCCACTAAACCAGCGAGGCAGTTCTAATTCTGATAGTTTGGCACCGCAAGCGAATTATCTTCGACAATATTGGTCCGATGCGCCACTTTCAAAATGGCTGCCGCGATCGGGCTCTTCACACATAGAGACAATTAAGATACAAACATTATCGTCCAATGACTCACAGGCGTCCGGTTGTGGGGCCAACATGTCAGTGTCGTTGGTCCTATAAACGATATCAGACCGGACGCGGATGGCATGAAAGACAGGTATGTACATCATTCTACTTAATCTTTTAAAACAACGTTTGCTGGGTCAGCTAGTAATATATAAAATTCTCGTGACACTATGTTAGTGCGCATGCTCCTCCGAAACGGCTTGACCGATTTTGATGAAATTTTATATGTATAGTCGGTATTTTGGTAGGTCAGAAAATAGGTTTTTATCTATTTTTCATAGCCCTAAGTGAAAAAAATATATATGGCGAAACAGCGTTTGCCGAGTCAGATAGTATTTCCTACATTTTACTTACCTCGATATCGTATCGGCGTCCGACCCCTATATCGGATTGCATAGTGTGAAAAGGCTCTTACTGTGTAATTAACGGATACTCTACGGATAGAAACTTCAAGATCACCTTTGATCTTCGCTCAAATAATTTTGCTGGAGCAATCTGCGTCTGGTTTTATTCCGCTGATGCGTAGATAACACGGCGCTTCCAAAAGGGGTCACGTATCTCTGTAGGTACCTGCCATGTTAAGCGGTTAACGACATCCATCTACTCTTCCTTGTGGTGTGTGGTACAAGTGAAAGACATTTTATTCTGTATTTTATTCATCATCATCATCATCATTCAGCCACAATAAGTCCAATACGACATAGACCTCCTCCATGGATTTCCAAAACGACCGATTGGAAGCGGCTTGCATCCAGCGTCTTCCTGCCACTTGGATGAGATCGTCTGTCCATCTTGTGGCTGGTCGTCCTACGCTGCGCTTGCCGATGTGTGGTCTCCATTCAAGAACCTTTCGGCCCCATCGGCCATCAGTTCTGCGTGCTATGTGCCCCGCCCACTGCCACTTCAACTTACTCATCCGCTGGGCTATGTCGATGACTATCGTTTGTCTACGGATCTCATCATTTTTGATTCGGTCTTGTAGAGAAATTCCGAGCATAGCATATTTATTACAGGCCACGACTAACGCGATATGTATGTTATTTATACTTGAGACTATTATCTTAAATCTTATTTCAATTAGTCATGAATTTACCATTTCTAGACTATAACGAGTGTTCTGCGAATCATACATCATTTAACACCAGATTATTTTTATTTGTATTATTCATAATTTTTAAACAATAAATTATTCGTCGCCAATTGTACCTTTTGTTTTATCTGGTGTGCATTAAAAATGTTAACATCACATAACATAACATTTACATACAGGCACATACATTGCTTCTGGCCCCACACTAGGATACCCTGTGTCGTGGGAACCAGAAACAGCGACTAAAATAAAAATAAATAAATAAAATCACGCCAGTTATCCCCGAGGGGGATATTCTTTGCAGAATATTCTTATCTTATCTTATCTTAGTCACTCATACTCTCCCTATATAAGGTAAATTAAAACCAAAGTGACCCTATTAGGCCTCTGCTCTTTCCTATAGGGGTGCGGACCTCTAAATATGGACTTTTTTTGCAGAAAAGTTCTAATCCACAAGAATACAGAAACGCGTAAAAACATCCAATTAGTAACTAAAACTACTTCAATCAATCATATAAACTTATACTCGGACCACGAATATTCCAACTCAGCAAAATCGAACTTCCATCCCCTGACTTTCAGCGATGACGTACCCTATCGTTGGGCCCAAGGTATTGGAACCAAAGGGTAATTGGCTTATACTGGGCTTACCGAAATCCCCAAAAGGCGATTTTTCTATCGTTAACAACAACGTTTTGTGTGTGGCAAGCTTCGAAATGAGAAATACTTAAATATTTATCAGCTTTTATTCTTATTTTAATATTTATTCTTTACCTTTGTGTGTCTTAGGTCTGATTTCTGAATTGAGAATTTCGCTAAGTAACTACTTAACCTGGATGATGAAACAAAAGAAATCCCAGTTCAGTCCCAATCCCATGTTTTGTAACTGTTTTACTATATAAAGTTGTTTCTTTTTATTTTGTTTTCATTTAGTTTTCATTTTTTTTTCATTTTATTTCGTTTTCATGTCGATTTAATTTTGTATTCATTTCGCTTACTTTCCGTTTTCATTTCATTTTCATTTCGTTTTAATTTTGTTTACATTCCGTTTTCATTTCATTGGAAATATTTACTCTTATCTCTAAATCTACGATATTTTCTCTACTTACTCAGACCATACCACCAATATTTTCTCTGCGTAGTGAGTCAACCCTCTCTTCGTATTAGTTCTTAGTTTAGTTCTATATTAGTTATAGAACGCGAGCTCGCTCCGAGCATCAATGTTGGTTTTTTACATTATTCATGGGTAATAAATCGGGCGTATACGTTACGTTTTCTGTCTCGCGTAACAAGGTCTTTCCACTTGCACACGGGGTCTACTGCGGCTGGAGAAAAGTGGCTACGTTATTCTTGTTTATAATGTTTAATAGATTCTTCATTGCATCAAGGAAAGGTTGTCCAAAAGCGGATTGCTACGGACTACGAATGCTGACAAATCTAAAGGAAACAGAATAAATTATGTATGTAATAAAAATGTTTTGGAGCACTGCACATTGTAAAATTAACAAAAAAAAAATAAAAAAATTACAAAACTTACAGGATTGAGTGATTTGTTAGGATCGTGGTAGGTGGCAGTCCCTGGTCTCTGCCTTCCTCTCTGGGGTACAGGCATGAGCTTATTTTTGTATGTATGTATGTGTACGTGATGTACATAGAGCACCCCGCAATTCGTATTTGTGTGTACTTATTGCGGGGCGCAGCGTGGACTGTAGATTTTCTTATTAGGTTGATGGCGAAGAGGGCTTGAAAGATAACGCACTATTTCTTCAGTGTTTGCAGGCGGAGAGGCGAGGGGGAGGCCTTGGTGCTTCTTCTGCTGTAGCTCGATCGGGAATGAATTTGCGGCTTTTTTTTTTTTTTTTTTTTTTTTTTTTAGCCCTATAAAGGGCACCCTCCGGAGGACACGGGGGAGGGAGGTGGTGAATGCTCATGCATGCACAGCACGGGCCCGGCCGTGCTGCCAATGTGGGACTCGCAGAGTGCGCCTACCCACTAAACACCACCTTGGTGCTGGTTTGGTCCTAAGGACCCCTAAACCTACATCATGAGCGACCCCCCTCGAGGCCGAGGAGGGCGCACAGTGGAGCTCACTAGAGCTACCGCTTAGGGGGATTCGTCACATAGTGACAGAAACAGAAAGAAAGAAAAAAAAAAAAAAATTTAAGTGAGAGTAGTGTCCCCGGGGACACTGTTGGGAGCGGGGGCTACATCTGACTGGGCCTGGGCCTCCAGGAGGAGGTCGAGGTCGGATGAGAGCTTATCGGGTGGGTCGACTAGAACGTTCCTGGGCCTGCGCACCAGGTAACGAGGATTAGTCGTGGGGGGAGGGTAAATTTGCGGCGGCGCGCGCGCGCCTTTTATTGGACCGCCTGAGAGTAGTTTTGTTTACCTCAGGCCCCGCGCCGCACACCGCCCCCTTCCTCGCCCCTCCTTCCCCGCTAGGCTTTATTGCTAATTAAAATGGTTTTATTTTACATTTATTGTCTTAAATCTATGCTTATTCAATACCTTAAGTCTCTAAATATCCTTTTACATAATTATTTGGGTGACCGCGGGCTTTCTAATAAGGGTTTTGTATTATTTTGGCCGGCCCGCGGTCCCCCGCCTCACCGAGGTATTAAATATAGGTGCCTGCGCGCCTCGAGTCGCTTCAATCGGAGCTCGGCTCGCACAGGCTGCACTCAAAAAACAACCAATAAAAATATCTTTATTCTCATAACATACTTAAATCTAATGTCCTAAAAATATTATCTTTATTTATTTATTTTAACAATATATTTACAGTAATCATTTAAACAGTGACGTCGCTTTCGTCGTTAACATTTCTCCCGCCGTCGCCTTGCGAATCCACTGGTAGAACGACGATCTTCTTGGTCGGTCGCCGCAGGATGTGGCCGTTGCTGGTGGCCACGTCGACGACTCGCACCACGCCGTCCTTGCCCGGGAACGTCCTCGTCACTCGACCCCGCGGCCATGTGTTGCGGGGGAGGTTGGAGTCGCAGATGATGACCACGTCACCGACGGCCGGGGGTGTCCCTTTATTGTGCGGCTCCCGCCGATGTTGGAGTAAGGGCGCGTACTCGCGCACCCAGCGGCGCCAGAAGGTGTCGGCGAGCTGCTGCGCGCGCCGCCAGTGTTGACGGGCGTTGGCGTCGCTGTCGGTGAACGTGCCGGGCGCTGGTGAGTAGCAGTCCGGCCCGAGCAGGATCATATTGGGTGTCAGCGCCGGGGGGTCCTCCGGGTTCACGGGCACGTAGGTGAGGGGGCGGGAGTTCACTGTGGCCTCCGCTTCCGCCAGCAGCGTTTGCAGCGTCTCGTCGCTGGGGTGTTTCTCGTGCAGCGTGGCCTTCATCGCCTCCTTCACGGTGCGGACCATACGCTCCCACGCCCCTGCCATGAAAGGGGCAGAGGGGGGCAGGAAGCGCCAGTTGATGCGGCGGGCGTGAGCGGCGTCCTTCATCGCCTCCGCCAGCTCGCGGCAGGAACCCCGGAAGGCTGTCGCGTTGTCACTCCATAGTTCTGTGGGGCACCCGCGCCGTGCAATGAAACGGCGCAGTGCGTTGATGGCAGAGTCGGTACTGAGCGAGGTCACCACTTCGAGATGTATTGCCCTTGAAGTCATGCAGGTGAACAGCGCGATGTATCTCTTTTCACGGTGTCGGCCCACGGTGACCTCCAGTGGCCCATAGTAGTCTAGGCCCGTGTCGGTATAGGGGCGTGCGTGGTGCGCCAGGCGCGCCGCTGGTAGGTCTCCGGTGGAGGGCTGCGCCGGCTTCGCCTTCTTCAGTCTGCAGCTTGGGCACCGGGCGATGGCTTCTTTGACCGTCGGGCGAATCTTCGTTATGTATAATCGCTGACGGAGCTCGTTGACCACTATTTCCGTGCCGCCGTGATGTAGCTTCTCGTGTACGTGCGAAACATATAATTTTGTGTAATAATGTTTCCCATGTAGTATTATTGGTCGCACTGTTTCTTCGTAGAAGTCGTCGGCCGCCTCGATCCTGCCTCGTAGTCGTAGTATGTGTTTTTCGTCTATGTACACACTCAGCTTTGCTAGTCGGTCCTCCTTGTCTGGCGTGCGGCCCTCCTGTATGCGTTGTCTCTCTCGGGCATAGGAGTCTTCTTGTGCGGCACGAATTAATAATTGTTCGGCGGCGAGTAGGTACGGCGCCTCTAGCGTTACAAATTTTCTCTGTGGAGGTGTTGCGCCGGGGGGCGCCGAGCCGACGGGCGCTCTCGTGCACGTTTTGTTCATTCGCTTGTTCCAGGCTTGATCTCGTTCGTTGTTGGCGCGGGTCCGTTTTCTTTTTGCCGCCGCTACTGTTTCGGTGGCCGGAGGCGCTGCGAGGGGAGGCCTGTGTCGGAGTAGGTCGACGAACTGCAGTACTCGTGCTGTCGCTCTCAACAAACGGGTCCATTTGGAGAAGCGCTCGAACTGGGGTAGGTGCGGATGCTCTGGCACCCGAGGGCAGGTAGCTGCAGCGCAGACTTCTTTTTCTTCGCCGGTGGCGGCAACTTCGACAATGTGCTCTCGGGGCCAACTCGCTTCGGGTGAGTATAGAAACGAGGGGCCGTTGAACCACCTGTGGTTCGAGTCGAAGTCCGCTGGCGTCGCTCGGGTGGCGTCGTCGGCAAAGTTGTGTGCGGTTGGCACCCACCTCCAGTCGTCTTTCTTAGTGTTGTCTTCTATTTCTGCGAGTCGGTGTGCCACGAATGTCTTGTAGGAGCGCGGCTCGGCCCGTATCCACGCTAGTACTGTGCGTGAATCGCTCCAATACGTTTTCGAGGCGATCTCGAAGTCGTGTTCTTGTATGACGGCTTGGGCGATCCGCACACCTAGCACGGCCGCTTGTAGTTCAAGCCGTGGTATGGAGATTGGTTTGGTGGGCGTGACGCGGCTCTTGCCGGCAGCGAGCGTCACTTTGATGGAGCCGTCGGCGCGTATCATTCTCCAGTACACCGCGGCGGCATAGGCCTCCCCGCTGCTGTCGACGAACGTGTGGACTTCGTAGCGGGCGGCCGGAGTCGTGTCGTAACATCTAGGTATTTTTAGGTTACCTAGGTCACGTAGACGACCTAGCCATTCGCTCCAGCGCCCGCGCAGGCCTTCCGTGATGTCGTCATCCCAGCCCGTGTTGTAGCGCCACGTATCTTGCATGATTCTTTTCGCCGGTGTTGTCAATGGTGAGATGAGGCCCAGGGGGTCGAATATTGACATAATGATGCTGAGGGCCTCCCGCTTTGTCGGTGGGCGGAGATCGTTGATGACTTCGGGCGGAGCTCTTCGTACGTTGAGACGAAAACGGATGGTGTCCTCGTTTGTGTCCCATAATAGCCCGAGTGTCCTCTCTATCTCACTCCCGCCGATGGGGACCGTGTTGCCATCTCGCTCTTTCTTGTTGACAACGTTGTTGATAGCGTCGCGTTCGTTTGTGGCCCACCCGCGTAGCTCGAAACCGGCTTGTTTGTGAACGTGGTCGACTTCTTTTGTTATTTTCTTTGCTTCGCTTATAGTGTTGAAGCTCTGCAGGTCGTCTACGTAGTGGTTTCGTTCTATTGCTTGCGCAGCTTGTGGGTACAGCGATGCGTGTTCTTGTGCATTTCTGTTCTTTATGTATATAGCGGTGCACGGAGACGACGATGCGCCGAACACCACGGAGGTCATGCGGTATTCTTCTGGTTCTCGCGTACGGCGATCGCCTCGCCACAGGAAACGTAGTGCATCTCTGTCTTCTTCACGTATTTTTATCTGCATGAACATCTCTTTCAGATCGGCCGTTACTGCGATGCTGTGTTGTCGGAATCTCATGATGACCCCGGGCAACGACTGAAGGAGGTCTGGGCCCGGAAGGAGCATGTCGTTGAGGCTGCGGCCGTGTGAGGTGGCTGCGGCGTCATTGACCACTCGAATTTTCTTTTTCTCCGGGTTGCAGACGGCGAAGTGCGGTAAGTACCACGTTCTTCCGCTAGGCGGCGTGTCGGCGCGCTCGGCGTAGTTAGAGGTAAGTAGATTGTTGATGCGTTCTTCATATTGTTTTTTCAGGTTGTCATCGCGGTCCAACTTCCTCTCGAGCGTGTATAGGCGCCTCAGTGCATCGTTGCGGTTATTTGGGATCTTGTCTATTTTTTCACGCCATAGTAGGCCCGTCTCGAAGCGGCCGTCTGGGAGGCGGCGGCTTTTCTCTTGCAGTATTTTCAGTGCTTGTAGTTCGGGATCACTTTTCTGTCTTCTTGGTTCAATTGAGAGTGACTCGAGCGCGAAATATTGCTTCATAATTTTTTCTGTCTTGTCGGCGGGCTTGACGCGTGTGAGGTGAGCGCAGCAGTATGCTATAGGGGCCGCTTGTGTTGTGCGGCACCCGTGCAGCACCCACCCTAATGCAGTTTTCGAAGCTACGGGTTGATCGCGCCGTCCTTTTCTTATGTCACGTGACACGATCAACTCCCAGTTATCTTGTCCGACGAGTATCTTCGGTGTAGCTTCGTTGTAGGTGAGTTCGTGCTTGATATCTTCGATGTGCGTGCAATCTTCCATCTCTTTTTTGCTTATGGACTGCGTGGTGAAGTTGAGGCTTTCTACTGTGTGCGCGTTCGTGATTTTCTTTTCTGTGCCGCCGTGTTGCCCTCTAATGTGTAGGGTGACTCGCTTGCTTTTGTTGTGTGCCATTTCTTTGCCGCCCACGCCTTGGACCCACATAGGTTCAGTGGGCCCGTCGAGGCCGAGGGCGTCGCCGATTGCGGCGTCCACGATCGTCACGGTGCTCCCGTCGTCAAGGAGGGCGTAGGCTTGAATCTCGGCCCGGGGCCCCCGCAGTATGACAGGTGCAATTTTCAAGTAGCCTCGTGTAGTAGCGGTTGCGGGCGCGGCCGTGCGCTCACTGGTGACCGCCACCACCTCTTCTTTTCTCTTTTGCGACTCTTCTGAGGCGGCTGCTCCGGCGGGAGCGGCTTTTTCGTGATGCAGCAGTTGATGGTGTCGCATGGGGCAACCCTCGTGTCCGCACGGTTTTGCGCGGCACGTGAAGCGGTGATGTGTGCTTGACAGGCAGCGGTAGCACGTGTGGTTTTTCTTTGCGACTTCCCAGCGCTCGTTCACGGTGAGTTTGTTGAATTGTGGGCACGCTGGGAGCAGATGCGACGCGTGTTTGCATAGTGGGCACGCGTGCTTCTCTTCTTTCTTCTTTGGAGTTTCTGTGGTGGCAGCGTAGGTGCGCTCGGTCCTCTTGCGCGCCGTCGGTCGGGCTTCACGGAAGTCTGACGTTTGTTCGGGCGGGGCGTAGGGGGCGCACTTGTCTGCTTCTCTATTCAGGAAGTCGGCGATCTTCTTAAGTTCGGGCGTGTCTTCCTTTTCTATGGCGTAGTCATACCATTTGTTCTTCAATATCGGCGTTAGCTTGTCCACAATCGTTCGCAGTAGCTCCGGGTTGTAGAGGTACTGCGGCTTTTTTAGTAGTTCGATTGTGGCAACGGTGTTGGCGATGCGGCCGGCGAATATGCACAGGTCACGTGGGCTGTCGGTGAGTCGCGGCAGCCCCTTCATCTTCTCTGTTTCTCCCATTAGTAGCGCGTCTGGTCTTCCGAATCTTCGTTCTAGTGCTTTGATGACATCTTCCGGGTGCGGCTGGCTGATGAGGAGGGCGCTGACGGCCTCCCAAGCGACACCCTTGAGACTTCTTCGGATCCGGGCCACATTTTCACACGCAGAGAAACTTGATGAGGACTCGATGTAAGCGGCCTTGAAGTGTAGCCACTCGTTGCACAGGCCGTTGAAGACTGGTAGGTCTGGTATGTACTTCTTGTTTGATTTGCTTGTTTGCAGGGCTTCGGCCAGGGCTGTTAATAGCGACGTAACGTCCATCACGGCGGGTCTCTGTGGAGCTTCTTGTTGCGGCTCCCGCCGCTTGCGCAATGTAGTGGCGCACGCGGTGAGTTCCCGTCGTTCTTCATTGATGGGGATTTCTATCGCGGCTTCTGTTTCTGGCTTTCGGTTGAACCAATCGGCTATTCTTTGTGGGGCAAGGTCTTCCTCCTCTTCTTCGGACTCTTCCGGCGACGACATCACGTTGATGCGTTCCTGCCGAATCTTCGCTAGTTCTGCTTCGGCATTTATACGCCTTAGCTCCAACTCGGCTAGCCTCTCCTTGGCCTCCAACTCCGCGAGGAGTCTCTTGCCAGAGGCCTTGGATCGGCACGACCGAGCGGGCTTGAGCGTTTTCGTGTTCGTCGGTGGCGGCATTAACTCGGCGGTGTGGCGTTCGATGACCGTGTCTGTGCTGGCGGCGGGTGTGGCTCTGATTCCTGACGTGCCGACGTGGCCTCTGGCGTTACTGGTGTCGGAGGCCGTGTCGTGACTACGTGCGTCCGTACCGGACGTCGTGTTCGTGCCCGTCGTCGCGTTGGTGTCTTCGGTTGTGCCGGTGCCGGTCATGGTACCGGTAGTCACGGTTTCCGTCGTTGTGCCGCCGCTGCCGGAAGAGTCTTCTTTTCCTTTGTTACTTCTGGTTACAACCATCTTCTTAATTTTCTTGATGCTTCAGTGATCCGGCTCGAAGGACCAAACAATGTACGTGATGTACATAGAGCACCCCGCAATTCGTATTTGTGTGTACTTATTGCGGGGCGCAGCGTGGACTGTAGATTTTCTTATTAGGTTGATGGCGAAGAGGGCTTGAAAGATAACGCACTATTTCTTCAGTGTTTGCAGGCGGAGAGGCGAGGGGGAGGCCTTGGTGCTTCTTCTGCTGTAGCTCGATCGGGAATGAATTTGCGGCGGCGCGCGCGCGCCTTTTATTGGACCGCCTGAGAGTAGTTTTGTTTACCTCAGGCCCCGCGCCGCACACCGCCCCCTTCCTCGCCCCTCCTTCCCCGCTAGGCTTTATTGCTAATTAAAATGGTTTTATTTTACATTTATTGTCTTAAATCTATGCTTATTCAATACCTTAAGTCTCTAAATATCCTTTTACATAATTATTTGGGTGACCGCGGGCTTTCTAATAAGGGTTTTGTATTATTTTGGCCATCCCGCGGTCCCCCGCCTCACCGAGGTATTAAATATAGGTGCCTGCGCGCCTCGAGTCGCTTCAATCGGAGCTCGGCTCGCACAGGCTACACTCAAAAAACAACCAATAAAAATATCTTTATTCTCATAACATACTTAAATCTAATGTCCTAAAAATATTATCTTTATTTATTTATTTTAACAATATATTTACAGTAATCATTTAAACAGTGACGTCGCTTTCGTCGTTAACAGTATGTACAAAATTAATAAAACATATTTACAGGCTGAATTTTTCAGATGGGTCAGAAAAACAGGTACCTCAACCATTACGAAAGTTCTAAGGAGACTATCCATAAACGTTTACGATATTCTGAACTGCATTCATAGATTTTGCAATTAATGTACAGTCAGCAAGATAATGGTCATTTTAAACAAAAACTTTTTGATTCCAGTAAACCCAGTTTCTGATGAGGATCAAAAGTCTGGACTGACTGAGGTTTAAGTATTAGAAGTGTCAGAAATTATGAAAAACTTTTCCCGTACATTTTTGTACGGAAATACAGGTGTCATAAGATAATTCCAGTTTTTGTCAAGCTGGCCACGTGGCTTACTGTACCTAGAAGCAAAAGCACCTACTAAAGTAGAAAACCATCATAGTTGCATCGATAATACTCTACAACATTTTAGGACTAAAACAAAATATAATTATTTTCTTGTCATAAACAAAATTCTCGTGTCACAGCGCATACTTCTCCGAAATGGTTTGACCGATTTTTATGAAATTTTAAATGTATATTTGATAGGTTTCAAAATGGGTTATTATGTATTTTTCAGAGCCCTAAGTGATAAGGGTTGTCCTCCTCTACAAAAATGTATATGGCGAAACAACGTTTCCCGGGTCAGCTAGTTTTGATATTGTATTTTAGACACAGACATACTAACTTCCTGAGTAGGCTTTTTGTATTGGTAAAATGTACCCACAATGTGTACGTTGCCTCTTATCCTTTCTATCATTAAGTACATAGTTGTTTATGTAAGTCTTACTAGTTTCTTTTGCTTCAAAGAATATACCAAGCTACAAGAGTCAGAACTCAACACACAGAATACGTTTCATGTTGAAAGTACGATGACACAAAAAGGGCATTTCGCATGAGTACAGATATATTTACTATACATATTGTGGACGAATAAAGTCTATCATCATCAACCCATTATGTCCCCACCGAGGGGTCTCTTCCCTGGGAAAGGTATAGACCATATCTACTTCACCACGGGGGCCTAGTCCGGATTGGTGGAGGCTTGTAAGAATTGTCTGGTCTTGCTGTCAGAAGTTTTCAAGCCGCCCGCCCTAAGGCCTCTGACTTGTCTTAACGATTGTCATCTATCGACGGCAGCCGGCACCAACTGCTTAACGTGCCTTGCGAAGCACGGAACCGCTCGGAAGAATGCCACTAGCGTCAGTCATAGACGGTCACCCGTCCATGCACTGAACGCACCCTATGTTGCTTAACCTTCGATCGTTTAAGATCACTCAGGCAGCCGGGGCTACGCGCTATTCGTAACAAGTAACTATCTAGAAGTAGGAGAGGTAATTTTATTTTGGGTCTTCCAGAAAAAAAGAAGGTCAGAAAATTATAAAGTCATACATAACGTACATAACTTCTCCATCGTGATCTCACAATTAATCAAATTTAAATTTCAAATTTAAATTTACAATTTACCGCGTACCACATTAGTCCCTAATAAACTAGCGGCGGTCAAAACATATAGAGAAAAAAAATTTGTTTTATATCCAGCTAACGCGAATCGTTCCAAAAGAAACTCTAGGTAACTTAGATTAAGCGCCAAATCTTCCCGCACTCATACGTAGCAAGATACTGGGGTTTCTGAATTGAGAATTTCCCTAAGCAACTACTTAATGGTAGTGCTGTCTCGTCTAATTTCTCGGAAAAGAGTGTGACAGAATGTTACTTAAATCAGATTGTTATTTACTTAGTAAGATTCTCACTTCAGAAACTGGCGCTGACATCGTATTGTTTTGGAAAAGAAAGAAAAATATATTTATTTAACGACACAACACTCAAAAACACAAAATCACACAAAATAATTACAACAGTCAACATAAAATACAAAAGCAGCCGAAAATTGGGTATCGCTAGAAATACAAGTAACAAAAAGACAAACCTACATAAAATACCAAACGAAATATCTGTAGTATTGAATAGATTCTCTTTAAACGAGCAATTCTTGTATATACGAGGGCTGCTACTTATGTATGCGGAATAGAAAAAATAAACAAATGTATATGGCTAAATATGCTTTTATTGTTTTTCAAAGTATTCTACACTATGATCGATGCACTTTTGCATTCGATGAAACCAATTTGTAAAACACTTTTTCCACTCTGATTGAGGTATCTCCAAAACGTGCTGTTTGAACGCATCTACGGCATCTTCACGGGTTGAAAGTCGTTGACCACGTAATTTAATCTTTACATTTGGGAATAAATAGAAATCATTGGGAGCCAAATCAGGGCTGTACGGTGGATGACCCATCAATTCTATTTTTTGACCATCCAAAAATGTAGTTGTTTCCTGAGATGTATGACAGCTGGCATTGTCATGGTGAAGTATGATTCTGCGTCGCTGGTTGTTTTGGCGTATTTCTTCAAATACTTCCGGCAAACAAATGGTCGTGTACCACTCCGAATTAACCGTTCTGCGATTCTCCAGTGGTATTGTAGCCACATGGCCATTAATACCAAAAAAGCAGGCCACCATTTGCTTTACAGTGCTTTTTGCACGAGCCACTTTCGTAGGGTTAGGCTCATTTTGAAACACCCAAACTGTTGATTGTTGTTTAGTTTCGGGATCGTACGCATAGATCCAGGTTTCGTCACCTGTGTAGATATTATAAACAGATTTTGAGTCGCCTCCGTTGAATTTTTTTAAGGTTTTCTTACACCATTCGACGCGAGCATCTTTTTGATCCTGAGTTAAGTTGTGCGGGATCCAACGCGAACAATTTTTTTTACAGACAAATATTCATGTAATATCATATGAGTGCTCGTCATACATATGCCCAAAATAGCCTCTATCTCGCGATACGTAACATGGCGGTCTTGCATTATTAGTTTTCGCACAGCTTCAATATTTTGTGGCACAACTACCGATTTCGGGCGACCTTCTTTAACTTCGTCCATGAGCTTACTGCGCCCGCGATTAAACTCACTAAACCAGTGATACACAGTCGTTTTTGATGGAGCTTCACCACCAAAAGTCGAAGTTAATTGATCTACGCACTGTTGTTGTTAAACCACGTCGAAAATCGTAATAAATCATAGCACGAATATTTTCACGAGTGAGTTCCATTTTTTCAGCGATATGACATTTTAAACCCAACAAAAACAAAACACTAACGTATATAAGAGAAAAATATTAGCGGCCAGTATTTAAAAAAAGAACGAATTTGAACATGGAGGTCAGTCATTGCGTTTAAAATTATTGGAATCCCAGATTTCCGCATACATAAGTAGCAGTCTATGTATCTATGTAAATAAAATTCAAAGTTCTGACTGACTGACTGACTCACTCATCAACGCCCAGCCCAAGCCGTTGGACCTAGGAAGCTGACATTTTGCACAGAGGGTCTGTATATAATTTAGGCAAGGAATAAGACCGGATTTTTTTAAGTTCAACCCCTAAGGGAGCGAAAAGGGTTGCCAAAATTTGTATGGGAGGTATAAATAATGTTTTCTAATTTTCTTGAAACTTAAAATAAGTACTCTTCAACACAATTGATTGAACACGTATTTCACCGTCAGGGTTGCAAAATTTTGAACTAACGCGTCAACGATGTCCACGCGGACGGAGTCGCGGGCGAAAGCTAGTATTTATATATAATCAGAATCTCGGAAACGGCTCCAAAAGATTTTCATGAAATTTTGTATACAGGGGGTTTTGGGGGCGATTAATTAATCCAACTAGGTTTCATTTTTAGAAAACGTCGTTTTAACCGTGTTTTAAGGCAAAGAAATAACTGCTACACTACATGAAGGAAATTTTCGCAACCATCTGTAAGGTTGTCATAGCTCAAGTGGGAAATAGGACGATACCGTAAACAGAAGACCCTCGTTCGAGACTCGATAATAATTTTTCTTTTTTTTTTCAAGTTCCTTCTTTTGTCCAGGTACTAATTATAATGTTGCAACCGAGAGATCAGTTCCAATGCTGATTTTTAGTCGAGTCCATACTGGGGTTATCACTAGCAAACATACATCGCTTTTTTCTTTTTTGCAACGCAATCCCTGTCTGAACATGACATGTTGCCTATTAAGGCTACGTATCGTAATGTAATATCCAAGACAATAAACTGGGGTCACGTAGCTTAGTTTTATAGCGGGCATAAAATGACAGCTTCATAGGTTTGCAGTTGATCCGGGCTAGACGGGGCAAAGGTCAAAGTTCGATCCCACAGGAGATGACACTGTTTCAACATTGAGTTCGACGCCTGCTACCCGCCGCTAAGGGAATTGACCTTTTTTCTGTTTCAGTACCTCATTTTTAGTACAACAAATTCGTGCAGTCGACAGCACGTCAATCTTCACATTTTAGTTGCAAAGTCGCCCGTAATGCAACGGAGTAGAGTGCATGGGTGTATACCATGATGTGCTGTCGACTGTACCTACGTAACTTTGAAAATAAACAAAGTCATAGGTACGAGCCCGGACTGGGAGTCAACCCTGGGTCTCTCGCTTCCAAGTCCATTTTAACATTTACATACAGGCACATACACTGCTTCTGGCCCCACACTAGGATACCCTGTGTCGTGGGAACCGGAAACAGCCACGTCACAAACATACACGACCTGGGTTTTCTTTTGTCCCCAGCCGGGATTCGAACCCAGGACCTCTCGCGGTAGTCAGATGCGCTAACTGCTGCACCACAAAGGTCGTCCATTGTTATATCCACTGGCCTACTACTTATGGTCACCGCCACGTATAGTATCAAGCTTTATTTTTTAACCCTTAACTACGCGCATAAAGAAAATCACATAACTGCTCACATGGGGTCTTCAGTGACCCCAATTTGGTTTTGTGAATTTATAATACAGTATTAACAGATTAAAATAACTGCTTAGAAATTATATTTCTTCTTTATTCATATTAAAGCTTCAATGAAACTATTTAATCATAAACTAGTAGGAAATAAAAAAAAACACAAGCTTAAAATCTTGTCTGAAAAACCAGGTTATGGCGTACCTTGAGATAAAAACTGAATTAAATTTTATTTTTGGGAACTAATCTGAATCACTATTATCAAAAGCTTGACAATACACCTTACAGTGGTCATTGCAAACAAATTTCGTGCATTTTATGCATTTCATGGATACTTTCCCATGCGTCATTGGAGGAAATGTGCTATATCGTCTACGCTTGACTGATGATGATGAGGATAGTCGATTCTCCCTGTCATGCACCTCCAAAAGTCGTTTATTTATGAATTTTGGGATTGCGGCTACACTCACTCGATGCTTCTTACGATCTTCAACTAGCTCTAGGGCAAGTTGTCACAAGAAATGCCGCTTCACATGGGTGAAAAATATAATAATAACTACACTCAAAATTTATTAAATTAACTATGTTGATAACATACGTACGAAAATGAAAGAAAACCGTTATAAGTTCTATTTGAAAATACCGTAAATAACAAAAAAAACTCTCACTCGACTCGGTCGGAAAAGTTACGTAACTGCTCGCATGGGGTCACACTCAAGAGAGCAGCGACGCCTGCGCATGCTCCAAAGTCCTGTCAAATACTAAAATGGCATCTTTGGCGCGAATAAGAAAGCTATTAAATGGGACACATATCCACAGCCAAAGTATATTTTTTTGGCGCTCAAAAATGCGCTGACCCCATGCGAGCAGTTAAGGGTTAAGCCCATCTTAGACTTTATTCATGTAAAAGTAAAATTTCGCTCGTAGCCTGGGCTGCCTCAATGATCTTAAACGATCACTAAGGCTAAGCAACATACGGCGCGTTCAGTCCATGGATGGGTTACCGTCTATGACTAATGCTAGTGGCATTCTTCCGAGCGATTCCGTGCTTCGCAAGGCACGTTAAGCAGTTGGTGCCGGCTGCCGTCGATAGATGGCAGTCGTAAAGCCAAGTCAGAGGCCTTAGGGTGTCTTGAAAACTTCTGAGAGTAAGACCAGCTACTAGTCTTACAAGCCTCCACCAATCCGGACTTGGCCCACGTGGTGGAGTATGGCCTATACCTTCCTCAGGGAAGAGACCCGTGCCTCTCGGTGGGGACATGATGGGTTGATGATGAAGTAAAATTTGTATCGTCTTACCAGCTACCACACGTTAATATGACGTAAGACATCCTGAAATCCGCGGCTTGGTTGGTTCCGCATAATAAAATGTATATTGACTCGTCTTTCCGGTGGGTCAAAAGTAAAGTGTTTGTTTTAATTGCCAAGAAACTTAGATTTAACATTACAGAGGATCCCTATTTCGTTAACCAGTTTCATAATTTATATAAGGCTTAATCTATACAATATTGGTTCTATATTAATTAATATACAACCAATATTTATTGATTAAAAACACACAACTTAAATACCATATTTTACTATAACATAAAACACAATATCGACAAAATGTTAAATATTGGGAAACCAGCCTAGTTTCAAAAAGAAACAGCAAATGCTGAAATAGCATCGTTGTTATACGCACTATCATCATCAACCCATTATGTCCCCACCGAGGGGCACGGGTCTCTTCCCTGAAGGTATTGGCTATACACCACCACGGGGGCCAAGTCCGGATTGGTGGACGCTTGTAAGACTAGTAGCTGACCTTACTGTCTGAATTTTTCAAGCCACCCTGAGGCCTCTGACTTCGCTTAACGACTGCCATCTATCGACGGCAGCCGGCACCAACTGCTTAACGTGCCTTGCAAAGCACGGAACCGCTCGAAAAAATGCCACTAGCGTTAGTCATAGACGGTGACCCATCCATTCCCAAAACGCACCCTACGTTGTTTAACCTTCGTCATCGTTTAAGATTACTCCGGTAGCCGGGGCTACGAGGGATTTTTGACACGCACTATGTAATATAAGTTTTAAAATCAGACCAACGGGGGCAGGATTCGCACCAGATGGACTGACTGACGACCTGTTTGCGGAGGGAAGTAGCTCTATGCGGGCGGCATAAGACTGGAAACCTTGGAAGATCACGATGATGATGATGAAGATGACCTGGCAAGCGCGAGTCCGAAAGTAAAAAATTTGATCAGGAACGCGCTCAGTGGTCTACTTATTCTCTGCGCAACCTTATGGATTATGTCAGAAATATTCAATGAGCATTTTCTGACTTACAACTCTATGCTCCAGCGGACCAGCGATTTATTGTATATTCGTCGCCAAACGTCGCCAAAGTCGTAAAGTCTTCAAGTGGAAAATACTGTTTTCAGGGAATGAATTTGTATGTGGCCGCTATCGCGGGAATAATAAGGAAGTGGCTCTTGGAAGTGGCTCTTGGATTTTTCTCTTAACCTGTAGAATTTTTTGTGGGCCGTTCGGCTTACCATCATCATCATCAACCCATTATGTCCCCACCCGAGGGGCACGGGTCTCTTCCCTGAGGAAGGTACAGGCCATACTCCACCACGGGGGCCAAGTCCGGATTGGTGGAGGCTTGTAAGACTAGTGGCTGGTCTTACTGTCAGAAGTTTTCAAGCCGCTCTAAGGCCTCTGACTTGGCTTAACGACTGCCATCTATTGACGGCAGCCGGCACCAACTGCTTAACGTGCCTTGCGAGCACGAAACCGCTCGGAAAAATGCCACTAGTGTTAGTCATAGACAGTGACCCATCAATGGACTGAACGCACGTTGCTTAATCTTAGTGATCGTTAAAGATCACTCAGGCAGTCCAGGTTAGGAGCGATTCGAGCGACTTACAATACACATGGGTAATTGTTCTATTCTAGATCATAACGCAGCTAATAAGCTAATTGACGGATTTGTGAAAGCCATCTCATATTGTTTGTTGCTGTTCGTGGGGTCCTCAGAAAGTTGTCATTTTAAATTCTTTCGTGTATTTCTTCTAAAAAAGGCAAACGAAAATTTAATAATAATGATACTATAATATATAATAATAATAATGATACTTTATTCAGAAAAAAGAATTTACATGTAAATTGGCTTACGCTAAGTGGTACAAGAGTAGGTTGTTTGTCCAATTAATGAGCGACTGCTGCTGAACTAGACGAATAGTCTGTGTTTCAGCATTCAGTTTCCCTTACAGTGTGTCTAAATACTTCGTACAGATTTTTAAGCCATAACAAGCATAGTAAGCACTTTTAAAAAATAAGAAATAAACAAAAAAGCATGCAATCTAAACATAGAGAAGAACAGTAAATAATAATATCACCAAAGCGCAGTACGAGTGTGTGTATATTAAAAGTTCGTGTGTGTGTGTGTGTGTGTGTATGTGTGTGAGAGTGTGTGAGTGTGTGTGTGTGTGTGTGTGTGTGTGTCCACTAACTAGTAACACGTAGCAGGGATTCTGTTTCATCATATGATAACTCCATAAGCCAAAATCTAACTTGTTTTCGACATTGAAATTTATTTAGGTTGTATATTTCCGAAATTTTATTAATTTTTTTATACAAAAAGGGACCCAAGAAGGAGAAAAATCTGCGAGCAAAGGAGGTTTTGATTTGCATCGATCTATCACCAACTGCATGGCCTCGCCGCCTTTCTCGTAAAGCCTTGTCGAAGTGAATTGTTGAGTGATGCTTCATTATTGTTTGTGAAATAAAAAGTTGACGTACGGTTAATACCTCACATGTCTCATAAAGTAATTTTGTTGGGAAGTAAAAAGGTTTTTTTGTGCATACTTTTAGTACCGCTCTTTGAGCAACTTCAAGTTTTTTTATTGTTGTTTTCGGGGCACCACCCCAGGATGTAATGCAATAAGTTATCAACGATTGGCAAAGAGCGTAGTATATTTGCTTGAGTAAATACGGTTCAACCACATTTCGCAATGTTTTAAAAAAGTATATTAGTTTACGGATTCTCTTACTAAGTACGTGTATATGTTCTTTAAAACTAACTTGTTCATCTACGAGAATACCTAGGTACTTTATAGTTTTAGCACGTTCCAAACATTTACATGAGCATTTTTTTGATGTATCTTTATTTTTGGATGGATGAGAACAATTATGGGCAGGTAAATGATAATTTAGATCTAAAGTTTCACGAATCGAAAAAGCCATATATTTTGTTTTATCAGCGTTTAAAGTAAGTATATTATTCTGTAGCCAAACCGTTACTTCGTCGAGACCTTTTTGAGCCAGTTGAAAAGTACTTTCCCATGTCGCAGCAGAGAAAATTAGGGCTGTGTCATCTGCATATGACAGTATTTTGCCATGGAATGTCTTCATAGACAGTAAATCGTCTAAATAAATTAAAAAAAGGGTGGGCCCGAGGATACTCCCTTGCGGAACGCCGTATGATATTTGCAGATCTTCACTTACATAAGGACCAAGCTTAACACGCTGATATCTGTCCGTCAAGTAGTCTCTCATTAATTTTAACTGTACATCTCTAATACCAATATGCTCCAGCTTGCTCAAAAGAATAGGGACAGAGACCGTGTCAAAGGCTTTGGCTAGGTCTAAGAAAATTTACATTTGAAATAAGCCGCAAAACGCTATCTTAGGCAATATGGCGTCGCACAGGAATTATGACGTCACTTGCTAGTAAACCAACCTGAACGTGAGAAAGATGTACAGATCCTATTAAAATGGACAGGGTGTTGGATCAAAACAGCAGTTCAGAAATTAGTTTTATTTCCTCTAGAGTTGCAATAAGAGTAAGGACTAGATAGGGTTAGGAGCAAATGTGTTTCAGGTCAATGTAATACGAGTAGTAACCAAAATAGTGCGACTATATTTACAAAAAACGCAAGTAAACCTCAACTTATTGTAGAGGTCCCTTAGTTTCTACGTTACGAGATTCAAGGATTAGTTAAAACATAACTAAGAAATAAAAACAATTATTTATCGTCGTTTTCTTACGTTGCTCTTGTTAGGAGTGTGTGTGTGTGTGTCTAATAAATAAATAAATAAAGACTTTCAAAACAGGTTACGGAGGAGTTTTTTTTAAATTTCCTCTTTACGACACTAGTTTAAGGTTCCTAAGCATTGTTCAAATATATTTTCCGGAATGCGTACCCGTCTTGATCTACCCCCATCCCCCTATTCATCACAGGTTGGCAGGAACATAAAGCCCCAAGGAAAGAGTTCCCCCAAATAACACCCCTGATCGAATCGGTTTGAATAAATCGCATATAACATTCGTGCAAAACGGCGACTAGCGGTCATATATCCAGATTTTGGCGTTGGACTCGTATGCCCTCAATACTTTAACTAAAGCTAGCGGTATGGCAATAAAAGCTGCAAATAATGCTTAAAGCTTAAAATACCTAAACATTAAGCCATAAATCTTAGGTCTTACGAATCAATTTGACACTTAGCATCAAAAAATAAATAAAGATGTAGAGGAATATGAAATACCACACTACGCACCGAAACCCGAATAATAGACGTGTGCGTCCAGACGGTAAAATTAAAGTGGAGCTGGACTGTGTTGGGGATGAGCATTAGCAGTGGAATGTAGATTAATATCAAACTCACAGGGTCTGATTTGCCTCAGTTTATTGCAAAACACATCAAAAAATGAATTACAGCAAATATGTCACCGTCTATTCGAAGGCACAACAAAAAAGTTAAGGAGCAACAGTGTTGCCAACAGGCTGGTCATGTCAGTCGAATGAACTCGGATAGGTGGGCAAGACCCGCCACCGAGTGGGTGCCACAAGGCGGACATCGAAGCCGAGGACGGTCTAGAACATAACATAACATTCACATACAGTCACATACATACATTGCTTCTGGCCCCACACTAGAATACCCTGTGTCGTGGGACCCAGAAACAGCGACGTCACAAACATGTAAACATCCAAGACCTGGGTTTATTTTTTTTGTCCCCAGCCGGACTATGGACTATGACTAGAAGACTATGGAGAGAAGATCTCGACCAAACAGATCTCGAAGTGGTCTGAAGTCAGACTCTGGACTAACCGGGGGAGGTCTTTGCCCAGTTATGACGTCATAACTTGCCCTTTTCATTTAAGATCGAGTTCGTTTGCAATTATGTCAGTCATTTGTCGAAAGAGATCCAATTTCTAATATACGGATCAAAATGTGGTAGATTTTATTTTGTCTCTCCTAAGAATCTATGATTTTGGTTAAATAAACACTTTTTTACTTTAGTTTACATTCTTGAATATTTTAAACAATATAGGTATGTCACTGTTTTTATCTTTATTTTACAAGTAAAGTTTTAACAAATGTAATTTTTAATTTCAAATCACATGGCCGCGGTTCTCAAACCACGCAAACCTTTTTTTAATTTATGTCTAAGTCGTGATTGGGTATAAACTCAAGGGTTATCAGAGCTCTCTCTCCTTGTGGTCATATATCGAGATTTCAGCTGCGTATTACAATATTTGTTCCATTCTACCGTCGTGCGCCAGTCACGTACGAGCGGGACTGTCGGTAGAATTTACATGTTTCTGTATTATTTTTTTCGGTAAGAAATAAATGAGAACTATTGTATAATAAGTTCACACTTTTATATTGAGCGGTAGACAGTAATAAAGGTTTGGTTCTTGCCAAGAATAATAACTATTACTCGTAGCCTGATTCGCTCGTAGCCCCGGCTGCCTGAATAATCTTAAGCGATCACGAAGGATAAGCAACATAGGGCGCGTTCAGTGCATGGATGGATGACCGTCTATGACTAACGCTAGTGGCATTTTTCCGAGCGGTTCCGTGCTTCGTAAGGCACGTTAAGCATTGGTGCCGGCTGCCGTCGATAGATGGCAGTCGTTAAGCCAAATCAGAGGCCCTTGAGCAGCTTGAAAAATTCTGACAGCCACTAGTTTTACAGGCTCCACCAATCCGGACTTGGCCCCCGTGGTGGAGTATGGCCTATAGCTTCCTCAGGGAATAGACCCGTGCTCCTCGGTGGGGACATAATGGGTCGATGATGATCATGATTACTATTACTGAGAAATATCTTGTTGGTCTAGCGGTATCACATCTGATTATCATACCGGAGGTCATGGGTTTGAGTTCCGCTGGGAGTCATCGTACATTTTTAAACATTCCTATTGTGGAGCCAGAACCAATGTTTGTGCTTGTATGTAAGTTAATGTTTGTGATATGTTTATGGTTTCAGTCTGGGTGTATTTACATGTTTGTGATGTATTTTCCTGGTAACTATAGCACAGTAGCACAGTATGGTCTCGGGTTCGAGTCCCGGCTGGGGACAAAAAAATGACTTCAGGATGCTTACATGTTTGTGACGTCGCTGTTTCTGGTTCCCACAACACAGGATGTCCTAGTGTGTGACCAGAACCAATGTATGTGTCTGTATGTAAATGTTTATGTTCATGACCTTTGAGACTAGGACAGGACAGGAAGAAAGACAGGACATTAGTGATGGATATGGTCACGTCGCAAACATGAAAAAAATATTAAGAAAGGGGCCATTTGTATAAAATACGGCGGGCCGCCGTGGGAATCGAATCGAAGTCCTCCTCTTTTTGGTAGTCAAGCGTTCGTCACTGGTCCATTTTTACTTTGTTATTTTTTCTCGGACAAAATAATCTATCGAACAATCCTAAATAGGCATAATTCTATCCTAATAGGCTTAAAGGTCCAACGAGAAAGTGATTGAGACAACATTTTCTCTTTATTCGTCTAAACTTACTTGTTATTACGGGGCGAGATTTTGGTTGGATTCACAGAACTTCTATCACTGAAAATAAAAGCTATGAGGGGTGTGTAACAATTTAAGACAGAGTATATCCCTCCTAGCCCCGGCCACCTGAGTGATCTTAAACAATCAAGAAGGTTAAGCAACATAGAGCGCGTTCAGTGCATGGTTGGGTAACCGTCTATGACTAACGCTAGTGCCATTATTCCGAGCGGTTCCGTGCTTCGCAAGGCACGTTAAGCAGTTGGTGCCGGCTGCCGTCGATAGATGGCAGTCGTTAAGCCAAGTCAGGGGCCTTAGGGCGGCTTGAAAACTTCTGACAGTAAGACCAACCACTAGTCTTACAAGCCTCCACCAATCAAGGAAGGTATAGGCCATACTCCACCATGGTGGAGTATGGCCTATACCTTCCTTCTTGATACGCGTGCGGGCCTTGACATAAAGCGGCAATGAAAATGAAATCGTCGCGTCCATACATTTGTCATTGTACTACAATTCAATCAGGATCTAGGCCCTGGTAATGATGGCAGGGAGTTGCTGGATGTGGGCGCTAATACACCGGGAAACTTATAAAACTATGACAGAGGCCTGTGTACTATAGTGGGCGTCAAATGATAATATGAAAGTAAAAAAAAACCGGCCAGGTGCGAGTCGAATCGCGCACGAAAGGTTCCGTACGTAGTTACGTAAATAATCACGTTTGTTGTATGGGAGTCCCTCTAAATTTTCATCATCATCTTTAAGCCACAAGAAGTCCACTGCTGGACCTATGTCCAGCCTAAGGACCTATGCGGCCTATGCCTCAGCCATGGATTTCCAAAAAGACCGGTTAGAAGCGGTTTGCTCTAAATTTAATTTTGAATTAATTATTTATTTTGAAAGTGAATATTCTGAATATTCTGCAAATATGTTAAGCTGTTGCCGTTATCAATATTGAACAAAAATGAGCATGAAAATCGTGTTAATTTTACGAGAGCCTTCTTAAGTAGTATTTGTTGTTATAGCGGCAACAGAAATACATTACCTATTTCTAAAAAAATTCAACTGTCTAACTATCACGGTTCACGAGATACAGCCAGGTGACAGACGGACGGATGGACAGCGGAGTCTCAGTAATAGGGTCCATTTTACCCTTTGGGTATGGAACCCTAAAAACTGCCAAGTGACTATTGAAAAAGGTATTAAAATATATTTTTTTAATTTATGAACACCGGTCAGACTACCTCGCCGAGGATTCCATATAACCTCATAACATACAAAATTAAATGTCATCGTATTTATTAACCCTAGATCACTAAACATATTTTCGAGTTACACAGTCACTATACAGTAGTCATTTTGACTAACAAAATGAAATGTAAATATTTTTCTTGAAACGATATTAATTAAATTAAAAAAGTAGATAACATGAGAAGACATACATTAAGACTAACTGTTAAGAACTTCAAAAATGTTAATCCTGGCAGTCTTAACAGACAGGAATAGTATGTTCGCCACAAATGACCTTCCTCCAGGAGTGGCATGACACTTTAGTCAACCTGTGCTTCTGATATGGGCAAAATGCGCAAATTTTTCGTTTTTTTGGCTCGGCTTGAGAAGTACAAGCGACGACATATTCAATTTGTAGCATATCTTTGATACTGGCCTTGATATTCTCTCTCAAAGTTACCGTTCTCGCAAACACGGCTCAACAAGATTGTCAGCCAATTTTTGCACGAATGCTCTTCGTTTTAACGGTTTTTGTCGTTGTTGTACCATGTTTGATACATAAACGACATACGCATTGATGATGCATAAGTTCATGCCAACATGTTAATGTTCATGCTTGTTTTGCCTATTTATATTTACTTTTTTCCATAAATGTAGGCTTTACTTGGATATAATGCCGGATTTTGAACTGAAGTCGCGGGTCGGTGTGGCTGCGACCGCTCGGGAGAGTCATAATCAGAGTGAAAAATCAAATGTTGGTTTCAATTACCTCTGACTATGTCTAGCTCCTCATCAGAAGAAACCAAGGATTATTCGCCACTTGCGTCGGTGTTAACGCAGAGATCTTCCTCTACGTTATATTCTTGCTCAGAGTCTGATAGCTCACCAGGTAGTACGATAGGCGAGTTCTTGGTCATCAATCTCATTGTCAGTCATTAAAAAACTTCAGAATTGTATCTTGTTCACGTATCAAATCCATCAAAAATAGAATAAACATCTTAACATATTTTGAAATACATATTTTTTCTATAGTTTCACACTAGAGTAATAACACCTTTTTTATATTATATTACAAAATTAATAAAATTTACAGAAATCAATAAAAGGTCACTTTATTTATACGAGAAGTCAAAAATAAACAAAATTTTTCAAAAGTTAACTTGAGTAACTTTACACGCGTAATCACTAAACATTAGTCCGTGAGACTAACAATTCGCCAAAACTCCGGATGTAAAATATGTGTGGATGCTGTGCATGCACACGGGGCATTAAAACATGGCATTAGGAGGGTACTGAGCGTAGTGGAGCTGGGGAGTGTCAGGAACGTAACTAAACAGCGAATGCGTCGGGGCCGTGTCGCCTGTGAGACTAATGTTTAGTGATCTAGGGTAAGCAGATTGCTGGGAGTGGCTCGGTGACGATGGCCGAGGACGGAAAGAAATGGTGTGTCTTGGGCTCCTCCCGAGGCACAGGCTCAGTTCGTACTCGTCCATTGCCTATGTCCAGCAGTAGGTATAAAAAGTACCAAAAAGCAGTATATACAGCAACCCTAGAAACGTTGTACTTAATTTTTAACCGAATTCTAAAAAAGTTCTCAATTCGACTGTATTTTTTATGTTTGTTACCTCAGAACTTTTGACTGGATGAGCCGATTTTAATTTTTCCTTTTTCATTTGAAAGCTGGTGCTTTCCATGTGGTCCCATTTCAATTTAGACTAGCTCTGACGACCGTGGCATTCATGAGAAAACCATTATGTCTTAAATTTGCCTGTTCAGGCGCCTACCTATTTCTTTCGGTGGCGTAGGAATGGTCATGAGCTGATATTTTATGATTTTTTAAAAGGTACTCGAGACCCATGATTTTGATATTGCCTTAAGTATGTGCTCGACAAATGGTCGAACAACTTTGTTTAATGTAAAGGATGTATTTCAAGAGTAGTTTGAGAGTTTGGCTAGGTTCTGATTCTGAGATCGATAACTTTTTAATTTTTCTTAAGAGCAAGTTAACGATGTTCAAAATATCTAATGTCATGATTTTGCGAAATATATTTAACTTTACTCGTAAATAACAGTTTATTCACCTAGTAATAGTGGCATCCGTCACAATGTCATAAAAGAGTCAGGGATTGTGGGGTATGTAAACATTTATTTGACAAGCACTGGTGAAAATATTGAAGGGTAGTTGAAAGGGGAAACGGAAACCAAAGAGAGGGGGATATTGGCTTCACGCCGCACGCTAGCGGCGGGAGGCCATTGCATTCCGGAATTTGGTGCCGATTGGACAGCCCAGGCCAAACTCTACATTACTATCGTCTTGTGGTCTATTGAATAATTTGTTTATATCAAATTAGTTCGTGTACTTCGGATTCACTAAAAATAAAAAAATAACAAATATTTTAACAAAAATAAAGGACTTCAAACAAAATGGTGTCAGTATGGGTAGGTATCCTTGACTGATACCGACTCAAAAACTAGCAATAATTGAAACGCAAGTAAGTATTTTTGTGCAAAGGGGCAAAAATAAGACCCTACAAATGACAGCAGCGATATCCCTCTGATAGTACCGCGATCGATCTATGTAAATTCCCTATTTATGCTTATGGCCCGAATAAATCTCCGACTCCAAGGGAGCGTTGTATTTTTTGTCCGGAAGAAAAGGTACGGGATAAATTGAAAACGTTAAGTTATGAATTTTTCACCGTCAGTTCCCCTCTGAAAGTGACCTCTTGCAGAAGTTTTGCTGAGTCGGTCTGTATCCGGTTGATGTTACAAGTAGCACAAAAAAATTAAGAAAGAAAGAGAGAGAGAGAGAGAAAAAAGAGAGAAAGATATAAAGAAGGAAAGACATAGAGAAAGAAAGAAAAAAAGAAAAAAGATGGAGAGAAATAATTTAAATAATAATCTAGGTTTTTTTGCCCGGCAGCTTCGAAGGGCGTAATCATCTCACTATTATTATACGATATTGCTTTTTGTTCTTAATCCTGAGGGGTGTTATAATCAAAGGGTGTTAAGTAACACCATGTTTCCTGTTTTGGGTATCGACTTTCTAATTAAAATGACAGATACACGTTGGATCACGTGGCGTATTTTTTCATACCATGAGGCTCGGTGGGGACATAATAGGTTGATGATGAAGCCTTCGTTAATTTCTGAAATAATGTCATTCCAATACAAATTATTGAACTAAAACTTTCGTAAGCACTACACAAGTACACATTATTAATTTTATTCCAGATACACCTACTTTCCCTTTTTGTCTGAAGAGTCCGACCAGGTTTCGCTCTGATTCACAGAGCTTAATCATGGTGAGCAGCGACGGAGCTTTAATCGTATCTGACTCAGACTTCTGACTTTCACTCTGCGAATCAGAGCGAAACCTGGTTTGACTCTTCCATCAAAAAGCCAAAGCCTAGTGTTCTACTTAGATATCACACATTCCAAAAACTTTGTACTTGTATCTCGAAAAAGGTAGGAGGGAAAAACACATAGCTACTTTTCGTGCAACTCTGACTTTCTGCCCAATTGTAACTCCATGATCCCCCGACAAATGTACGCAATCGGAGGTCTTGTAGATTGGGTGTCGTCATATTTTTCTGAGCTCCGAGTTAGGCATTATGGTTTATGCCTGGCCGAGATACGACCGGCAGATATAAATGCGGCCGCCGCATAAAGTTGAGATCGGCAATTTGGTGTGTTGAAATTTTTATCTGAGTCGTTAACCGACAAAGCGTTTCACCCACGCGAGGTTTTGAGGTTGTTTTGTTAAAACTGGCTTACCTTGTAAGTGTGTTTACTGTGTTCCTCCACAAAGAACACAGTAAGAGCTTTTCTCCCCTGCTCCGGTCCGGCGTCGGAACCGGAATCAGTCATGAGAAAAATATCGGAAGGCCGAATTATGCTTCTTCACTTCATCCGATTATAATCGACAATGGACGTGACGCAGTGCTTTATTAAAATTTCTCGGTTTTACTATTCGAGGCAGGGAACGTTTTCCAAATATTCTATTAATGTAAATAAATAGTATGGGAACATTTTTGGGTTGTATCCGCGGTGCAAAAACGTGTATTGTTTTTGTACGTCGATCACTTCGGACCGGTAAAATACCGTTCCGACCTAGCAAATTATCAGGTCGTTAAAAACCGGATGCCGGAGTAGTGGAGAAACTTATTAGTATTCTTGTGTGTGTTTCTAAATCAGACCGGTAATTAACGTTTGCCGGACCGGAGAAGTGGAGAAAGGCCCTAAAAATATAGATCTCGAGAAGAAATAAGTCACATTTTTCAGTAGGACTCTGTTGCGGATGTCACATTAACGTAATATCTTTCTTTCTTTGGCCGCGCCACGTCTGCCTGTTTTTTTAGCGGAAATGTCAATAAGGAGTGATGAAACAAGCTCCTGGAAATATTGTAAACAGAAACGTGATCCCGTAGGATCGAAACTCTCTATCTAATGACGAGTTATCACAATAGCTTTTCATGGAAAAGTGCTTAATGTTGACATATTTTTTTTACATTAGCTAAGTGTTCTCTATATCTACTTACCAAAATTTAAGCAGTGTATAACCATCAGCCATTTGATAACCACTACAGGATATCAATCACGGTTTTCAAAGTTCGTTTGTTTGCTTAATATACTTTAGTGTGCCAAATACAAAAAAACTCTAATAACACCTGCCTATAGGCAAGGGAGGACTTTTTTCTAGTGAAATGTTTTCAGTTAGCCGTGATTTTTTTTATTTAAAATTACGAATGTAAATGTAACGAAGTTTCTTTTGTCATGTACTCTAATGTGCTCGTCTTGTCTAATCTAGTGGTGGGTTATACTCTTGTCTATTCTATTTTACACCTATCATCATCAACCCATTATATCCCAACCGAGGGGCACGGGTCTCTTCCCTGAGGTAAGTATAGGCTCCCGTGGTGGAGTATGGACACCACCACGGGTACCAAGTCCGAATTGGTGGAGGCTAGCAAGACTAGTGGCTGGTCTTACTGTCAGAAAATTTTACACCTATATTTGTAAGTAATGTGATATTGTGGATCTGTTTGTGAAACCTAATAAAATGACACGAGAAAAACTAGAAAACCATTTATTACAACAACATGCATATACGACGTTAGGACAATACAACAGACAATATGAAAAACACAATACAACAGGTAAATAAGAAAACAATATTTTTTTTTACTAACATAAGAAGACATACCTAAGTAAAGTTGCGGTGTGTCTCTGCTATTGTAAAAGGCAGCTGGCTCAGCATTATCCTGAGGGTATTCGCCCAAAGCACTGATTGCCCTACGAATATGCTAGAGTGCGCGGCAGTGGATACTATACAAAGCAACAAATACTCAGTTATATGAACAAATAGGTAATTAAATAAACAAAATTACTCAATTACAAATAAAGTAAATGACTTCAGCTTATGATGCGATCACATTGTCAGTCACGCGAGTGCGGCGAGGAGTTGGAATTGGATGGGAAAGTTTCTGCTGCTCAAGCAAATATGCCGTGAGCTTGCGCCCAAATGCGTTTACGAATTTTGTAAACAACTAAATGAACTACGCACACCAATAAAGTCCCCAAGATACAGGCCCAGCCTAGTTTTGGGACTGCCGGTAAACGCTAAACATTTTTATTTTTGTAGTACCCTCATGTGTCTATTTATAAGTAACTAGCTGTTGCCCGCGACTACGTACGCGTGGGCTTTAGTTGAGTAAAGTGTTTGCAAATAAGATAGGGATACTTTTAGCGCATGCGAAAGAGCTTTCATACTAACTTCGCAACCCCCTCAAACCCCCTTAAGGGATGATTTTCGAAAGACTACTTTACACGTCTTTCATGACTTCCAATGAAGGACCTTCATACTGAATTTCATTCGAATAAATTCAAAAACGGCAAAGTTTCATACTAAGTTTGCACGCCCCTTTTACCCCCTTAAGGGATGATTTTTGAGAAACCATTTTACACGTGTTTCATAATTTTAAATGAAAAACCTTCGTACCAAATTTCATTCCAATAGCTTCAAAAACGGCAAAGTTTCATACTAACTTTGAACCCCCATTTTACCCCCTTAGGGGATGAATTTTCAAAAATCCTTTCTTAGTGCTCCTTTACGTCACAAAAGGAACCCCTGTGCAAAATTTCAAGTTTCTAACCCTTACAGTTTAGACCCTGCGTTGATATGTCAGTCAGTCAGTCAGTCAGTCAGTCAGTCAGTCAGCTTCTCCTTTTATATATCGACGGTAGAAAGGAAAAACCCTTGAAGCGACATTTTTTGAACTTTACAGGAGGGCCGAAAAACTTTGTCAGATTACGAAAAAAAATCATAACAAATTAGTTTCTGCACCTAAAGCTAAGAAAAAAAGTTTCTCTAAATTTTAATTACTATTCACAAGTACAACTTGAAAAACGATATGTAAAGGATAAAAGGAAATAAGTGTCGCTTAACTTGTTTTGGATTAAATAAAAGTTAAGGAAAACCCATTAAGTGCGCGAGATACTTCAAAATTAAGTCGTGGAAAAACACAATAAATGCTATTGCCATTTGAGAACACTAACCGGAAAAACCAGTTAACAGTCTAAGAAAACTTTAATATAGCATTGGAGAAACAAATGAAATATCACGTAATTATATGACACTGAACAAGAAAAACCATTTAAGTGTTTGTCTTCTGCCTAAAAAAAAGCAATTATTTAACTCAAGCACCTGCTACTACAGTCCTATTCATAATAAAAATAAACACCTTTTTTTATTGTTATACCATTTATTAACGAAAAAAATGTTACTTATTGTATATGACCAAGAAAAAACATGCAAAAGAACAATATAACTTACTTTCCGTACCTACAACATAATAATATAAAAAGTATTTTCAATTAGACATGAAGAAGGCAAAATAAAATCAGTTTCTTTAGAATAACAGGTTAGTTTACAACATAAAATAACGATGTTCAAATAAAATGGTCTAAATGTTTCCGAATTTGTAACTAAACAAAATTTAAACTATCATCTGAAACTTTGAAACAACTAAAAACAATATTCTGAAATCTTTAAAATTACGATAAAATCCAAAATCAATATTCATATATATATATAAAAGGAGAAGCTGACTGACTGACTGACTGACTGACTTACTGACTGACTGACATATCAACGCAGGGCCTAAACTATAAGGGTTAGAAACTTGAAATTTTGCACAGGAGTTCCTTTTGTAACGCAGAGGAGCAATAAGAAAGGATTTTTGAAAATTCATCCTCTAAGGGCGTAAAATAGGGGTTCATAGATAGTATGAAACTTTGCCGTTTTTGAAGTTATTCGAATGAAATTTGGTACGAAGGTTTTTCATTAAAAATTATGAAACACGTGTAAAATAGTTTTTTAAAAATCATCCCTTAAGGGGGAAAAAGGGGGGTGCAAACTTAGTATGAAACTTTGCAATTTTTGAAGTTATACGAATGAAATTCAGAATGAAGGTCCTTCATTGAAAGTCATGGAAGATGTGTAAAGTAGTTTTTCGAAAATCATCCCTTAAGGGGGTAAGAAGGGGTAGCGAAGTTAGTATGAAAGCTCTTTTGCATGCGCTAAAAGTATCCATATCTTATTTGCAAAAACTTTACTCAACTAAAGCCCACGCGGACGTAGTAGCGGGCAACAGCTAGTATAACATAAAGTAACAATGTAATTTATGAAAACAGGATTCTCATTAAACACTATAGTCGCACGGATAGACTCCGCAAAGGCAGCTAGACTTTATTTTGTCTATGGTATCTGAAAAGTCTTTAAATGAATCGCATTTTTATAAATAAGAATTTTGTAGTATAAATCATCAATCTACGTCACCTTTTAGTTTAAGCAATATCTTCAATGTCCGTTTCATTAAGTGTATCAACTCAAACAATTGAAGAAATGGTCAAATACTCATTATGAAACAGTTTGAGAATGAATGCTCTTCAATTCTGTCGTGCTCGAAAGAACAACGCCAGAAGCATGGAACAGCGTGGTGACGCTGTTCTTCAAGAAATGGGATGACACTCTGTTGAAAAACTAAGTACCGACCCATCTCGCTTCTGAGCCATGTTTATAAGCTGTTTTCACCGGTCCTGACGAATCGTTCCGAACGCAGGTTTAATGACTTCCAGCCTCCGATCAAGCCGGTTTCCGAAACTATAGTACCATAGACCACATCCACACGCTGCGGCAAATTATACAGAAAACTGAGGAGTATAATTTGCCATTATGCTTAGTGTTCGTGGACTATGAAAAAGCCTTCGATTCGATCGAGAAATGGGTGCTCGAGTCTCTCCAGCGTTGCCATTGACTATCGGTTTTGCTGAAGTGTTTGTACCACAACGCCACCATATCAGTCCGAGTACAGGAGCAAGTCGGAGGCAATTCCATTGGAAAGGGGCGTGAGACAGGGAGATTTCATATCGCCGAAACTGTTCACGAAAGGACTGGAAGATGTCTTTCAGCTTCTGGAATGGCAGGAACGCGGCATCAATATCAATGGCGAGTACATCAGTCACCTTCGATTTGCCGACGATATAGTAGTCATGACAGAGGCGCTGGAGGACCTCGGCATAATGCTCGAAGACCTCAGTCGAGTCTCCCAACGGGTGGGCCTTATAATGAACATGGACAAAACGAAGGTTATGTCGAACGTCCGTGTTGTGCCCACCCAAATAACAGTGGGGAACTCGACTCTCATAGATGTAGACGAATACGTCTACTTAGGCCATACAATCCAACTAGGCCGGTCCAACTTTGTGAATGAGGTCAATCGTCGAATCCTGGCTGGGCAGTATTCCGGAAACTTAGAAAAGTATTTTCCTCCAATATACCTCAATAACTCAAAACCAAATTATACAACCAGAGTGTGTTACTACCAGTGATGACTTATGGCACTGAAACGTGGTGTTTCACTTTAGGCCTCACAAAAAAGCTCAAAGTCACGCAATGAGCTATGGAAAAAGCTATGCTCGGAATTTCTTTACGAAACCGAATTAGAAATGATGAGGTCCACAGACAAACGAAAGTCGTCGGCATAGCCCACCGTATGAGTAAGTTGAGGTGGCAGTGGGCGGGGTATATAGCACGCAAAACTGATGGACAATGGGACCGAAAAGTTCTTGAATAGAGACCACACATCGGCAAGCGTAGCGTAGGACGACCAGCCACAAGTTGGACAGACGATCTCATCCAAGTGGCAGGAAGACGCTGGATTCAGCTTTCAACCGGTCGTTTTGGAAAAGCATGGAAGAGGCCTATGTCCAGCAGTGGACTTTTTGTGGCTGAATGATGATGATTGGGAATGACTCAAACGTCACAGAGCTTCTTTTAATCATCATATTTTGATTCAGTTATTGGCAAGGCTCTTGAGGTAGCATCTTCAACATCAGCTTCTAAATGTATTTCATCCGAAAAGTTATTTGATCGAGCTTCACTGTTAAATGTGATATGTCTTAAGCGGTCCATTGTGAAACTGCAAAAGAAGAACATACTTAAGAACTAAGAAATGATCGTACTTTCGGGGGTCATACTAATCTAACTTAACCACTGATCGCTAACAAAATAAAAATAAACTTTCTTACTTATAACACTCATTAAAAATCCAATTAATAATGTTTTGAAGATACATTACAACACATGAATCGAAATAACATCACTAGAAAGAGAACAACGCTAAATACTTACGTGGGAATCGACGATCACACGTCCGGAGCGCAATGTGAAGTGCCCCTACGCCGGTTCACAATTGAATGAAGTGACATGCCACCTGTCAGATCTATTTATGTCGCGACACTTGCATAAACTCTGTCCAGAAATCGTAAGTTTACGCGACAACCAAATGTTTAGCTAAGAAACTTAAATCCCATCTAGATGATAAATTTGTAGTTTAACCGACAGCGCAGCATATTTATTGAATGGGTCAAAATAAATGAAGCTACACTTAAAGAAATTGTTAAGCTGTCGGTTCATTTAAAAGATTAGTGTGTAATTTTATCAAAATGAAGTTAACCGGCATAGATTGTCTAATTGCCGGTATGGAAAAACAACTTACATCAGTTGAGTTTGGATAAATATAATGGAAAAATGCCTGAAGTCTATTCTTCAACCAATTCGTATATGTGGAGAAACGTGTTAAGTGACGTGTGATCTTTGTACGTTGGAATGGAAAAATACGTTAAGTGTTAAACGTATTCCTTTAAGGGCTTAGGAAAAACAATACAAGTGATTTTAGTCAAGTAGTTTGTGAAAACCAAAACGCTTTAATAGCCAAAGGTACAATCAATGTGTTACTTTAAGCGGAATAGAAGAAAAATGGACTAGTTTTTTGGGTCTCTTCATTTAATACATAAAAGAAATGAGGCTTAAAACAGCATTACCTTAAGCGACACCAAAGTCGTCAGATCGTTATGAAACCTAGACCAATCGACGCGAAAAAAAACGCTGATTCCAAATAAATATATAACTCAATTTCGACAAAAGTGTCGCTTCAAGTGTTTTTCCTTTCCACCGTCGATATATAGATGTTGGAATTGTCTTTTTGGAAATAAATAAATTACTTACTACTAACTTACAAATTCAAATCTAATAGGCGATGCACTGACTGGAGGAGGAATATCATTATAAGTTTATTCCGGATACACTTACTTGACTTTTTGTAGGAAGAGTCCGACCAGCTTTCGCTCTGATTCGCAGAGCTTAGCTCATATTCATTTGGGGCTGAGATAAAATGTAAACAACTTTTCAGTACTCTTTAGACTATTTTCAATGTCAAAAAATTCGGTTTTTACACTAAGAATAAAGTTAATTAGATTTGACTAATCTTACGATTGATCGAAATTACTTTTAGTAATAAGGCCGCCAATTGTACTGTACTATTTTATTGTCAAATCTCATGTGTAATTCCTGGTGTACATACAATAAAGAATATTCTATTCTATTCTATTCTTATTTACTATCTCTCTTAGTGTGAAAACCGAAGTAACATTTTTTGACAATGCAAATAGTCTAAAGAGTACTGAAAAGTTATTTACATTTTTGTCTCAGCCCCAAATAAATATGGTATAGTGCTTGCCAAAGACTTAGTTTAAAAAAGAGGAATATCATTCCAACATTTAGACGCCGTATACCCAAAGCTGCCACGAAATGCGAGAGTTCTGTGCGCGGGGAGTAAAATTTCATTTTTATGGACGCATCGATAAAAAATAAAATAAAGTTAAAAATATACCCTTGCTTAAACTTCAACAGCGTGTGCATGATTTTTTATCGTTGCCTATAAAATTTTCGAACCTATTCGATAGAGAAACCGAAAACGTGTTTTTTTCCGCCAGTCAAATTCAAAAGTATTCGCTACTTACTTTGTTTCTAATTGGTCGCGCTAGTTAGTTATAAGAGTACTTTTATAAGCAAGAAAATAAAGCAAATGTAAATCAGGCCTATGGCATGGCAGGAATTTCTGTTCTGTTTCTTTACTTCTTACACGATCAGTCAAAGACTGACATCAGACTGATAAAACGCAGTGTTGCCAACAATGGGCTAGTTGCCCTAAAAAATGTAATTAGTCCGTCTTTTAGATTATTCAAAAATAAGGGACACGTATTTTTTTATTTGTAAATTAGACCAAAAATGACAAAGATATAGCCCATTAAAGTTACGTGTGACGTCACGCCGTGCTGCATTTTTTAGCACGGAGTGACGTCACACGTAACTTTAATGGGCTATATCTTTGTTATTTTTTTTTTTATCGAAAAAAGAAAAAATACGTGTCCAGTATTTTTTTATAATCCAAAATACGGACTAAATAGAATTTAATTATTTTGACCCTGGAAACTACCCTATTATATTGAAATTCCGCCAACTTCGTAGCTAAATTCCGTTAGAATCCATTAAATCCTGCCTGTTTTCCGTTAATTAAATCCGTCAAAATACTTAGTATAATAAGATAAATAAAAAACTAAACAGAAATAATTGTAGTTAATGTACATTAAGAACATTGTCAACGGATTGATTGAACTTTTACTTAAACTTTCATTTAAAGTCCGACAAGCAGGCAACAAAATTAAATAGTAGTAGTTTGACCTAACTACATAAAATGACATTCACATACAGGCACATACGTTGCTTCTGGCCCCACACTGATACCTTGTGTCGTGGGAACCAGAAACAGCGACGCAACAAACATGTAAACATCCAAGACCTGGGTTTTTTTTTTGTCCCCAGCCGGGATTCAAACTACAACAAAAACAATTACTTACCAGATTTAGCGGAACATCTAACCAACTAAGTTGGTAACACTGATGATACCAGTCCCGATCGATCGATCGAGAAACGATCAGTTTCCCAGTGTTTAATCATTCACAATAGAACGACGGAATTATGTAAAAATTTTAATTTTCATCAGTCCGGATCATCATTCCGTCAGTCCGTGGGTTACACGATAATTCTCCGATCATTCTCACCAGACTGATGGACCAGACTGACGCTAAAATGAGCGTGTAACCTACCTCTAATCCTTCATTCTCTATCAGTCCACAACATTGTCTAATAAAACTAATGAGTATTTTGTAATTCAAAGTAGGTAACACATTATTATTTTATACTTACTTACCAACATATTTGATTAAACTCAGCCACATGCCAAAACAAGATTCGAACTTCTCGCAAACATAAAACTTTGCTCCGAGATTGCCTAACTGCACCCTGGAGAGAGATTTGAGTTTTATTTTCATCCCTTTGCATCGGATATAGGCTGCCGCGGAGGGACTACGTAGAAATGAGGGCAGGGCCCTATTTCACAGGCCTAAAATTCATGATTTACTATGAGAATGAAGAATCGCTCGTAGCCCCGGCTGCCTGAGTGATCTTAAACGATCACGAAGGTTGAGAAACATATTGCGCGTTCAGTGCATGGATGGGTGACCGTCTATGACTAATGCTAGTGGCATTTTTCGCAAGGCCAAGTCAGAGGTCTTAGGGCGGCTTGAAAACTTCTGACAGTAAGACCAGCTACTAGTCTTACAAGCCTCCACCAAACCGGACTTGTCCCCCGTGGTGGAGTATGGCTTTTACCTTCCTCAGGGAAGAGACCCATCCCCTCGGTGGGGACATAATGGGTTGATGATGAGGATAAGAATGTAAACTTTTCATCATGATCATCATCATCAACCCATTATGTCCCCACCAAGGGGCACGGGTCTCTTCCCTGAGGAAGGTATAGGCCATACTCCACCACGGGGGCCAAGTCCGGATTGGTGGAGGCTTTGTAAGACTAGTGGCTGGTCTTACTGTCAGAAGTTTTCAAGCCGCCCTAAGACCTCTGACTTGGCCTTGCGAAGCACGGAACCGCTCGGAAAAATGCCACTAGCGTTAGTCATAGACGGTGGCCCATCCATGCACTGAGCGCGCCGTATGTTGCTTAACCTTAGTGAACGTTTAAGATCACTCAGGCAGCCCAGGCTACGAGCAATGTAAACTTTTAGTCCAGATCAACATACGGGTGTTTTTATCGAACCATTCCACCAGTTTTCGCTCCGATTCGCAGATCGTGCTGAGCAGGAACAGAGCTTGCGTCGTCGGTTGCTTGTCTCGAACTGTTCAAAAAAAGGATGAGAATGACTGCCTTATTAGCCAAGCCGTTAAGGCCTACCATGATAGAAGTTGTGGTATTGATTCCCAATGGTGGCTGCAGTACATTTTTATAGATGGCCTCAGTTTGAGTGTTTTTCTGTTTGTAATTTCCTTGCCCAGTTACAGGATATCCTACTTTGGGACTAGGTCAAGTGATTGTGTCGTGTCAAAGTTATTATTGTTGTTCTAGAATGCGGTGTAAATTACATAGCCGAGTTGAACACACATTAATCAGTCAGTAGGCAGTAGTAAGACTAATTGAGCGCATCAGCTACGCAATGAACAGCGCTTAATAAACACACACGAACACATGCTTATAATACGCCGATTACTTAGTGAGTATTGAACTGAGTAGAGTTGTGTGCATGGCTTTAAACGGCATCCACCAATTACACGAGATGAGATCAGTTTGATTCTCACTACTAAGTAGGCATATGTCTTCGCTCAGAGAGAGAAAAAAGCTTATTATTATTAATTTAATACACAAGGTGTTTTTCAACTAAAATTTTTGTTCGCACTAGACATTATAAACTTTATTCTTTAACTAGCTATCGCCCGCGACTCCGTCCGCGTGGATTTTAGTTCAAAATTCAGCAACCCCGTTCACTCCCTTAAGGGTTAAATCTAGAAAAACGGCGAAACACGTCTTCAATCAATTGTGTTGAAGAGTATTTATTTTAAGTTCCAAGAAAATTAGACAACATTTTTAATACCTCCCATACAAATTTTGGCAACCCTTTTCGCCTCCTTCCGATCTTGTTCCTTGCCTACATTATATAGACCCTCTGTGCAAAACTTCAGCTTCCTAGGTCCAACAGCTTGGGCTGGGGGTTGATGATTGAGTCAGTCAGGACTTTGAATTTTATTTAAATAGACAAGAGCGAAACCTGGTCGGACTTTTTCGACAAAAAATCAAGTAGGAATGAAGTTTATAAACAATGTCTACTCATCAATACGAACAACAAAGGATAGGACCAACGCTTAAATCTTTAAAAAAATCAAAGCGATTCAAATCTGTGCCGAACGACCTCTAAAAACTTCAGACACTCAGCGCTTCACGATGTCACAAAGAACCATTTTCATGTTTACGAAGGCGCCCTGTGTCACACTTTATAACTGCATGTAGCCATCTGTCCCAGTTCATAACAAGTTGCCAGCTGATTTACATGGAGGCGTGAAAGTACGCCCCGGGGTTGCATAAAACACACCCTTTCGGGCGCATTTTTTACACGACACAACGCACTTGACAGTTACTTAGATCCTTTCTCTAGAAAGTTAACAGCGAAAATGTTGGAATATTTCTATCTTTCCTGAAGGTATAGGCCGTACTCCACCACGGGGGCCAAGTCGGATCGGGGGAGGCTTTTAAGACTAGAGGCTGGTCTTACTGTCAGAAGTTTTCAAGCCGCCCTAAGGCCACTGACTTGGCTAAACGTCTGCCATCTATCGACGGCAGCCGGCACCAACTGCTTCACGTGCCTTGCGAAGCACGGAACCGCTCGGAAAAATGCCACTACCGTTAGTCATAGACAGTCGCCCATCCATGCACTGAGCGCGCCCTGTCTTGCTTAACATTGTGATCGTTCAATCGATCTTGACCCTGTTTATAAGGAAGTAACTCGTTCCTCTTCGGAAGAACAAATATTTGATTATGTTGCTCGGGTTACAGTTTGTGCGTTGTTTCCTTGTGAGATGTTGAGGAAAAACACTGATACGCTTGACGATACGCCAATTTTGTTTGGATTTTTTATGACGAGTTATTGAAGATATTTTTTGACTAGAAACGTCTTTAACTTCGGTTAAAGACGGTTTTATTTCGGTTTGATTCTTTATTGAATTGACAATTTTGCTATGTACTGTACGAACAGAAATATAATAATGTATGTTTCTTTTTTTCAGAAATCTGAAGAGCCCACAATACTCAAGTAAGTATCCAGTAATGTTTTATTTATTGTTCATTATTGTTTCATTTATTGTTGCATTACCGAAACTTATTGTTTGTAAGATAATTGTATTATAATCTTTATTTTATTCACAAGTAACACAAAAGTTAAAACAAAATAAATTATTAGCAAAAAATAACACAAAATGCGCTCTCCCCCCAAGTTTCCTTGAAGTTGGAAAAAAATTTAATTCATATATTGAATTACAACTTACAGTCAAAGTTGGAAATCAGTAAAAAGCAATTTGTTAAAATAGGTTGTCTCCCCTCTCCTGATAAAACGGTCTATATTGGAACGTGAAAAATTTCAGGGCACTAGAAGAAGACATAGAAGAAATACGTTTATTATGCCAACAAAACACATCACAGGAACAAAATAAACACATAACAATAAACTTTGTAAACTTTTAGTCCGGATTTACTTACGGGTGTTACGGGTGCAACCAACTTACAAACGGAAATCCAAAGAGTAGAATGCGGAAAACTTCGTACCAATTCCGTACTTTGATGAAGTTGGTTGAAGCTTCCCCTTCAACGGAATCGTAGACTGCGCGTGGCTTGAGATGCTTCAAGCCGTTTTTCTTCTTAACGTAGGTATCAATACACTATGAAAGAAGGTAGCAGGGAAAGGTGACTTTGGTATTACAGGTTTACACACGTTCACAACACACACACCTCCAACTTTACGACGGTACAACCATCCGCCATTATTGTGTGTCGCGCTAAAACTGATACCGTTTTATGTGAGTCAAACGGGCTCTGGGATCGTCCTAACTGGATGCGATGCAAGCGAGAAAGACCTGGCATCGACGGAATTTTTGAACTAAAACTTTCGTAAGCACTAGATATACATAATACACCTTATTTCGGACACACTTGCTCCTCCAATAGTCAAGTAAGTCAGAAATCAGAAATTTATTTCAACTTAAAGAATTTACATTCTGTTTGTTGAATGTCAATGTACATGGACTTATAGTCTGTTAGCTTTTAGAATATACCTCGCCTATTATCGGATCGAATCGGATATTTCGTGTAATAGAAATATCGGAACTAATATTACACTTAATTCTACTTATACAGAGCAAGAAGTAGTATTACACTCGTGTGCTTTCGGCGAAAACCGAAGCCTACTCTAGAGCCCGAGGTATATTCTAAAAGCTAACAGACTGTATGTATAATGTTAGCCGCTGCCTTGGGGCCGTGTGTAGTGGAGAAAAAAGCAGCGAAAAAAAACTTCACTCTGACCATCTTTGTAGTGTATCCGGAATAAGGTGTATAATCGATGGAATTAGTCACACTAATATTATAAAGGCAAAAGTTTGTGAGTGTGTGAGTGTGTATGTTTGTTACCTCTTCACGTCTAAACGGCTGGAGCGAGTTTAATAAAATTTGGTACGGAGCTAGCTGACATCCTGGATTATCACATAGGATACGTTTTACTGCGGGAAAATATGTTGTTCCCATGGGAAAATCTCTAAACATGTAAATAGTTATTATTTTTACTGATAATAAACAATTTATTTTCCCTAATAAGCCGCGGGTAACACCGCAGATCACAGCTAGTTATCTATATATTAAACGGGTCTAATCGCGATCATTTAATAGATTAACTCGAATTATCCATTTTATATGCAAGGTGTGTAACGTCCTGCTCAGGGTACTTTCTACTCATCAATATGAAGAACCTTTACTACAGGGTCGACCTTGAAATTACAAAAAAAAAAAGAGATGTTCTATAAGGCCTCTCTGGCTCTCATGGCCTCATTTAATTGTATCGATCGCTAGCATCGCCTCCAATTAGGACGACCTCGCTGAGTAGGCGCTCGGCAATTTGTCCCAAATAGAAGAACGTTTCCGCGAAATAAACTTGCACATTGTCTTTAGGAGCCTACTTTCTTTCACGTAGGAAAAAGTTGGACATAGCCGTGACGTCAATATGGGCTGTTTGTCGAGTTTTTTCGATTTTTTTGGCGGTGGTAATCTAGTAGATAGACCAATGGACTCGGAAGCGGGAGACCCAAGTTCGATTCCTAGTGCGGGCATGCACCTATGACGTTGTTTTCTAAGCTATGTACATTTGTGAAGTTATAGTATTAATACGTGATACGAATAGGACACTTGATTATGATGTGTGGAAATTATTATTAATTTTGACAAGCCTCCATCAATCCGGACTTGGTCCCCTTGGTGGAGTATGGCCTATACTTTCCTCAGAGAAGAGACCCGTGCCCCTCGGTGGGGACATAATGGGTTGCTGATGATGATGATGATACGTACCTACGCTATGTACGTTTGACGTACTTCCTTTCAAGAAGATATAAATGATCAGATTCCAAGGTGGTGGCTTTGCTGCAGAGCACCACACGCCATAATGGATTAATGATGATGATGATTGAGAGCGATGGTGTGCATTATTTTAGGCGTCAAAAGGTAGACCGCTCGGAAATGCCATACAACGCACAAGGACCTGAATAATCGACATGAGCATCTAGACGGCGAAATTCAAGTGGAGCTGGGCTGGTCATGCCGCTGCAGTGTCAGCTGAATCGCTCGTAGCCCCGGCTGCCTGAGCGATCTTAACCCTAGATCACTAAACATATTTTCAAGTTACACAGTCACTAAACATTAGTCATTTTGACTAACAAAATGAAATGGAAATATTTTTCTTGAAACGACATTTATTAAATTAAAAAAGTAGGTAACATGAGAAGACATACATTAAGACTTCTTAAAAACTGTTAGGAACTTGAAAAATGTTAATCTTGGCAGTCTCAACAAACAGAAATAGTATGTTCGCCACAAATGACCTTCCTGTGGGAGTGGCATGACACTTTAGTCATCCTGTGCTTCTGATATGGGCAAAATGCGCAAATTTTTCGTTTGTTTGGCTCGACTTGAGAAGTCCTAGCGACAACATCTTCAATTTGTAGCATATCTTTGATACTGGCCTTGATATTCTTACTCAAAGTTACCGTTCCCTCAAACACGACTCAATAAGATCGTCAGCCAATTTTTGCACAAATGCTCTTCGTTTTAACGGTTTTTGTCGTTGCTGTACCATGTTTGATACATAAACGACATACGCATTGATGATGCATAAGTTCATGCCAACATGTTCATGTTCATGCATGTTTTGCCTATTTATATTTATTTTTCCATAAATGTAGGCTTTACTTGGATATAATACCGGATTTTTAACTGAAGTCGCGGGTTGCTGTGGCTGCGACCGCTCGGGAGAGTCATCATCAGAGTGAAAAATCAAATGTCGGTTTCAATTACCTCTGCCTATGTTTAGCTCCTCATCAGAAGAAACCAAGGATTATTCGTCACTCGCGTCGGTGTTTACGCAGAGATCTTCCTCCAAGTTATATATTCTTTCTCAGAGTATGATAGCTCACCAGGTAGTTCGACAGGCTAGTTCTTGGTCATCACTCTCATTGTCAGTCATTAAAAAACTGCAGACTTGTATCTTGTTTCCGTATCAAATCCATCAAAAATAGAATAAACGTCTTTACATATTTTTTCTATAGGTACACACTAAAATAATGACACCTTGTTTTAAAATAATATTATATTAAAACAGTAATAAAATTTACAGAAATCAATAAAAGGTCACTTTATTTTTACAAGAAGTCAAAAATAAACAAATTTTTTCAAAAATTTACCTTGAGTAACTTTACACGCGTAATCACTAAACATTAGTCCGTGAGACTAACAATTCGCCAAAACTCCGGAAGTAAAATATGTGTGGATGCTGTGCATGCACACGGGGCCTTAAAACATTGCATTAGGAGGGTACTGAGCGCGGTGGGGCTGGGGAGTGTCAGGAACATACCTAAACACCGAATACGTCTGGGCCGTGTCGCCTGTGAGACTAATGTTTAGTGATCTAGGGTTAAATGATCAGTATGATGAAATGATGAAATGGGTTAAATGTTAAGCAGTTGGTGCCGGCTGCCGTCGATAGATAGCAGTAGCTCCCCCGTGGTGGAGTATGGCCTATATCTTCCTCAGGAAAGAGACCCGTGCCCCTCGGTGGGGACATAATGGTTTGATGGTGATGGGCTGGTCATGTCACGAATGAACTTGGATAGTGGGCAAGATTCGCCACCGAGTGGATGCCCTGAGACGGACATCGAAGTCGAGGCCGAACTAGAAGATGCTGGAGAGACGATCTTGACCAACATCTGCCGGAGTGGTCTAAGGTGGCCCAGGACCAAAAACTCTGGACTAAACGGGAGAGGCCTTTGCCCAGCAGTAGGACACAAAAATAGAGGCTACGTGAAAGAAAAATCTAGAAATTAGAATTTAAAAAATCTAGAAATTAGAATATCAGAAACTGGGGGGATTCTTGCGAAAGTGAATTACCTAATAATGCCTTTAAATGGCGTTGTAACTCAAGTTTCCCTTATTATTCATTCATCAAATTATTCTTCGAGAACCACTTTGCCAACGATGCATTAATAATTTGGCTCGAGTTGAGAACTTTCGAATTTTCTTCTACAGCCAAATGATTATCTTGCTAAACTCGACAGTTGGTATCCACCATTGTTCTTCTTTGGTTTGTATCAAAAGGTAAATTTGCACCTCCAGAACTAAAGTGACCTATCTCACAATTTGGGTTTCAGAATTTCAAATCAAAATTTCAGAATGACTCGAAAAGGGTATACTCTTTCATGCCTATATTAAAAAACCGACTTTCTTTGGTGAGAGAGAGATGGAGGAATATTTCTGTCTGTTTTTTCTTGAGCAATTCGCTCAGAGCGCCGAATACATTTTCTTCATTTCCCAAAAGTTGCAAATTTTGAGTTAGGTCACTTTAGTTCTAGAGGTGCGAATTGTGCTGGTGGAGTTGGTATGAAAATTAAATATGTATCTACTGAGTTGTTCTACAGACACTGCCACATCTGATGTTGGATATTGGATGACTCGCCAGATGGTGGATTCCATTTTCACTGGGAGCCGTCGTTCATTTATACAGACGGCCTCAGTTTGAATGGATTTCTTTGATTGTGATATCCTTGCTTGGATACCACAGAACATAAAAAAAGAGTAGAAGTCGTAAGTGGGCGGTGCCCGCGTGCCTCACATTAGCAATGTATTGCCTATGCGTAGTCTATGATAGTTTTTCTTACCTCAGTTGCCGTGCGCTTCTAGTTAGGAAAATAATGTTAAAAACTCTACTAAAATGCCTTATTGTGCTGTGCTATAATGCAAAAATAAAAGTTGGGGACCAAAATATACCAATCCCTCCGTAATATTTCATCGGTAACTCGTATTTAATTTGTATTTCTAATTAAATTAAAAAATAAGGGCGAAAGCTAGTCCCTTCTAAATGCCTAAATAACAGTATTACCTATTACTGATGGTCTTAATGATTATATTAGTATTAAAAGCTGTTTGAGCTTGATGTCAAAATACAAGTAGTAAAAAAATTTACAAAAACAATGTCACAATAATCAATCGAATAAGCCGCCTCAAGTCACATCCGACCCTCAAGGACAGCTTAAGGTTTTAATTTCATTAAAATATCTAACTCCGAGACCGCGCTAAGATTTTCATTAGCCAAAGCCATGAGATCGTCGTCGTCGGGTTTATTTGCCATCAGGGAGTACGGTGGTCTTCATTGTAATATTATAAAACAGAGTTTTTGTCACCCACTCGGGTGTCATAAATAATAACGTGACCGGCCCTACTTAAGATTGAGGGCGTCTTCAAATTCAATGGCAAACGCTGTATTACTTCAAATCTTACATAGGCTATGTTGTAAAAGATCCTGTTATAAATTGAACCTTGTCACCTTGAAATAAAGTCCGAAACGGAAGAACAACTTTTACTACCTATGCGTGGCTAGGATCTTGTACTCCACTTCGAATGACGTCCATCACATACAATTTTATTTACATCCCAAGCCCGTTTTGTTCTTTTCCCATTTCACCAAAGTCCAGTTTTCCTGCCTCTGACAGGCTTGAGAACTGTCGTCTAGATAGACAGATAGAATATTATTATTACAACAATTACGATTGGTATAAAAATATACACTCGGCCAAACATGAGTCCAGTTCGTTGCGGTGCCTCTTATGGGCCCTACAGTGGGACGAATACGGCCTTTTTGAAAGTCAGTTTCAAAATTGAGAATTTCACTAAGTAGCTACTTAGCTATAGTGCTGTCTCGTCAAATTACTCTGAAAAGAGCGTGACAGAACGTTACTTAAGCATTTACTTAGTGAAACTCTCAACTTCGAAACCGACCCTAAGGCCGACTTGCACCACCGACTAAAATCCATTTAACTTTAAGTTAAACAGAATGTTGACAGTTTCGCCATACACTATCTGTCAAAATTCTATTTAATTTAACTTTAATGGATTTTAGTCGGTGGTGCAAGTCAGCCTAAGAGTAGAGACAATTTATTCTCTATCTTAGTCAACTCAAGGGCGGTGTAAAAGCGAGTAGACCCCCGGGACCATCATCGCGATGAAAATGGGGAAATTAAAATCTACGGCCGGCATTATTTAGGGCCGCTGTTATGAGAAACAAAAAAAAAGTTGATGTTTATTTTTTCCGAGAACTTCGCCAGCTCGCGGAGTTTAACTCCAAGTTCATTTTACGGCTGCAGGTCAGTGTACTGCAATAGGACCTATGTAACCATTATGGGTAAAACTGCGGGCACAGACCATCTTTTAGAGCCATCGCAAACAGAGTGACTTGTCGCCGCGTCAAGTTGCTGCGTCAGACGCGACGTTGTCATTTGCTTCTGACATCTTGTCGTCGCGACTCCGCGAATCTGACGCCAAGTGTGCGGAGATTCGAACAAAATATATGAAAATTGACGGCCGTAGCCTGTCGTCGCGTCAAGTTGCCAAGCTGACGCCTGTCGCGTGTCGCTAGTGTGCGTCTAGGCTTAGAGCTATGGCAAACAGGGCGACTTGTCACCGCGTCTAGTCAACGCGTCAGACGCGACGTTGTCATTTGCTTCTGGCGTCTTGTCGTCGCGACTCCGCGACTCTGACATCAAGTGTGCGGAGATTCGAACAAAATATATGAAAATTGACGGCCGTAGCCTGTCGTCGCGTCTAGTCGCCGAACTGTCGCTGTCGCGTGTCGCCTAGTGTGCGCATGGGCTTAGACGGGTCTCCTACCTTTTTTCAATGAGCCCCAAGATACAATTTAATTTAGTTTGGGGTTCAGAGTTACTCTTTATTCTGTTAAGTTTTGTTCTGCTCAATAAAACGTTTTTGATTTTTTTTACCTAGAACCGAACGCCCAATAGCGGAATAACAGATACCAATAGAAAACTATTGTTATTTTCAAGATCAGGACTTTGGAGGTTGACGTCAAGTTTTGGGACACCCAGTATGTAACACCTAAGAACAATTTATTTCCCAAAAACATCCCTATATATATAGGTACAATTTTCCCGTCCTCACCCCATGAATGAACGAAGGAATATCATTCCCAAAAGTGCGCTCTACGTCAGCACTTAGCAACCGCACGATCAATCAAATGTGCCAAACATTTGTAATAACGTATGCTCTTCGATTACTGCTCCCGTTCAAGGAAAAATGCTGAAAATAACCTCGTTATAGTATTAGGTGACTATTGGTCGATAATGTGTTGGTTGGGCTGCGTTTCATAGAACTATAACACACTATCATCATCATTAACCCACTATGTCCCCACCGAGGGGCACAGAAAGTGCCAATGAGACTGTAAATCGTTACTTGGCTTAGATTAATTTGTAAAAATGTGTATGTATGTGAGAGGTCCAGGTCCGAACCTCGGCTGGGGACAAAAATAAAACAACCAAAAAACTTGGATGCTTACATGTTGTCGCTGCATCTAGTTCACACGACACAGGGTATCCTAGTGTGAGACCTAGTGTATGTGCTTCTATATAAATGTTTATTTTTTATGTTTAACCTAATTCTTTCAACCACTTTACTGTTGGTGATGGTTTTACCGTTCTATGACTAAAGCTAGTAAGTAGTAGTTCGCAAGGCACGTTAAGCAGTTGGTGCCTCAGACTCAGAGAAAACTCAGACAATAAGACCAGCCACAATTTTTACAAGCCTCCACCAATCCGGACTTGGCCTCCGTGGTCCAGAATGGCCTATACCTTCCTCAGGGAAGAGACCCGTGCCCCTCGGTGAGGACATAATGGAATGATGATGATGATGACGGCGGTCTCCAGTGGGATTCGAACCTACGGCCTCTTTGTTAGCTAAGCGCCTTGACGGCTCCACTAACAAGGCAGTGAAATCAATAAAATGTTATCTTATCTCAAAAGTTATTACGAAAGCAATAACACAAACGCTTATTATACAAGACGATTTGCATAGTCAAAAACACCTCCACCAACTACCCACAAGTAGGTATTTGAACTTTCACAATATTCAAGTCACTTCTTGGTCGTACAAATTGAAAGGAGTCAAAGGCCACCAAAACGAAGACAGTTTTTTCCGTCACAAATACAATGTCTCTCCTTCCTGCTGCTGGCTCAGCAGTTTACATAAAAACAGTTTCATTTGACTTGGCGTATTTTGCTTGATGGCATTGTACAGTTAACTGCGAAAGTAGATATTGAAATATGTTTTGCAGATTTTCTTACTCTAAAATTGCAGGACACTACACAATTCTTTTTAATGTAATATTTATTATGTTTATTCCAAATTTCAGTTTTTAGCACTAATCGTCTCTGAGGTAGGCCGTGGACAGACTGACACACAGAAGGACGCACATGGTGAAACTATGCCCTCCTATGCTCTTTGTCGACTACGGAATTCCAAAAACTAGCCCTTTAGGAGGTATTTTTGATTTTTGACGAAATTGCGTCCAGCGCTCAGTCACTAACTTCGGTCAACTATGGGTCAACATTATAGACTAGTCTCCAAAAATCAGAACTAGTGGATTTGACGCAAAATACGCATACTTTCAGGCGCCAAGGTTCGAGAGAAAGAAAGAGCAATATTCAGCTACTGAAATAAATGTTTCTTAGCTCGTATGCTAGCATGTTCAGAAACAGAATGCTAAGGATTATTAAGAGATTTTTTTTTTAAATTATTTGATATTATTGAGTAAGCTTGTGATAGCAAAACTTGTCGTTACAGCGCCACTTTTTAAAGGTTACAGTTACGATGCAGTCGCTTAAAAAAATTACAATATAACGAATGCCAAGCAAAATAAAGATCTATGGAAATGAACATACATTTTTCACACATTTTATTTACTCAAAACTAGCGTAACTAAACCAGCAACGAATGCTGTTGATGTTGACGAAAGATATCGGTCAGGATCGTGGCAAGTTGCAGAACTTAGTTTCTGCCTACTCAGGATACAGATTTGTTTACGTGAGTTTATGCTTTTTTGTCGTTAGTATTTAGTTTATCCTCCTAAGTCCTGACCTCGAAAATAACAATGGTTTCCGATTGTTACTTTCATGGTCAGGTCTAAGGAGGTTAAGTATTATATAAGGGTTAATTAGCGTCATAGTTGGGCCAAAAAAAAATTCCGCAGACTCTAGGGTTTCTAACGATAGTTTTGTACACAGTAAGTGAGTGATATTACTAATACAATATAAATTTACGTAAGGTAGTAGGAAGTTGTAGGTAGTGAGTGCGGGTGTAGGGAGTGAGTTCGTGAGTAGAGAGTGACTACGTGTGTAGAGAGTTCCAAATACCTTCCACGACAGTTATGTTTAATATTTGTACCTAATTGGTACCTTAGAAACTTATGCAGTTGGGTAGATTATTCAGGTTATCCATACAAAATACGGCCGCCGTGAATATTGTATGTATCAACTGCTCCCTTTTATAATTTTATCCTTTAACAACATTACGTCACCGACTGTACTCTCATACGGAAATAAACGAATGTTTTCCCCAACTTCTTCCTCAAGCAAGAAGGGTAAATATTTCCGGCTTTTTTCGAATTCTGCGTGTTTTTTCTACATGTACTTATACATAGCCGTTGGCAACATTTACCACATAGTAAGACTCATTGCTCACGGAGTAAGGTTGTGTGTTGAACCAGAAATAAATTTTTGGGGGTCTTTGAAGTAGATAAGGAATCGGGTAATATGCATTTTTACCCAAAATAAATGAAAAAAACTATACTTTTCATAAAACAAGTATTAAAATAGAGCGCTCAGACAGTAAGGCCATTTATTCAGATCAAGTACGGCGGTATTGGGAATCAAATCCGCGGCTTCGGACTTAAACAAACTGCCGACGATAGATGGCAGTCGTTAAGCCAAGTCAAAGGCCTTAGGGTGGCTTGAAGACTTCTGACAGTAAGACCAGCCACTAGTCTTACAAGCCTCAACCAATCTGGACTTGGCCTCTGTAGTGGAGTACGGTCTATACCTTCCTCAGGGAAGAGACCCATGCCCCTTGGTGGGGACATAATGGTGTGATGATGATGAAACTAAACGTAAAATATCAATATCTAAAACATCAAAGTAAATATTGCCTAAATATAAAAATAATGAGAGTGAATATAGAGATAAGATGTATCGAGACCCTGCAACTGACAGAGTACGTTGTTTGATTATGAAAATTGACTAAAAAATTCATGTTTGCTGTCCCAGAAACGTTAGCAGAACGGAAGCTTATACACACATACAGCCTAATTTTGTCAGACATATTTTTAGGCAGAGAAAAAGCAACCGGTGACCTGGATTGTCGTACAGTAAATACTGGACGAAAGTTCACAAATTCCTTGCTATGCTAAGATTATCAAAAGTGGAAATTTCTCGTCTTACCTAAATAATTCATATATCGTGCCTCGTTGCGGGAGACTTGAGTTTTCTAATTCAATTTAGCACCAGAATAGATGCTCTAAGCCTTATCAGCTTGCCTCACACTCAGAGCAAAAATGGCTTGACATTCTTTGCATTCCTTTAACGCTACATAAATATGTAGATAACAATTTATTTAAAAAAAGGAGATTAGACCAGTGTTTCTTAATCTAAAAGTGGCTAAGCCAAGTCAGACGCCTTAGGACGGTTTGAAAACTTCTGACAATAAGACCAGCCATTAGTCTTACAAGCGTCCACCAATCCGGACTTGGCCCCCGTGGTGGAGTAATGGCCTATATCGTCCTCAGTGAAGAGACCCGTGCCCCTCGGTGGGTACACAATGGATTGATAATTATGTTTATAGTAACGTGATACAGCAACACGCCTCATAAATTTTGAAGGCCAATATGACGTCTCTCCCTCATATAACGCCTTATTTTTTGAGTTACCTATCTCATTTGAAAATATTTTTAAGCATTATTATGCACTTTTATAACACAACGTTTACAATTCAATGAACATACGATAAGTTTTGTCTAATAAGTTTAATTGTTATACTAGTTTTATTGATAATTTTTTCTTCGTTTTTCATATTGTCTTCTTTAGTATAAAAGCAACGTCACTCCAATCTAAATCAGCCGTAAGTTTCCCATTGTTATTTTGGAGGTTAACGAGGAGGTTATGGATAGTCTGCGAAAGTTCGTAATTTTAATTCGAAAACTGTTGTTGAAAGAAACACCATTATTCGCTAAGAGTAAGGTGTAACTTAATAAAAAGGCAGATGAGAAAGAAGTATTATTGCTATGTCTTCTATATACTATTCTGTCTATCTATCTATCTTATCTCTTTAAACGAGCAATTCTTGTATATATTATGTATAGTATATAATCAGAATCTCGGAAACGGCTTCAACAATTTTCACGAAATTTAGTATGCAGGTGGTTTTGGGGTCTATAAGTTGATTTAGCTTGGTTTGATTTTTATAAAACGTTGTTTTATCCGTGTTTTAGGCGATGAAACACTGATCGTGTGATTACAAAGGTAATTCTCGCATCAATCCGCAAGGTCGTAATAGCTCAGGTGGGAAATTGGGCGGCCCAGAAACGGAAAGAGACCCCGGTTCGAATCCTGGTGATATATTTTTTTTAAGTTCCTTCTATTGCAAGAAAAACCTAATAGTTCTAATATTGGAAGCTCGAAAAACCAGATTACAAAATAAAACCTAGCAAAGCTCGGTCATCCAGGTACTAGTACTTTTATCACGGACACCAGTCCATAGAATTGTCAATCAAAGCACAGCGTATGCTCAGCTCAGTGTTCTGTTACGAGAGAAGACCTAAATTTATTCCCACCTTAAGGCGGCTTACGAGGAACGACATACCTCAAAAGGCTCAAAGGTAGCCCGACTTGCGTGTTCCCATTAAACACTCTCTCGAAAATCTAAGACGTGGGTCACATTCAAAGGACTTGGGACGAGGGCGCGTTGAAGTCGTGGCGTCCTTTCAATTCACTTCCATACAAACTATGAATGAACTGAACTATGAACTGCAACGAAGGGACATAGCTTCCATCAACATCACCATCAACCCATTTATGTCCCCACCGAGCGGCACGGGTCTCTTTTCCAAGGAAGGTATAGGCCATACTACACCACGAGGGCCAAGACCGGATTGGTGGAGGCGCTTCCATACTACTCAATTATTTGACCTGGTCTTAAGCTGCATTGTATTGCATGTATCTTTAGAAAAATATACAGTTTTTATCAAAGTCATTGCAAGCAACATAGTTTTTACTAGTCCCCACCCTGGGTCAAGCTCGCCTTGTCACCTTGTGACCTTTGTCTTCAAAGTGCGTGGTTATTTTATGCTTCTGGAAATTAATATATTTTGATTACGATATTACAAACGCGGAAACACATCAAAGCTAAGACCTTTTGTACACATGTGCAGACTTCCCCACTGGAAACAGAACCCACGACCCAGCATAGTATTCGGATGTGACGCCGTACAGCCCACACAGGTTAGACCGGTCAGCGTTTTTCTAACGCTCCTGTCAGCGCCGAGTGACAGCGTGACTCTAAAATCGGCCTTATGTTTATTCCCCTAACTGTGTAGCCCAGGCCTAAAGGCTGTCACGGGAGCCGCTAACATGGGTAAATAAGCGGGTAAGACCTTCAGCTTTACACGTAAGGCTGTGTTTCATCTCGATGTTGAGATAATTGGAGTCGAGCATCCACATTTAAGGTGGTATGCTATTCTAACGTTTTAAAGTGGAAAAGTTTGTTAATTTGTAATACGATGTTTAGTCGGGAGATCCGATCGGCACCATATTCCGGAACGCAATGGCTTCCAGCCGCCAGCGTGCGACTTGAAGCCATTTGCAAACCCCTCTTTAGTTTCCGTTTCTTTCTACAACTACCATTCAATATTTTACTGTTTAATGTTTGTCAATGTTAAGCTAGGGATACACGATGACAGCGATACTAGACACAAATTTCGGCACTCGTGGCGGTAGCGTCCACATGGTAAGCAATTTTTTGTATCGACATTGGTTTAAAAATCTAATGTCTCGGGTCAAGTGTATTGGCTGTTTACATTAATCGATGTCTCCACAGCTGCGACACTGACACTTAAATGACATCCCCACTACATCTGCAACTAAGTGTCGCGGCAGTGGACACACGCAGACAGTCAATGTATACACTGAGTGGCTGGTGTCAGGTGTCGTCGTGTATTTAAACCTTAAAGCTTACATACCCACAATTCATAAATGTCTAATGACATGACGATGGATGCGACTATTATTACTATGGTACATACATACTTTGGTGGTTAATAGACGTACATATTTACGTAAAATATTTCGCCAAATCATGACATTTCTATTTAACTACCTCAGTCCAATCGTTGCAACCTCATATTAAAAATACTCTAAATTCTGGCAATAAGAGGCGTTCAAATCATGTCTGAGTGTTTACTTGTAACATTTCCTTGCAAGTGACCATTCAGGCTTATCAGCGCCCCAGACGTGTGTTGACAAGGGTATGTGGGGTTTCATTATCTTAAGAGGGAACATCACGGGCTAGAGAATTGAAAAATAGGTATTTGTAAAATCTATTGCTGTCGCGCGATGCCCGAAGAAGCGAGCTATCAATGTGTGAATGGGACTGTCAATGTCTGCGTGGCACGCCCACCGCGCCGCACACGCCGCCGCCGCCGCCCCCCGCCACGCTCGCGAGCGGGCCGGGAGTAGTCTGCAAGTTGATTTCGTTCGGCGCGGCGTGTGCGGAGTGTTGTTTCGTCTTATTGTTTTACCTACCTGCTCTTTGTTTGACTCTGGCTATTAATTACTGGACATTTTATTTTGTGGAGCTCAGGCTTACTTTACGAAAAAATTAAAAGAGACGATGTATTTTGGCAGAAAATCGATCCGATATTAGAAACTTTTTATATCGATTGTCTGTTACCAGATCGAAAAATAATCCGCTCGTTTTTTATAGATCCAAGTTCATTATTGATCCGATTCCCATTTCATTCAATATCCGTTTCAACTAATCCCCATTTTCCCATTCCCGCGACGGTCGTATACCTACCACGAAATTTAGCACGCTCCGGACCATTAGATAGGTACAAGTTTTTTATAGATCACAGAGAGAGAAACGGTTTGACCACTGAAAAGTTTTTTTATACCTAACTTTAGATATACTTAAGGATAAGGATAAGAGCAGTAAGTCGGAAATTTCAAAGTTGTGAAAATGGAGGACAAAGTTTTGTATTACATTTTTATTTACTTCTACTTTAGCTTATAAGTTTTTGTAGGTGTGATTTTTTCAATATGTAGCTTAAATGGAGTTCTTTCATGATACATGCTTAATTATAATAACTAAATTACTATTTAGTTATTATAATATATTATTTAATTGACGAAAACTCATAATATTTCTAGTACGAGTTAAATCAATTTGTACTGATTGCTTAGAATAACCGCAGTAAGTACCCCAGTTACTGCTTTAATACTACGTATTCCATACATTCGATATCTATATTTTGTATGAAATTACGTGTCACTTTAGGGTACAAAAAAACTAAGATGTTATCTAGTAAGCAGTAATCACAATTTAAAAGATAATATAGTGAGACATCTATACTAACAAACCTTGAAATGTAGTAAATTACCTAAATTTTTTTTCTAGAAGGCTCTGAAAGTACGTAATTAAAGTGAATACCGTTTAATTTAATGAAACCTACAAATATGCTACAATTCAATCTTCAGGAGCCATTACATCTACAATATTTGTTACTTTTTATTGAGTTAATATGAAGAAAAATGTGCCAAAGAAATTATGCAATTGGGACCATTTTCTGAGAATAACCCTTTTAGAGTTTGCTTGCCGTACTGAATCGACAAAATCTGAAAAATTATACGTTTTTGTTTTCTGTGCATAAATTGTTCAACCAGGTGTAGGAAGCTGTCGACTGATTTAAAAGAGTGACTAGGCTCAAAGTATTTTACTTTTTATCGCATGTAAATGCTGGCTTTTAATAATGTACACCAAAAAACTGAAAACAGCGAAATTTTTGTTTTGGGCGTAACAATTATCCATCCATATTACTAGGTACTTCTTGAGTTTCCTTTTTAAAGTTCTGTACCCAAAGTGTAAAACGGACTCTATTACTGAGACTCCGCTGTTGGTCCGTCCGTCTGTCACCAGGCTGTATCTCATGAACCGTGATAGTTAGACAGTTGAAATTTTCAGTTGATTTGAGATAAAAGCAGAAAGGTGATTAGTGCTGACATTCTAAGTTAAATTTTTTTGATTAAGCTCATTTACACAAAAATAATGTTCACTTACAAACTGTTTTTATTATTAGCAAAATAGAACATAGATTTCGGATGCAAAGTACAGTAATTAACGTGAAGTAAGTATATTTCCTGTTTTTACGCTAAGAAAACAAAATCACTTCATTGACTTACTGCTGTTATCCTTCATGGTATTTTTAGGTTAAAGTGAATCTAGAAAAACGGGGATTAGACCAGTTTTTAGAACATGACGCGGCGATTCAGGATATGTACTTAACTAATTTTTGATAAAAATCGACTTATTGCTCTTACTGTTAGCGCGGCAGTATTGATATTAGTGTGCTTTGGGCATTTCAATAAATAATATAAAAGGTTTATAACCTACTTATTATTTTCCAACAATCGAACAACACAATAATCTGCTAAATGCACTTCACGTAAAATACTCTAACTAGAAATATCGATATCAATGAACAACTCTAAAGTATCGATAAAATTATCAACTACGTGTCGCGTCACTAGTGTATGTATACGTAGTCCGCGCCTCTCCAACCTCAAGCCTCCCCCCGCAGAGCGCGATAGAGACAACTGCAGCTTGGACCGAAAATACCAATATAAAATACACAAAATCAACGATTCGTAGTCCCCTGATTTCTTCTCCAAAACTTAACCAATTTAACTACTTTTTTCATAAATAAATAAAGAAAGGCTTTGGCGGTGTTCCTATGTTTTCCATTTTTTACATCATCATCATCAACCCATCATGTCCCCACCGAGGGGCACGGGTCTCTTCCCTGAGGAAGGTATAGGCCATACTCCACCACGGGGGCCAAGTCCGGATTGGTGGAGGATTTTTTACATAATCTAGTAAAATTGCTTTACTGATTTTTTTTATACAGCGGAAAATCGGGCCAATTTTTTAGGTTTTTGAATGTTCATATCTCTTTTGATAATAAATTTACGAAAAAAATCAAAACATAGGGAAATGCGTATAGTAGCCGTAGATTTTATGGAAAAAAAGAATTGCTCTACTGGCATTATCCAGGGAGGAAACAGGGGACTACGTTTGTATGGAAAAACTGCCGTTGTGTTTCCTCTTAAGACAGCCTCATATAATCATTACATAACCGACTTCTCTGTAGCTATATTCAAGTCTTTACGCCTATGTTGGAGGCTTTGTACATCGTCGTTTGTAACTTCTACCTGCGTAACCCTTCAAGCAATAAGGACCCGCTGGCGACGATGTAAGCTAAGGCGCATTCCGTCAGGCCCCATAGACCCGCCGGCGGGTCTGACTTGCAACAGCATTTGAATTCGAATTTTGAAGATGACATAGACCACAATTGTATGCGAATATTTTTTTCTTTGAAAACTGACAAATCTATATAAATAAAATTAAAAGTCCTGACTGACTGACTCACTCACTCATCAACGCCCAGCCCAAGCCGTTGAACCTAGGAAGCTGAAATTTAGTGCAAAGGGTTTATATATTTTATTTTATTTTTATTTAATAGTTAAGCCAACGGCCCTCTTATAAAACATTTACACTTAATTAAAATTGAAACAGTTTTAGCCTCATAAGATTGCCAATTAAAGGCTCACACAGCATTCTTACTTAATTTTAGTTAGCAGGTACTAAAAGTAATTAAACATGTGTTAAACATAACAGAAGTCAACGTTCTAGACTTATAATATAATGTAGGTAAGGAATAAGACCGGATTTTTTGAAATCAAACCCCTAAGGGGGCGAAAAGGGTTGCCAAAATTTGTATGTGAGATATAAAGATTGTCTAATTTTGTAAACTTTTTGTCCGGATTTACTTACGGGTGTTGTTTTATCGGAAGAGTCCGACCAGGTTTCGCTCCGATTCGCAGAGCTTAATCATGGTGAGCAGAGACGGAGCTCGCGTCGTCGGTTGCTCGTCTCACACTGCGGGCAAGCGCGCGGCGCGCCCGCGCCGAGATGGGTGGGGCGGGTGCCGGCACCGGCTGCGGGGGACTCCCGCTGGCTTGCGACGCGGCGCCTGCTGCTTTCCCGTCGTCAATGTCGCTGGGCATGACGGCACAGACACAGCTCACGACGTCTTCGTTCTTGCAGTGTCGATCTCGATATTCACTTTCACTGTGCTTTCGTAGAACCGGTTTCCAGGCCGGCGGTAGAGCCCATCCACTGTCTCTATTGAAATTCGGGTGGCGACTTATTTCAATAGCCTCGCGCATTTTTCGTGGCACAAAAAACTTGTCTTTGGACAATACTTGTGCCTTATTGAAGCGGATAAAGTGACGAGTGTCCTGGGTCCATGCGTGTTCTGCTACCGCCGAGCCATCGATTTTTCGGTTTTTCATACAGCGTATGTGCTCCGAAATTCTGACTGAGATATTTCGCTGTGTCTCACCTATGTAGCATTTGCCACAGTCACACGGTATCATATACACTCCGGGGGCATTCAGTGGGTCGCTATCCTTCGGCGAGCGCAGTAATTGTCGGATTCTTGCTGGGGGGCGATAGATCGTCTTGATGTTGTATTGCCTGCGCAACAACAAACCGACCTTATCCGTAATTCGTAAAAAGTTTACAATGTGATGTGCTTACGAAAGTTTTAGTTCAAAAATTGTCTAATTTTCTTGAAACTTAAAATAAATACTGTTCAACACAACTTTGAACACGTGTTTCGCCGTTTTTCTAAATTTAACCCTTAAGGGAGTGAACGGGGTTGCAAAATTTTTAACTAAAGTCCACGCGGACGGAGTGGCGGGCGAAAGCTGGTTTCCAATATTACTCTGTGATTAACTAACTTAGCCGTGGAGGAAAAAGTGTTCTAGGCCTGAGGGGTTAAAGGTTAAGAACAGGCCACTGGTATAAGTACATTACATACATAGATACGTAAGCTCACACCTGTATCCCAGAGGGGTAGGCAGAGACCTGGTACTGCCACTTGCTACGATCCTGGTAGATTACTTTCACCTCATCGATATTCATTAGTCGTTGCATGCACCTGGTATAAGTATTCGGGACATGTTTACCTCGAGACCATTTTTATTTCACGTAAAGTTGAAATTTTATTTGTAATTTAGCACTACAAGTATAGAAAAAAACTTTAAAAGGTCATAAAACACAAAAAATGAAATTGGAAAAAATATATGCAATCTTAATAATAAGTGGAGGCCTACAATATAATACGAGTATATGGGAAGGCATTTGCCCAGCAGTTTTGGTTTTGACATCGCGTGGAGGTATACCTATAGTTGAAATTACAACCTCTATTATGCAGAAAGCAGCAAAAATTGAAAGTTCTAAATTAACACAAAGGACATAGCCATTTATGGCACCCAAAATGCATATTTCGACACTCAAGGGAATCAAAATTAATAGGGTAACAATCAGTAAAGTAACAATAAACGTTGGCAGCATTAATCTAGTCTTTAAGCGTAAATAAACAACACGATCTGAGATATACAGTCTGTTACCTTTTAGAATATACCTCGGCTACTATCGGATAGAATCGATTATATTGCAACAAGGTAAGCTTTATTTGTTTTGTTATTTATAACTTTTCAAAACCGTTAGTGAAGAAAAGTTTTATACAGAGCAGGAAGTAGTATTACAATCGTGTGCTTTCGGCGAAAACCGAAGCCTACTCTAGAGCCCGAGGTATATTCTAAAAGCTGACAGACTGTACTTCGCTCGTCAAATTGACTGAATCTTCCTCCGTGCGAACACGTAGATATTTGTGTCCAACAAGAATTTCAACACAAACATGCTGCACTGATCCATAGGTGGCAGTATTGTTTGCGTAGGCTGGCTGCATGCGATTCGGGAGAGCCAAATAGTTTAGTGTTCCCAGTGCTGCGTCAATTGCCGTGATGTGAGGATTTTGGGCTAAACATACTATACTGTATGTTGATTTGTAATTTTTTTAAATATTTTCTTTTTGCTTCAGTATCATGTAAAAAAACACCCCGAGTCGGACGAAACTGAACAAATCAACACCCTGTCAACAGAATTTGTCTAGTAACAAATAATTTGGCTTTGTGCTTATTAATGCGGCTAAAAATATTACAGCTATATTATTATTGTTTACTATTTTATTTGAAATTGTCCTTGCCTGGTTACCATAGTACAGGAAATCCTAATTTGGGACCATGTCAAGTGATTTTGTTGTGTAGAAGTTGTTATTTTTACCCACGACGGAACAGAGACGGTCGGATGGACGGCAGCCCCAACGGATTTTCTTGGGTTTTATAGCATAAATTCTTTAAGTCAGGGGTTTCAAAATTGTTTTATCCTTTTTCAACTACATTTTAACCATCGTGAGTTTTTTGTAAAAATGTTTCAAAATGTTTTTTTTTTTTTTTTATTATTACGTTTATTGCGCATAAGTAAACATTACAATGGTATCACAGCATACTATGCAATGCCATTTCCAATGTTATTACCATTTTTTACCTTTCTACGTATTATTATTATTATTTTTTAAGGTGAAAATCATAGCCCTAAATGAAAAAAAAAATTATATGGCGAAACAACGTTCGTCGGGACAGCTAGTCATACTATAAAAAAGTCAGAGCGCCATGCTTAAGTGTTAATTTTATTATTATATTTTGAGAATTAGTTTTATGCATACAGTTAATAACCAATAAGAAATCCATAATACTAGAACAAACGCCCCGCTTCTTAACTCTTTCCTTGCCTTTGCCTCAAAATATGCTCTGGCAACACTAAAGTGAGTGGCGCAGATTATGCAAGTTTGTATGACGAGCTGAAACTTAGTTCGCACGTGTCAGCTGCATTCTCTAGTCCTGAACTAAGTTTATGTAGTTTCGTAATTAACCCGCTTATTAATATGAGTATGAGTGCTGTTACTTTCCTCAAAATATTATAACCTTTTAACCTGTAAGCCACTGTTGTTTATTTCATACACTTTTATTACTTTTATGACACATAGGAAAAAGACACTAAACCAAAAGCATACTAAACTAAATTTAGTAAAAAAACAATGTGTAAAAAAGTAAATTAAATAAAAAAAACTCTAGACGCCAAACCTTCGTCGATTCGACGAATACGTGGTAGAAAGGTTGTTGTAACTTTTTGGTGCTTGTGGGGATAACCGTTATAGTGTCTCTTATCAATTCGGTATTCTACACGGTTTGTCGTGAGGTAACATAGGTTTTGTACGAAATTTCCTACGTAATCGCAATTTGTGATTTTTAGATTAATTTTGATAAAGTATCATTGATTTTTAGCTGAATAAGCGTAGAAAATTAAGAAAAGTTTAAGAAAGTTTTTTTTATAATGCATCCTGTTTAAATTTGCCCGTAAAATGTAAAACTACCTACTTTTTAAAATATAGATACGAGTAGATAGAATATTCTTTATTGCACACTAGAAAAAACAAAAAGATACACAAAATATTTACAAAGGTTCATGATACAATTGGAGGCCTTATTACTAAAAGCAATCTGTTATAATAAAAGAAACATAATAATGTCTGTTTTTATATTTGTAATTTAATTTAATAAACATAATAATAATAACTTTCACACAACACAATCCTGGTCCTTGACTCGGTCCCAAACTAGGATTCCTGGTAGGACATCAAAAACATCGAAACACACCCAAACTACAAAAGAATTCCCGTAATCCTAAACTGGAATAAGTTATTCCCGCATCTGACATTGTAGGATTATTACTTCAAGTGAGGCTTGTCTCTACCAGACAGCGTATCATTTTTCACAAAGAAAAATGGCGCCCTCCTCGAAGCAAAACCTTATGCAAGTTTTATTATTGTCTTATGTTTATACTCTGGATAAAAAAGAGTAATTCCTTGCTGAGATTCTACTGGCAGTCCAATGATAAGTAAATAAAAATTAAAGGAAAGAAAGAGTACTTTTTAATATAAGAAATTTTAATTAGTGACGACCTCTATGGCGCAGTGGTTAGCGCATCTGGCTACCATGCGAGAGGTCCCGGCTTCGAATCGCGGCTGGAGAAAAAAAAAGAAACCCAGTTCTTGGATGTTTACAAGTTTGTGACGTCGCTGTTTGGTTCCCACGACACTGGGTACCCTAGTGTGGGGCCAGAAGCAATGTATGTGCCTGTATGTAAATGTTTATGTTTACAGTGGAACGTTTGTAAGCTGTATTATTATAACAGGATCGTGGCAAGTGCCAGTCCATGGTCCTACAGGCGTGAGTTAACGTATGTTATTATAACATCTATAATACAAACTTCTGTATTACGCGTACCCAAAACCCGAACGATTCTAATCGTCCACGCGACTGTCAATTAATGCCGTACTAATTACTAACGTAAATGACAGGATTCCGGCAGAATTTGGTAGTAACTAGGCCACTGGTCTCAAAATAGGATTGCCGTAACAGAATTAAATCTAAAACGAAATATACGACCCACTCACTGCAGAGCAAAGGATGTCTCTAGAGAGCGTAGGGGGTAAATAACCACGGACGTTCAGAGTGGATTGGCTATTTTAAACGCTGCTCTGTGTGACCACCTCATAAATTCAGGTTTCTCTACAGTATCTTTCCTCACCATCAGTGAGTCCAGTCACAAACAAATTCTAGATTGCTTTATTAGGAAATCAGGATCATTATACTTTCCGGAATCAAATTCGAGCAAACGTTCTACTGACAAGCTGCCTCTCATTATTGTATGAATTGGCTAAGTCACGTTTATTTTACCCCCGGTTTCTAGTACTCTAACAAGCTGTTGATCTACTATTAACAGCTGTCAGTTGCAAAGTGCATAACTACGAAAAAAATGTTTGACAGGTTGTTAACGGTGGATTAACTGATTGTTAGCTTAAGAGAAACATAACTTTCGAAGCACCCAAAATTATAGTCTGTAAAATATAGCTTGAGCTTCGCGACAGCTGTCATGGACATTTGCGTCCATGAAGTTTTGAATTTTTTCACAGAATATTTGCACTGTGAAAACTTCGTACTCACTGCACACTATTCGATGTCTAAGCAATATCGTAACCTACAATCTATTTACTGAAGCGAACGACTACAGGTAAACAAAGACACAGCATCTCTCAAACTTACATGCCACTCAAAATAGCTCATGCACGCAGCTTTGCTTGCATCGTATACCCACATAGGTTTAGATAGGTACTGTTTAAGGAAAACAGACAGACAACCAAACAAGACAAGACAAACACTAAGAAAATAAAATAGTTTAGAGAAGTTGCACTCGCATCAACAACGTCAATCGTGAGTAAATATGGCGTCGGGGTGGCTGTCTTACTTTTTTTGCCTTTAATTAAAAAAGAGGTTCGTAGTCAGATCTCCATACTTCTTCCTACACTTCGCGTAGCGCATTAGCATAAAATAATCGATCATAATTGGCCTTTAAGCAAAAATCCTACATCTTTGCTAGTTGTGAACATATTTGGCAGCAGTAGAATCGCTTTTATTTGAGGATCACTGAAATTTTAGATATTTTTTGGGGCATAGATCTCTTGAGCAAATGGTATTTTCATGATAAAATAAAATATTTAGTTAAATAAACTGCGAGTGAGGGATAAATCAGGTAATAACAGTGTTTTTGTGTTTATTGCTTATTGGCATTTATTAGCCATGCCGTTTTGTATAACTTTCCTAAATATTATGCAGTGTTATAAATGTGGCATATTGAAAAACCAAATTTTTGACATGTTGACACTTAGACAGTCGTTCGCTTCAGTAAATAGGGTGTAGCCCTGTCAGTGTGACAGCTGTCGTGGACCTCAAGCTATATTTTACAGACTGTAATCATTTCGTGTCAAGACTTGATATTGGCAGAATTAGTCGACATCGGCTGGTTGCCATCAAAACAAGAAAATAAATAAAATAATAACTTTATTCCGGAAACACTTCCTTCATTTTTTTGTCAGAAGAGTCCGACCTGTTTCCGCTCTAAATTAGCAGAAGTGAGTAGAGACGAAGCTCGTCGGTTGCTCTTTTCTGACTGTCTTTAAGTGCCCTGCCTCACTAGGACGCCATAGCGACGTCGCCAGCCACGTATCCAGGCAGTTTGTATTGAATGGCGACGTCGCCAACAGTCGCCAAGTGAGGTAGGCACCATACATTTCAATACTAACTGCTTGGATACGGTCGCTGGCGACGTGGCCATGGTGTCGTGGTGAGGCAGGGCCCTAAGTGCCCTGCCTTACTAGGACGCCATGGCGACGTCGCCAGCTACGTACCCAAGCAGTTTGTATTGAATGGCGACTTTGCCAGACCGTCGCCAAGTGGGTTAGTGCCATGCCCCACTGGGATGCCATGGCGACGTAGCCAGCTACGTATCCAAGAAGTTTGTATTGAATGGCGACGTTGCCAGACCGTCGCCAAGTGAGTTAGGCACCATACATGTCAATATTAACAGCTTGGAAACGGTCGCTGGCGACGTCGCCATGGCGTCCTAGTGAGGCAGGGCACTTAGTCGTCTCAGTAGTACAATAACTGTGTATTTTCCTTTTTTATGTACAATAAAAAGTTCTCTATCTATCTACAGTTAAGTAGTTACTTTGAAATTCTCAATAATTCATAAACTAGGCCATCTCTCGTCCTTCGGGAGAAGGTCGGTGGACTGATAATAATATACTGCATCAATATCGCCAAAAGACAAATACATAGCTCCTATGTTAATTTAGTCCCACTGATTCCAATCAAGCCTGAAATCCGGCTAGGTCAGTTACAAACTGAATAAACCAGGGATCGGCCGGCCGATTGTGTCAATCTGTCCGGACAACGTTGGCCTTGCATTCGATTACCGGGCTTGTTGGCACTCCGGGTTACCTACGATCCTTGGCGCCAATATTGGCTCCAATGAGTGTGTACTTGGCTGCTTAGTAGAGTCTTAGAGCCAATCATTGGGTAACACAGAACCAATTTCTCGGGTGACGATAATAGTATCGGTACTCTACAGAGCATTGTGTCATGTTTACGTGGTTTGGTGTTAGAATCTACTTTGGAGTAACTACTCCAGTTCTGTTCTGAATTCTCCAATCTGATTAAAGTTCAGTAGGTATTTCAATGAGGCTTTACTGATAAGCGTGTTACGTGTTAGTAATTCTTATCTACCATTCTCGATGACCAATCGAGAATATTAGGAAAGAATTACTAACGTAAAATTCATAAAAATTACCGTATCATATTACGTACCATATTATCCGTAAAATTACATTCTTGTTCAAAAAAGAGAAGTCCTCCTTCCGGCAAAACAATGTAAAAATATAATTGTAAAAAACTCGCGTCGTCGGTTGCTCACCTCAAATCGGAGCGAAACCTGGTCGGACTCATCCTATAAAAAAAACACCCGTAAGTTGATCCGGACTATAAGTTTACAATGTGCTGTGCTTACGAGAGTTTTAGTTCTAAAACTCAACTCAACCTAACAATTTTCTTTTTATGTAGGAAATTAATATAAACAATTTCTCCCAGACGACCTTATGATGGGACCAAGCACAATACCGTGCTGCATGGAGAATGAGGACAAGGAAGGCCGACCCCAAGTAACGGGACAAGGTCTAGACGGAAGAAGAACCTTATGATGGGAAATTGCTAAGAGAAATTTGAAAGACGGTGCAAATTTCCCTCTGGGTCACTAGTTCTACCAAGGAGTACACCTGGTAGTACTAATCACCCGATACCTAGTGGTTTACTAGTAGGTACTACTGGTTGGGAAAAGGATTGTTGACATACGCTGGTAGAACTACCGAACCTAACACTTGCAAAATTTGAGGTAAGTGGGGGTTTTGAAAATAAAGGAATATAAAATTGTAGATTTTTTTTAATTAAACAAAATAATGACTAACCTATGTCCTATCTGCATTCTTTCATTCATCTCATTCTGGATCATTATCAGCCAGCAGTGTTAAGCATGATATAATGTTTTATTTATCACACAGAGGTTACTCTATATTTTTTTAATTTAAAAAATCTACAACATTATCCTACTGGACTCGTGGTCACACCAAGTTGTCACACCGGTGTGATATTGTTTTATTTTCAATAACTCCACTTACCTTAAATTTTGCAAGTGTTGGGGTCGGTAGTTCTACCAGCGTAAGTCAACGGTCGTTTTCCCTACCAGTAGTACTAGTGATACACAATCGGCTGATTAGTACTACCAGGTGTACTCCTTGGTAGAACTATGTCCTAGACGGGAAAATTTAAATATTGATACATACTTAGAAAATATTATAAACTGTTTTATCACTGACGGACTCCGCAGCGCCACGAATATGTGAAAAAGTATATCTTTTTGAGCAGTAAAATTTCGGCATCCTTATTTGTATAAAAACGCCATACGCTATATATTTATTTTTATGAAATCACGTTATATTTTATTCTGACTTTAGTATTTCACAAATTTGAATAGACAGTGAAAAATAAAATGTAACAGGAAATCTAATAACTATTTGTTTTGAATTTGCATGCACATTCCCTAGAATAAGGTGATGAGTCTGGACATTTCTGGTCAGTTATGTTACAAAAGCTTAGAGTGTAGTTACCTTGGAGTGACCTTGACAAAGAACAATTAAAATCCACTTATAAGGTAGTCCAGTTTGTCATCATCATCATCATCATCAACCCATTATGTCCCCACCGAGGGGCACGGGTCTCTTCCCTGAGGAAGGTATAGGCCATACTCCACTTGTGCACCCGCCTAAATAGCACCTGCACAAATAGCAGCTGGCCTAGTCCAGATTGGGCACCTATTGATATTTTTGGCAGGTGCTGTTAGTGAATTCAAATGTATTTATTCTGCCAAAAATATCAATAGGTGCCCAATCTGGACTAAGCCAGGTGCTATTTGTGCAGGTGCTATTTAGGCGGGTGCGCAAACTGGACTACCTCCCACTTATGGTGTGCCGTTCGGTCCTCCAAAAGTTTTACATTTTAAACAAACAAGTGATATAATCTAACTCAAATTGTTTTAATTCAAAAGCTATGTCTACCTTAAGTAGATTCAAGAATATTAACATAAAAAACACATCTAGAAGTCAAATTGTCTTCAAAGTATAAGCCTTTTTATAAAGCAAAAAAGCTTTGCTCTCGTATCTATCAGCGATCCCGGCTGGCAAACTTCGAGAGACATATTTTAGACGATAAATAATGACATCGCAAAATGATCTAGACATATCACATTATTCTCTGTCCCAAAAAATATATATGGCAAATAAATCGGTCTGGAATTATGATAATAAAATGCTAGGTTCAGAGATAATATAAAACATGATGAATGGTCGCCGCTGAAGCGTATTTGTGATAGGGATGGGCTTTTTGGGTTAAAATATGCAATTTCTGAAACACATACGCAGAAGAACCCAAGTTACTAATATATTATCTATGAAAATTGCTTAGTTCAAGTGGCGTTTGTCGGGGCACACAGCTTGGAGAACTGATGGAACTGGGCGGAAAAGTTGTGAATTTTGACATTCTTAGATAGATACATTCGTACCAAATTTTGTATTAGTAAATTTTGTATTGGCTGATATCGCTAAAATCAGTAACGTAGTAGGTGTCGGGGGTGAAAAGTGACCCCATTTAAAGTAAATCAAGAAAACATAGAGATATTAAATTTTTGTCATCATTTTGTTATTTAATCAATTAAACAACTTACAATCTTTGTATGAAACAAGATATATTAAACATTTAGAGAATAAATCAGGCTTTTTTGGAACATAATCTAACCTCTAATATTTTTATCAAATTTTCAAAGACTCGACTTTAGGAGCCATTATTATAATAAAAACTTACACATAACACAAATAATCTTCTTTTTATAATCTTCTTATATAGTCTACATAACAAAAATAAGAAAATTTTCTTTAGACAATCAAATACAAAAAAATGACATCTTACTACTAAAGCACTTCTTTATACGCATATATTTTATCACAATAACTTTAGCATTTAGTGCATGTAACCGCTTTGGCCGTATGGTCTTTACATAATTATGAAAAGTAAGTATTGGCTACACTTTTTGGTACATTTTAGTCGAAAATAACGTCAGCTTCTAACACAATATCTTCAGAATAACTGACCGCTTCTGTTTCTTCACAATCGTTGATTTCTTCCTGATCGCAAGTAGTTGCAGGGTTATTTTCTGGACCAGACTCGTCATTTTCGTCCTCCAGAAATTGATAAATTTGGTCATTGGACAAAATGCCGGACATGGTTATGAAAAAGTGATATAAAGCTATAAAATTGCATTACACTAATACCACTACTTTCGGTATCGGGGGTGATTTTTGACCCCAACAGTGTACGTACCTCCGTTTTCGACAATAACTCAGCGACGCGCTTCCGTCGCCTGTCGCACACTGCGATGAAATGAGATTACATAGATGCGCACGAGTGTGAGTGATTATACTGCAAAGTTATTATAGAAAATATGTGGCACTGGGGTTATTTTTGACCCCCGATACCAGCTAAGGGTTAAGAAAAGAGATTGATTTGAGAAAAGTTTGTCACAATGGAGTTTTTTTTTATGCCTTTTTCTCCACTCCATTCGGCCCCAAGGCAGTGGCTACTATTAGCATTATAAGTACATAGACATTCAACAAGCAGAATGTAAATTCTTTACTTTGAAATAAATTTCTGATTTCTGATTTCTTGTGACCTGGCCACCGCGGAACGAACGATGCAGGTGATTTGAGAAAAGATGGTCATCGTGGAGTTTTTTTTGCTGCCTTTTTTCCACTACATTCGGCCCCAAGGCGGCTACCATTACCATTATAAGTACATTGAGATTCAAAGAGCAGAATGTAAATTCTTTACGTTGAAATAAATTTCTGATTTCTTGTGACCTGGCCACCGCGGCACGAACGATGCAGGTGATTTGAGAAAACATGGTCATCGTGGAGTTTTTTTTTTTTGCTGCCTTTTTCTTCACTACGTTCGGCCCCAAGGCGGCTAACATTAGCATTATAAGTACTCGTACATTAACACACTGGAAAATCGCAACACCCGGCTGCTATACTCAATCAAGTTTTTCTTATGTTTCTGGGATGTCGCGTGTTCATTAAGAGACGACAATCTGGTCACAAATTTACGGTTGCAAGCTTTACGTCCTGGACAAATCTGAACATGCATCAATCAATCAATCTCAACATCCCAGAAACATAAGAAAAACATGATTGGGTATAGCAGCCGGGTGTTGCGATTTTCCAGTGTGTTACTATGTGTTACAATTTCACGTGTGTTAATGTACATTTTTTGCGAGCCTTACCCATTTGACATTTTGTCAACTACCCTATTTTAATCTCTAAATTACGTGAAAACCGCGGACGCTCAAGTTTCCACGACATGTTTTCCTTCACCGTTAGCGAGTTGTATTGATACAGTCTGTTAGCTTTTAGAATATACCTCGGCTACTATCGGATTGAATCGGATATAAACATAACATAACATAACATAAACATTTACATACAATACATATATACGTGCAATAGAAATATCGGAACTAATATGACACTTAAATTACATAACTTTTCAGAATAGTGAAGAAAATTTTCATACAGAGCAGGAAGTAGTATTACACTCGTGTGCTTCCGGGAAAAACCGAAGCCTACTCGAGAGCCCGAGGTATATTCTAAAAGCTATCAGACTGTACTACAACTTCACAAATTTACGTAGCTCAGTAAACAAGGTTTGAAAGGCTTTGTTTAAAAGCAGGAGTTGCTTAAATGTTATCAACACTGAGGAAGCAGTTTTCAGCCTTAGCGTTATTTCAATAACCACTTGCGATATTATTAACTAGCTTTTGGCCGCGACTTCGTCTGCATGGAATGAGTGATTTTCGGTATGAAAAGTATATCGTCTGCTTGTTGGTAAAAACGAATAAATGCAGCTTTGGATGTTTTGAGTAAATGCGAATTGCTTTAGCGAATTGGACAGATAGTGTATGGCGGAACTGTCAAAATTCTGTTTAACTTAAAGTTAAATGGATTTTAGTCTGTGGCGCAAGTCGGCCGTATCAGAATTCATGTGAATCCGTTTAGCCGTTATTGCGTGATTGAGTAAGAAACATCCAAACATCTTCACATTAGTTGTAATATACAATTAGGATTTGTTTTAGTCTCAAGTACATATTTTTGTTAAAATAAAACGTCTTTCCACCCTTTCCCTAGCTGTGTGTTTGTAGAAACGTGGGAAAATTCAAAGCAGTAGTGCATATTGAAGTTGAAAGGAACATTAATAAGTCTAAGTAGACTTTTCTAAGAAAACCGAAGGATCCGCAGAGCTCCAGAAACACAGAATTGATAAATATCTGTGATAAATAAATAATTGTTGTACTTTGTCTGTTACCATGTTATGTTTGTTTTGTCCCAGTTTTACAACTTATACAATTTTAATTTTAAATTTAGACGCTACTGTATTGGTATTAGTACAGTATAGATATTAAGCATTGACGAATCATGTCACGAATAAAAAACCTTTAAAATTTATGATTTAAAACCGAAATATAAGGCCAAACCAGAATATAAGGACTCTATCTCTGATAGAGGTAAGACCGACAAATTAAAAAAAAAAAAGTAGACTTTACAAGTTCACGAATAATAGTCGGCCAACTTTTAAAAGAAAAACTTTGTACAAAATTACTTTGGTGGAGTTGTTAGTTGGGCTTTAAATTTTATATCAATCTTTTTTATCTAACTTTAATACTTACTACCGGTCTTATACGTCCCATTGTGGGCACATGCCTTCTCTCAGAGAGAGAATATTAACACGAATATTAATATAATATTTTCTTTTGTGCAATAAAGTGTAACAACAACAACAACAATATTAACACTCGTGCGCACCGCGTATTAGCAATAGGATATTTGACAGGTTTCTGAAAACCATCTTAGTTTCTTTGTTAGTGCTCATTAAGTGCTTAGCAAGTGGTCATTTAAATTCTTTCGTGTATTTCTTCAAAAAAAAATTTAATTTTAAATTAAGCTGCCAAAACGCCATCTTGAGCAATATGGCGTCATGACGTCACAGGTCAGTAAACAAAACCAATGAACATAAAAACGACCTGAATGACAGACGCCATTTTTCACCGAGATGTGACGTCAGCATGGATTCATAGAGCATAACTTAGAGCGATTAACTAACTTTAAAATCAAATTGAGTGAAATCCCTTGGGAAAGTATTATTGACGATGAAAACGATGCAAATCAGAACTACAATCTATTTGACGACCAAATAAAAATACAATTAAAAAATAACTTACCATTAAAAAATATTAAAGTAACAAATAAAAAAAAACAAACAGTGGATCACGAAAGGTTTGCGTATCTCATGTAAACATAAAAGAGCACTCAAAGCTTTAGTTAATCAAACGAAGGAAAAAGTGATAAGAGACCACTATAAGACGTTCTCAAATATACTTAAAAAAAGCATTAAAATATCAAAAAGGAGAAACTATATACAAGAAATGAGAACATCAAATAATAAAACTAAAACAATGTGGAATATTATAAAACGAGTTACACAAAAAACAAACTATACGACCGAAAATATTACTTTAAACACAAATAATACAGTAATTAAAACTCCAAAAGCCGTTGCAAACACATTCAACGAATACTTTGCATGGGTAGGAAAACCACCACAGGTACATCCTCCTATACAGCATGACTGCCGTGTTATCACACCTGCCATCCACTCAATGTTTGTTCACCCAGTTACGGAACGTGAGGTCTAAAGCATAATACAGAACCTACCGAATAATCATAGCTGCGGGGTAGACGAGATACCAACGTCATTAATAAAAATATGTATAAAGTAATTAACCCCTATCATAACCAAATTAGTCAACCAATCGGTTGATGAATCAATATTCCCGGATCGGCTAAAAATTGCAAAAATCAAACCCATCCTCAAGAAAGGAGGCAAGTCAAATGATCCAAGTCAATATAGACCCATCTCAATACTCCCCGCATTTTCCAAAATATATGAGAAAGCCATGGCAAATAGAGTCTCTGCTTTCCTAGAGAAATACGACATACTCCATACTAACCAGTTTGGATTTCGAAAAAGACGATCAACAACATTAGCACTATATAATTATGTTCAACAAATTTTGAATTGTCTAAGAGATAAAAAATATGCTGTAGGACTTCTACTTGATATGACAAAAGCGTATGATAAGGTCTCACATACAGTATTACTGTCTAAACTACAAGGGGTTGGCCTACGAGGTAAAGTATTTGACTGGCTAAAATCATACCTCTCGAATAGGAGACAATACATTGAGATAGGGCATTTAGATGCGGTCACTAATGAACATAAAAAAGAGAACTCATCTTATTTAACTACAATGGTCGATACCGCAAGGAAGTGTGATATTTTGCATCCTCTTCCTGATTTACATCAACGATTTACCAAAAACATGCAATACAGCCTCTGTCCTATTTGCTGATGATGTGTCTCTCCTGTTCAAATGTCCCAAAAGCGATGATCTTGAAACATATAGTCAAACTACAGAATGCTGTGAAACACTGGCTGCAGAAACATAATTTAGAAATAAACAACAAAAAAACAAAAATTATACAATTTAAACCATACCAGAAGCAACAAATAAACCTAAATGAAATCACAAATGCCTTGAATATTGAGGAAGTTACCACATTTACACTACTAGGAGTAACGTTGGACACACATTGAACTGGAAAGAGCATGTAGAGAAAACAAAGTCAAAACTATCACAGTTTATCTATGCGCTGAGAGTACCGAAAGCAAATAATACTAGAAAGGACTGCGCTCTATCTGCATACTATGCTTACGCCTATGCTTAGTTAAGGTATGGAGTGATAATGTGGGGCCACAGTACCGATGCCCAAGACTTATTTATTGCCCAAAAAAAATGTGTAAGAATTATCGTAAACATTAATAGACGGGAAAGCTGTAAGCCACATTTTATATCAGAAAACTTACTCACATTACCATCCATATACATCTTGGAGGCAGCTCTGTTCATCCGAAATAACAGCAACTTTTTTGAAAAAAATAAAAACAAACGCCTAAGCAAACATCTCCTTCCTGCACCTAAACTAGAAATGTACAAAAATTGTCCACAATATAGATGTGTAAAAATATATAACAAGCTACCCGACTACCTTAAAAATGAAGTCAAGAATGGAATATTCAATAGAAATCTTAAAAGGCTCCTATTAAATAAATCCTATTACTCTATAGAAGAATATATGAATGACAAAGACCTGTGACATTATGTTGTAATATTGTGCTATCTGACATGTTATATCTATTCAAATCAATTTGGTCCGTAATCCAATGTAATAGATTCATCATCATCATCATCGGCCTACGGTTGTCCACTGCTGGACATAGGCCTCTCCCATTACACGCCACTGAGCACGGTCCTCGGCTACTCTCATCCAGCTCTTGCCAGCCGCCCTGCGAAGATCATCGCTCCACCGAGTCTGAGGACGTCCTACACTACGTTTACCGATCCGCGGTCTCCACTCAAGAACTCTTCTACCCCATCGGTTATCAGTTCTTCGGGTGATATGGCCGGCCCACTGCCACTTCAGCATGCTAATTCGGTGGGCTATGTCGGTGACTTTGGTTCTCTGTCGGATGACTTCGTTTCGAATTCGATCTTTCAGAGAAACCCCGAGCATAGCCCTTTCCATAGCACGCTGAGCGACTTTAAATTTGTGGATCAGCCCCACCGTGAGTGTCCACGTTTCGGCACCGTATGTCATGACGGGTAGGACGCACTGGTTGAAGACTTTCGTCTTTAGACACTGTGGGATTGGCGATGTGAAGACTCGACGTAGTTTCCCATATGCTGCCCAGCCCAGCTGTATTCTTCTATTAGCCTCTTTCTCGAAGTTGTTTTTACCTAATTGCATGGTTTGCCCGAGGTAAACATACTCCTTAACGACTTCGAGAATACTGCCTTGAACTGCAATTGGCTCCGGATTTACATGTTCATTGAACATAATCTTGGTTTTATCCAAGTTCATCCGGAGACCAATGCGTTGGGAAGAATCAGCTAGGCTACTCAGCATATGTTGCAGATCTTGCAGCGTTTCCGCCATGATGACGATATCGTCTGCAAATCGCAAGTGTGAAAGATACTCGCCGCTAATATTAATGCCGTACCCCTTCCAGTCCAGCGTCTTAAACATATCCTCCATAGCATTTGTAAACAATTTGGGGGAAATAACATCCCCTTGTCTCACACCACGATGTATGGGGATAGGTTCAGATTGCCGGTTCTGGATTTGGACGGCCATAGTAGCGGCGTTGTATAGACCTTTCAACACTTGGATGTATCGCCAGTCGACTTGGCATCGCTGCAAAGATTCCAGAACAGACCAGGTTTCGACCGAGTCAAAGGCTTTTTCATAGTCCACAAACGCTAAGCACAGGGGCCGATTATACTCTTCGGTCTTCTGTATAATCTGCCGCACTGTGTGAATGTGGTCTATGGTGCCGTAACCCGATCGAAAGCCGGCCTGCTCAGGTGGCTGAAACTCATCGAGTCTCCTCGCAAGACGGTTCGTGATGACTCTTGAAAACAGCTTGTAGACGTGGCTTAAGAGTGAAATGGGTCGGTAGTTCATCAAAAGGGTTTTATCACCCTTTTTGAAGAACAACACGACAACACACTTACTCCACGCCTCCGGAGTTCTCCCATCAAAGAGGACAGCATTAAAGATCTTCTGGAGCTCCTTCATTACGGGTTTACCGCCGGACTTCAAGAGCTCAGTTGTAATACCGTCCTCTCCAGGGGCTTTTCCATTTTTAAGCTGTTTAAGAGCCATCGCGATTTCGTCTAGGCTGACTTCTGGCAAGTCTTCAGTATAGTGGCGTGTCAATGTAGCTCTGGAATCCTCATTGTCGGGATCAGGCCGAGATGCATGCGCAGCGTACAGCTGGCCGTAGAAGTTTTCAACTTCCGAAAGAACCTCTGGTATGGAGGAAACAACCACTCCATCCGTGGTGGTCAACTTTGTCAGATGGCTTCTCCCAAGAGATTGAACAAACACTTTCGATCCCCGATTTTGCTCGATTGCTCGTTCTATTGAACGAGTGTTGGAGCATCGGAGATCGCGTCGAACTAGTTTGCCAATTCTCCTGTTTAGAGCATGCCTTTCTGACGCAGTGACTGGTGGGCGTTCACGTCGTTCCTCCATAAACTTGAGTGTTTCTTCTGAAAATTTCGACTTCCTGCCTTTATGCCGCATTGCGCAAAATCTCATGCCTTCCTCCCTGAGGATTCCGACTACATTCTCGAGGGCCTGGTCAATGTCAACGTCATTTGTGGTTTCCACGGCAGCGAATCGGTTCTCCAGGTTAGACTGGAACTTTTCAGATCCCACTATAGTTTGGTGCAGGTTTGGTCGGAGCCTGGATTTCATCAAACGGACACGTTCGAGCTTAAAATTAATATTCAGAGAGCCTCGCACAAGTCGGTGATCGCTTCCGGTATTAAACCTATTGATCACTGAGACGTCTCTAAATATACGCTTCTTGTCCGTTATGATGAAATCGATCTCATTTTTTGTCATAGTGTCGGGGCTCTGCCATGTCCACTTCCTTTGGGGCTTTTTCTTGAAGAATGAATTCATCAAGAATAACCCCTCCCTTTCGAGGAAGTTGACTAGCATTTGCCCCCTATGATTCCTGCTTCCATAACCATGGGATCCTACTACCGATTCGTTGCAATTTTGTACTCCCACTTTGGCGTTGAAGTCTCCCATGACAACGTTGTAATGGGCCTTGGTGGTGGAGTGTAAGGCCTTTGATATGTCATCGAACATATCTTCCACTTCATCGTCCGAGTGCGTCGAGGTCGGTGCGTAAACCTGCACAACCTTGAGGTTATACCTCTCGGTTAGCTTAATGACGAGGTACGCAACCCTGCTCGACACACTTGACACTTCTACAACGTTGTCACAGAGAGCTCTATTTACCAGGAACCCTACGCCACCCTGAGATAGCTGGTCTCCCTCTCGAAAGTACAGCAGGTGGCCTGATTCAAGGGTTACGGTGTCCTCCCCCTCTCTTCGGACTTCAGATAACCCAAGAACATCCCACTTTACCTTCTCGAGTTCGACTTCCAGTTGTGCCAGGTGCTCGTCCAGCCGTAATGTGCGTCCGTTATACGTCGCCAAGGTCAGTTGTTTTTGGCAGCCTTTCGTAACCCGGGGATTCTTCGCACCCCCTACCCTGCCGTTACCGTGACCGCCGCCTTGATCAGGAATAGCAGGGCGACCGGGAACTGGGGGCCGTGGTCCGTTCTGGCTTTTCATGGAATGATTTGCTCGTAATTGCCACGCTGAGCAGGCGGGTTGGCAATCGCAGACCGTATACGTGCCGATGTCGCTGCTGCCCGACACCGGCACGACCCGTATGTGCTGGGTAATAATATGCACGGGTATTCTCTTAGTCGCCTTTTACGACACCCACGAGAAGATATGGGGGAGTGCTATTCTTAACCGACACTCCACGGCACGGCATGTAATAGATTAATGATTGACAACTAATTTGATTTTCTAAATGTATTCTCATCAAATGACATAACAAATTATTGACATTATTATTGAAATCTAATTAATAACCATTAAGTGACATGCCTTTATAATACACAAATGTAATAATTGTATAAGTTCTGAATTACTGCTCATCTGTACATGTGACATATAAATCTTATATAATAATTAATTTAATAGAGGACTATAAAATCTTAGTTAACCTTGTTCAAACTATGCTTTGTAAACATTAACATGCATGCTCCAATAATGTAATTAAAATTTGCTACACCCTTACAGGGTCCATGTTAGTACTTAAGAAACTGTTCATGGTTTTGCAATAAATAAATGAAATGAAATGAAATAGATCCGGCCGATCCAGGCAGTTTTCGGTTAAATGACTACAGATAGAAAATTATAAAATTTTATCCTGCTTTTTTTTTATTGTTGAAATGCCTTAAAGCGGTTTGTAGGCTCATAATTTATACGAACGTATATAAATAGTACTTTTTTTTTCTTACCTGTCAAATAGCCTATTCAAGCGTTTAGATGTGTGACTTGTCCGCCTAATGTGAACCTTAGACATCCAGGTTTCATCACAATGTTTTCTTTACTTATGGAAGTTAATAAAAAAATCCCGCTTAAAAGATCAAACCTGTTGATCAATACCGCCAATATCATTTTATTCATGAATCACTAAAACATAAAAAATGAAAACATGGAAATTGCCAGCCATAGTTTAACCCAACGCCCTTTGACCCGCCACCGATCCCAACCCTATTTTTTCGCGGTTTTAGATCAGAATCACCATAATATTGGATCGTGACAGTGCGGATAATACCAACAATATGTTTAAGCTCACATTGTTATTATGTATGTACTCACTCGTTTCATGTTAATGGCTATCGAATTTGCCAATGGATTCCACTTCCGACTTATAATGAGGTCAGCACAGGAATGAGCAGGTTACGCTTTAGGCTGCGTCCCCAGTTGGCAAACAGCTAGCCGCCGACTGAGTTAGCAGCGTATCGGTATAGTATGCCCTACATTTATTCTTTAAGGCTGCGTCCCCAGTAGGCAAACTGTTCGCCGCCGACTAAGTGAGCCGCAAATTTGTAGCCAACTGAAATTCGACTTAGCGGCTTCAAACGGCGAACTAAAACTATTTCGGCGCCTAGTGCAACAGGCTTTTTTGTGAGTCCATCGCCCACTAATATAGCCGGCACGTGTAACGCTGCCAATTGCGTAGATTGAGCGCAAAACTAGCAAACTGTGAACACTCTAATTAAAGCATATGGAAGGGCATAATAAACCGATACGCTGCAAACTCAGTTGGCGGCAAACTGTTTGCCAACTGGGAACGCAGCCTAAATGGATAATTTTCAAGTGTGAAAGTTGTTGACACGCTAAAACTGTTTCGAAAAAAAAAAGTGGAGTTTCTTCTTCTCCACATAATTTATTATTTGTAAAACTAACAACTGTGACGTTAATAAAGTAAACATTTTGTTTTTATCATGATGAAAATAATACTCTAATTTGAAAGTTATGTACGAACCCGTCCAGGGTTCAGGCTTGCTCTTAGACAGAGCTTTCACACGATGTTTTTCTTCAAAGCTAGTGAGTATAACTGCTATGAAAATAACTCATTGGTAGATGGAGATTTCAACCTCATTATCAACCCATTATGCCCCCACCGAGGGGCACGGGTATCTTCCCTGAGGAAGGTATAGGCCATACTCCACCACGGGGGCCAAGTCCGGATTATTGGAGCCTTGTAAGACTAGTGGTTGGTCTTACTGTCAGAAGTTCTCAAGCCGCTCTAAGGCGTCTGACTTGGCTTAACGACTGCTATCTATCGACGGCAACGGGCACCAACTGCTTCAGGTGCCATGCAAAGCACGGAACCGCTCGGAAAAATGCCAGTAGCGTTAGACATAGAACGGTCACCCATCCAGGCACCGGACGCGCCCTATGTTGCTTAACCTTCGTGATCCTTTAAGATCACTCAGGCGGCCGGGGCTACGAGCGATTCAACCTACTATTCCATAAATGTTTATGTGTATATTAAATAATTTTTTATCTATCTACGACCACCCGAAAGTGCGGCGCATTCTACCGCTGCTCTAACATCGCTCAGCTGCTTTTCTCGCCCATTTTTACAAAACACGATATCCTTCACACTCGTCCACTGCCCCATAAGCCTCCCAGGAGCCTATCCTTGGCCATCTTTGAACAGCTAGCTAACGCAATTACATAACAATCAACAATGGCCACTAAATAAGCAGTATTATCGTATTGTGCTATCAACAATGTGTCCATCAATAATTCATGCCTGCAAGCGTGTTGCTCCAGGAGCACTTACTCTGGATTTCAAGAAATAATGTGGCATCTATAAAATAATACTCTTAAGCCGGGTTTCTCGTACGCTAACAGTATGTCAATCTGCTGTTAACAGCCGTCCGTTTGCAAATCGTCGGCTAAAGTCGCAACCCTCTTAACTCCGTTGAACCAAACTTTACAGGAGGCACAAAAAACTTCACCATGGAAATATTGTGTGAAGTCTACGAAGGCTTGCTCTTGCTTCACTTTTATCGCCGGAAGTTAAACTATCAACCTAAGAGCGGAAAAAAATTAGGTGCATTCAAATCGCCATCTTAACCAGTACTGAGCGGGGGAAAATACGTGGTCTGCTTTAAGCAAAATTGCGGTATGGAATTCTGAGGACTTATATTTTGCGTTTTATATTTAAAAAGATTTTTTTTTATTTAAGAGTTTTGCTTTAAGATGCGTCCATAAATTCTAAATCATCTAAATTAGGCTAAAAGTCTAATGATGCAAAAAAATCATTTTGAAAAAAATGGAGGTTTGCAACTTTAGCCGACGAAATGTGCATACGGAACAAAGTAAGTAAGTACGAAATTTATTTACTCATACTAGACTAATACTAAAATTTTACATAATGTTTTAAAATCATGGCCCTGGCTCATGGCCTGTATTACAGCAGACAGCGCCTACTTCCACCGTTAACAAATAATTTTCACCAAATCCTAACAACGGAACAAAGACATTTGACAGCTGTTGAGAGGAGATTAAGATACTATTAGCGTTCGAGAACTCGGAGACTACAATCACTAAAATATTTTCTTGAAGTAAAGTTTCGGTTGAAAGTTAGACTTCATTGAAGCTTTATTTTTTTTATGTCATGTAGACTGGTCTGGGCCACGATTCCGCTAGTGCATTATAGTACGATGACAGATACACGGTCGGGTCACGTGATGTGTTTTTTACGGGTGCGGGGCCCATGGTGGACCCCGCGGGACATCCAGCAGCGCAAGCCACTGGACGTCCCCCTCCCTCTGGTTTTGGTCCGCGCCGGCCGAAGCCGGTACCCCCCATATCTGGAGGGCGTTCCCCTATCCGCCACCCGGGGGACGCGTCCGATGGAAGACCAGAAACTCCGCACGGAGGCTTACAAGCCTCCACCAGGCCCGTGCGAAGAGACCCGTGCCCCTCAGTGGGGACATTATGGGTTGATGTTGATGAATATTGTCGACTGTACATCCAACGCCTTCTCTTAAATGTCTACCCATTGAATGTTATTACTCTTCACGTTTCAAAATATGTTTGCATGTTGCGTGGGCTAAGGCGGTCACCAGAGATGATGGCCGAGGTTGGGTAAGCAATCTGTAGGTAGGGTTGAACCTGTCCTGCGGAATCAATGACATTACTAAAGCCGTCAGCCAGCAGTGGACGAAATTTATGAATGATACCATTCACGCCTAGATTGTTTGATATACGTGCGCGCGTAGTCGCGAAACGGCGATAAAACTTAATCGCCATGTTCATGAAGTTGTCATTGTAATACAATGCATTAATAGAATCTAGGTCCGGTCTTAACTTGTAGGATTTGTGATGCGCCGATGAGCTAATTAGAACAATGGTTTTTAATTGTTATTATCAAGGCCATAACGCAACTAAGTGAAGTTTCTACGTGTTCGTATGACGATTAAAACCACCTTCTCGGGAAGATAACATACATTATTACGACCTCTGTGGCGCAGTGATTGGCGCTTCAGCACACCACGCAAGAGGTCCCGGGTTCGAATCCCGGCTGGGGACAAAAAAATAACACTTGTATGTTAACATGTATGTGCTGTCACTGTTTCTGGTTCCCACGGCACAGGGTATCCTAGTGTGGGGCCATGTATGTGCCTGTATGTAAATGTTCATGTTTATATTGATAAATCTTATCCAATCCAACTAACTCGGTGATCAGCTGATAATAAGAAGGGAACACAAATTAGTTTAACATGTTGACTGCCTCGTTGGTCGAGCCGTTAAGGTGCTTAGCTACCAAGAATGAGGTCGTGGGTTCAATTCCTACTACGGTCTTACTCTGGGGGTTTTCCCATGTTTGTAATATCCTCGCCTGGTTACCATAGCACAGGGTATCCTAGTTTGGGACCAGCTCAATTGATTGTGTTGTGTGGAAGTTATTCGAAGAAGAAGAAGAATTTATTATAAAAACAACACACGTCACACTTATAAAATAAAACCAAAAAATAGTACAAAACAAAAAATCAGAAGAAAACAGAAGGAAAATAAAGCTCACGGCATGTCACTGCTGTCGTAAAATTAAATGGTAGCTGTCTCAGCATTATGCTGATGGACAAGTCTTCAGCGCTGATTTTCAGTCAGTGCCCGCAAGCGTGACAGACCGCGGTGTGGTACTACGATGAAGGAATATAAGGAAAATAATAAAATATTTATAGACTAGATTAAATACTTAAAAAAACAAAGAAACAGACAATACTTTGAAGGATAAATGAATGAATACAACATAAAACGAAAAATTGAAAGCTTTATTATTATATTTCCATCCTTTGCTTTGAAAAAAACAATCCCATTGTTTTTAGTAATAGGCTATCTTCACAATCTGTGGCAAGCGTAAAACCCGCCTTCTTTGAGTTTTTAACACCACAACTCGCCTGGAAAATAGCACCCAGTGAAGAGCGATTATTTACTGCCAAACGTAAGCACTAAGGTCTTGTCCTTAGACAAAGCTAGGCGAGTCAGCGAGCTACGTACGATAGTATCAACGACCTCTGTAGCGCAGCGGTTGGCGTTTCTGCCTACTGTGCGAGAGGTCCCCGGTTCGAAACCGGCTGGGGACAAAAAAACCCAGGTCTTGGATGTTTACATGTTGTGATGTCGCTGTTTCTGGTTCCCACGACACAGGATATCCTAGAGTGCATATAAATATTAAATGTTTACATAATGTGGGATAATAGCTTGGGCGAAGTACATTGAACTGTCTTAGTAAGCCATGAGTTGTAGCTCTAAGAAATGAGTCTTGTATATTCGCTCGCTCACTAGCACTGCGATCAGTGAGGACAAGTCCTTAGGTGTTTAAAATGCCTTAGGCGCAAATTGTTTACACCGCCAAAAAGGCATAAGCCATTTTCTATTTCTTTTAACGCTCCAACAATTCAATCTGCTTTAGGTCTATAGAGGATAAGTGCATTGGGGTTAGTGAGTTCAATTGGTTTTATTGCATGATAAGATTAAAATCGGTACAATTTAGGTACGTCTGCTGACTCTACCATTTTTGCTGAACCAAGCAATGTCTCTGTTTTCAAGGAGAGATATTGTAACTACTTTGTTGGTCCAGACACTAGACTCAGAAAGCCGATATTACCCCTGTGGCGCTTCAGGCATAGGTAGCTTAAGTTAGTCTTAGCATAGAATACATAATAGTATAGGTACAGAAGGCGACCTCTGTGGAGCAGCGGTTAGCGCATCTGACTACCATGCGAGAGGTCCCGGGCTTGACTCCCGGCTGGGAAAAAAAAACCCAGGCCTTGGTTGTTTACGTGTTTGTGACTCGCTGGTTCTGGTTCCCACGACACAGGGTATCCTAGTGTGGGACCAGAAGCAATGTATGTGCCTGTATGTAAATATATGTATATATTATATTCACTCCACAAAATCAATTAAAGAAAAAGGGACTCTAGCAGCAAATACAATTAGGTGCAATTCAGATCGCACGGCGCTAAAAAAGCTAGTTATATAGTTCACCTACATGTTGCCTCTCTTTCTACCGCGTAACTCGAGCGCGCGTCACTACTCGCTCGTGCCTGAGTCCCTACTTATCAGCCACTCTGGAGTGACCACCGCATGTACTTACGCGTTCGATATTCCCACGCCGAGTGTGACAGGCCTGGTCTTAGTCCTGGCCTCTACCCTAATACACGTTTCCAATATTAAAATTTGTATTTTTAAACGCCCTTCTTGTGCGTGCGTACAATTTGCCCATTCGTGGACATCCCACAATTTTTTCTTTCAGTACATCAAGTTCGTGCACATAATATTATGACTCATCAGCTACGCCATTTTAAAAAAAACATTAATTGAATTTTCTTTTCCTTTTATTCCTACATACTTTCATAGTGTCCAAAAACTGGATAGCTATCACTGGATAGACTAACGTTACCAGGTTGGGAGCCCGTGGATGCGTATGGTGAGAGTCAGTGACAGATCATGATGGGAAAAAAGCCTAAGCCCAGTAGATATTGGGCAAAAGTGGGCTGATAATACCTCATAAATCCACGCCTGTACCTATCCGGAGCAGACAGACAGCAAGGTCTTTTTTATGGTTTTTGTACCACTAAAAAAACAATGGAGTCAATTAACAATTTCGCTTGTGGCTATAAATTCTAGCAGTACTGCAGAACTCCACGACTAACAAGCCAATAGCAGGTATGTTCCACTAAGCGTGTAGGTATCGAACACGTAAGTACATGCGGCAGCCCATTCAGTTGGAATAATAGGTAGGGACTCAAAAGCGTGCAGTGACGCGCGCGCGAGTTTTGTTCGTAGCCGATCCGACCGAACCTTTAAAAATGGAGAAACATAAAAGAAGCAAAAAATACTTTGCAGTGTTGAACTGCTTAAATACGGATTGCAAGTGTTTATTATGAAATTTTCAGAATATTAATTAAAGAAATTTTTCAGGTTTGAAATTGACGATTTGTTTCGTTATATGTACTTATCCACTTAGGTACAATTTTTGTCTGTTCAATCAATAACATAATATAGTTAGAGAAATAGGTGTGGTACATAGGCTGCTATTTATGTATGCGGAATCTGGGATTCCAATAATTTTAAACGCAATGTCTGACCTCCATGGTCAAATTCGTTCTTTTTTTAAGTACTGGCCGCTAATATTTTTCTCTTATATACGTTAGTGTTTTGTTTTTGTTGGGTTTAAAATGTCATATCGCTGAAAAAATGGAACTCACTCGTGAAAATATTCGTGCTATGATTTATTACGATTTTCGACGTGGTTTAACGCAACAACAGTACGTAGATCAATTAACTTCATCAAAAACGACTGTGTATCACTGGTTTAGTGAGTTTAATCGCGGGCGCAGTAAGCTCACGGACGAAGTTAAAGAAGGTGGCCCGTAATCGGTGGTTGTGCCACAAAATATTGAAGCTGTGCGAAAACTAATAATGCAAGACCGCCATGTTACGTATCGCGAGATAGAGGCTATTCTGGGCATATGTATGACGAGCATTCATAGGATATTAGGTAAACATTTGTCTGTAAAAAAAAATTTGTTCGCGTTGGATCCCGCACAACTTAACTTAGGATCAAAAAGATGCTCGCGTCGAATGGTGCAAGAAAACCTTAAAAAAATTCAACGGAGGCGACTCAAAATCTGTTTATAATATCTACACAGGTGACGAATCCTGGATCTAAGCGTACGATCCCGAAACCAAACAACAATCAACAGTTTGGGTGTTTCAAAATGAGCCAAACCCTACGAAAGTGGCTCGTGCAAAAAGCACTGTAAAGCAAATGGTGGCCTACTTTTTTGGTATTAATGGCCATGTGGCTACAATACCACTGTAGAATCGCAGAACGGTTAATTCGGAGTGGTACACGACCATTTGTTTGCCGGAAGTATTTGAAGAAATACGCCAAAACAACCAGCGACGCAGAATCATACTTCACCATGACAATGCCAGCTGTCATACATCTCAGGAAACAACTACATTTTTGGATGGTTAAAAAATAGAATTGATGGGTCATCCACCGTACAGCCCTGATTTGGCTCCCAATGATTTCTATTTATTCCCAAATGTAAAGAATAAATTACGTGGTCAACGATTTTCGACCCGTGAAAATGCCGTGAAACAGCACCTTTTGGAGATACCTCAATCAGAGTGGAAAAAGTGTTTTACAAATTGGTTTCATCGAATGCAAAAGTGCATTGATCATAGTGGAGAATACTTAGAAAAACAATAAAAGCATATTAAGCCATATACATTTGTTTATTTTTTCTATTCCGCATACATAAGTAGCAGCCCTCATAGGTACTAAGTATAACCTATAGTTCAGTGTAAATGTAACTATTTTATGAACTCGTTACCTAACCATTAAATTTAAAGACTATTTTAGTAAAATAGTTGACGTGTTTCGTTTGTTTGTTTGTAAAGTTATGTTTGATATCTTCTATAATATAAAAATAAATCGCTAAATGTCTTGCTAAGCGCAAATCTCGTTAGCGGCTAATTTTTTTAGAATATTTCTTGAAGGACGAGGATGGTTCTTACGGAGTTTCATAAACGAGGTACACACTAAAGTATTCTGTAGGGCTATCTTCTTACGTTGAAGTACTTATACATACCTACATTGTAAAAGTAAAATAGTTTTCTGATCTACCTACATACTACTAATACCTAGCCTAGGTTTATCTAGAACGTCATTCGTTCACAAAAGTTAACTGGTAATAAAAGATTAAGATTAAATAGTTATTCATGCAACGAAGACAACCCTAAGGCGCCAGAAGAGGTAAGAGATACGCGATAGAAAGAGAGGCAACGGTGTAGGTGAATATAACCGTAGGTTTTGTAGCGCCGTGCGATCTGAATTGCACCTAATTCCCATTTTCTTTAATTGATTTTGCGAAGTGAATCTTCTGTACTTGTACTATTATGTATTCTGTGCCAATAGTCGATCTTAAGTAGCCCCCCGATCTATTTTATTTGAGGCGAAGTTTGAAATTGAATTTGAACTTATGAATTAGAAGTTTTCTAATTTTAATTGAGTTTTCTATTCTACACTCTCTTTTTTTAGTTATAATTTATTCTTTAGAAAGGGTGACTTTAAGGTGAAAATAGTATCACTTTCTAAAATTTTATTATCATTCAAGAGTAGATGACAGAAACCGACGTGCGCTCATGCAACGACTAATGAATGTCGATGAAACAAAGGTGACCTGTTGCCCCTGTTGACCCTGGGCCTAGATTCTAATAATGCATTGTAGTACAATGACAACTCCATGAACATGGCGATGTAGTTTCATTGCCGCTTCAAGTCAAAGCGAGCACGTATATCAATAATTCAAGGCGTCAATGTTATGAAAAAACACGTCACGTGACTTAACCGAGTTTTTCATCGTATTGTAATGCACTAACAGAATTGAGACCCTGGTCTGTGTCTTCTCTGGGATACAGGGTGAGTTTATGTATGTAGTAAATATAGGTAAGTTTTTTTTTTCTTGTACAGACAGTAGGACAGTCAGCCTAGGCTAGGTAAAATACACTTTGGTGCGGAGCCCTAGCATAAGGCTACTATAAATACGCGCAATATTAAAGATAAAGTGATAAGGCCGCCGACTGTACTCTTAGATTAAGAAATACCTGTGTAATTTCCTTTTTTATGTACAATAAAGGGTTCTCTATGTATATATCTATCTATCTATCGTAAACACAGATGTTTATCTTTAGCCGGTCCAGAGCACGATTAAATTATCACTTTGTTACCCTTCCGTTCGAGATAAAGGGTCTTCACAGACATCTGTCTGTCTCGGGAACGCATTAAAACCAAGTACTCGTATTTAGAGCTCCTCGAAGGTGTGAAAAAATCAAACTTATTAGTTAACGTAAAAAAAATTACGGTTTTTTGTGCCGCAGAAAAACGTATTCTTCGACAGCATAGAACATTTCTTTTCCCATCAGAAATCAGAAATCAGAAATTTATTTCAACGTAAGCAATTTACATTCTGTTTGTTCAATGGGTGAATATACGGTAAATTTGATTTTTTTGTGTCCCAGAAGGAAATGTAATCTGTTCCATTCAATATTGATAATTTCTCTATTTGACACAATTTTTAAATGTTTAATGGCGAGGGCCAGAAGATTTTTCCATTTTTTTGAATTTCATGAGCACCAGAGGAAAATGTGTTACCAGAGGACTGACACTATTGGCAGAGTAGTCACAAATTAAAGCAGGGAAGTGACAGGCCATTGATTATAGCTAAGAAAGGGGACACGTATTAAATAAATCATTAAATATGCCAGAGGAGTGACGCCAAAGGAGTGACAAAATCGCACAAAACCTACAAAAACATATCACTCGCTTTTCTGATCACCGTTTAACGTAATACATGACATCTACACACAATAAACATTGCATTGTGCAAATATACAATTTCGTAACTATAAAATACAAAAACATAGACTTGCCAGAGGAAATACTCCAACGACTGGCAGAAACACGCTTTCCTACAGTGAATCGCAAATTGACGCTATATTATAGGAATTTTGCTCAACGTCATTAGCTTGTTTCTAACTTAACACTATTGTATGCGCGTAGTTCATGGACAAAAACATAGGTACCTTTGCGGTTTTAAGTAAAATTTTACTTCTTTGAGTTTCGCCAGATGAAGTGACATTATTGTAACGTGACAGAAAGTAAGTTATTTTTCTTTATATTAATTAAAAAAAATACTATATTTTGATGAAATATGTTTCGATGTTTATAATAAGCATATGATCATATTAAAAAAAAAAAACAGAATACGTATTTAAAAATATTTCGCCATAAAATCATTATAATCTAGAAATGGGGAGGCCAGAGGAGTATACAATTACAACTATTTTTAACGATTAATGTCTTTAATTAAACAATTATCGTGAATAGACTATGTGGGCCAAATAAAAGACCATATTCTTTAATGCTTAAGCATACGGACGCAATAATATAATAAGTTTAACATAATATTTGTCCATGGACCATAGAAATTCAAATAGCGTATATTGACCCGAATGTCAATGTACATCAACTTATGTATGTATAAGTTTATGTACATTGACATTGTTAGTCGCTGCCTTGGGGCCGTGGGTAGTGGAGAAAAAGGCAGCGAAAAAAAATCCACTCTGACCATCTTTTCTCAAATCACCTTAAAGCTAATTTAATACAACTTAGGTATGAATTTTCATCTACCAAGAACCTCAAGACCCAAGAGTGCAATCAATACTTGCAAAGTCAAACATTATGTAATATTCTTAAAAGGTAATAAAACACCAGCTTCTTTTACCATCGACTTTCGCGTTATCAATAACTGTCATTTGGTCTTTGTCAAAAATGTTCAAGGAGTTTAGCATTATAAGAAACGTACATACGTAGATACAAACATACAAACCAATCTCAAAAAACAAAAACCCCGTTAGCGTTCACAGTCATAATACAGTATAAGGATCCAGTAGACTAAAAACTTAGGCTCTAATTATATGCGTCCGCGCGACCGAGCCCCGGCCGCTACACCACGAAATTACAAGCAATCCGCTACTTGACTCTTTTTTCAAGTATGTCTTAAATGCTAAATATCTCTTCCATTAGACCAAAAAACATTTTAGTATATTTTTTGAGGACCTCAAAGCAACAAAAACATTATTTTAAAACGTTGCTTTGCTAAACAGCCAAAAACGTGATCCGCCATTTTTGTCTATGGTTTGAAGTCCTCTAAGTTTGTAAACAAAGTTTGACATTCAACATAGGTAGAGTTCGTGCCACGAAAGAAGTATGAGTCACAATAGAACCTACGCACGCACGACTGACAGGTGTTTGTTTACAACCAAAGGTGCTTTCAAGATGGCGGATAGTGTTTTCACCGTTCCGATTTAAAAGCGAAAAATATTTTTTTTATTTGCATATTTTGCAGCCATCCTGCATATTTACTTAGCAAAGTCAATATATTTCGGTTTCTTACGTTAGATACTACAGGAAATATCCATTTATCGCGTCAAATTTGATACGAGGCAAGTAGCGTATTGTGTGTAACGATTTATTTAAATTTCGATTTATTTAAAGGCGCGGTCGCGCCTTCGAGCGGCGTAGTCACGCGGCCCGGCGCTCGTACGAGTTTCCACGTGTTCACTTGTATCGATGCATTTGAAGCGAACGGGACGCTATTTTGTTGTTTGTGAGAACGTGTGAAGAGCGGAGACGCTCGGGCCTCTTCATTTAAATCAAAAAGCGACTTGGCCGCTGCCGCTGGAATCTGCGGCCAAACCGCTCGGTCGCGCATAATTTAAGCCTATTGAATAAAATAAATTTGACTTGATGTCTTTTGACCACGACCTGTAAGTGGAAGCTGTATAGATAATTTTGCACATGACTTCAGAAAAAATTGTAAAGCGGAAGTGATAGAATTATCATTATCTGACCATACTGCTCAGCTGCTAAAATGTCCAGCAAAAAAAGTCTGCCTCCTACCTTTTTGGCGTACCAAACGGAGAGACTACAATAAAGAAAATATGGAGAAATTTAAGGAAATTATTCAAACTCTTTCTTTTTCCAAAATATACGAAACCAGTGACCCAAACACCGCGTATAATGAATTCATAGAAGAATTTCGATTGTTCTACGACCTTTGCTTTCCCTATAAAGTAGTCACAATAAAAACAGTTAAACGCCCTAGCTGGGTTTCGCGTGGTATAAAAGCTTGCAGCCGAAAAAAGAGAAAGTTACTATGGTTGTACAGACTTGAACCTAATACACTAAATAAAACAAATTTTAAAAATTATACACAAATTTTCAAAAAAATCGTACGTTTAACAAAACGCGCCCAAAATAATTATAAAATAAAAATGTCGGACAATAAGTCTAAGGCCACATGGCAAATAATAAATAGTTCGAAGCAAATCATACCTAAAGACTTTATCTCTAAAATAGAAATTGACAAAAAGACGATTACAGATCCACAAACCATATCAAATGCATTTAATGACTTTTTCATTGACAAAATTAAGCCCATTGACAATGCTGGCACACACACACGTTTATTAGGATCCTATATTACACCGTGTAGTAATTCGATGTTCATGGAGGCTAGTATTCCATACGATATTTTTAGAATAATTAAATCATTAAAAAATACAAACAGTGTGGGATACGATGGCGTCTCTACAAAGATAATAAAATACGTAGCCCTAGAAATTTGCCATCATCTAAGTCATATTATTAATCTAAGCATAGCAGCGGGTATATATCCTAATAATTTGAAACAAGCGATAATAAAACCAGTCTTTAAAAAAGAAAACCGACACCTAATGGAATTTTATAGACCAATTGCTCTTATTCCGATAATAGCAAAAATTTTTGAGAAATATATTTATGCAAAAATGTACGCCTATCTGGAACATAATAACATATTAACTAAGGAACAAAAGGGATTCAGGCAAAATAAGACGATTAATTTGGCTGTTTACGATTTCTTAAACACAGTTATGACATGTGTAGATGCAAGAGTTCCAGTCTCTGCGTTATACATGGATATGACACAGGCTTTCGATTACGTAGAACATACATACTATCTTACTGCGAAAGCTTGAGGCATACGGAATAAGGGGAAATGTGTGGAAATTAATAGAGTCATATCTTAAAAACAGGACACAATGTACAGAAATCTCAAAAATCAATCCTAAAACCAAACATGAAGATATTTATAGGTCACGTGAGCGTGAAGTTCGCCATGGCGTCCCACAGAGCAGTGTAATGGGACCGTTACTATTCTTACTGTACATTAATGATCTTCCCGGAGCCACTCCACACCCGATGACCCTATTTGCAGATGATAGCACTGTCACAATCCAATGTGACCAAGAAACTTTTTACGAATGTGATATAAATCGGACTCTACAATCTATTATAATTTGGTTAAACAATAATAACTTGAAGGTAAATTTAAGTAAAACTAATTTTATGCAATTTAGCCAAAGGTTACCAACAGCAAATTTGGATATTCATTATGAAAATATTAAAATACAACAAGTAGAGACCACAAAATTCTTAGGACTAACGGTGGACCGAAATTTAAACTGGAAAGCGCATATTGCGGAACTTTGCAAAAAAGTTAGCTCGTCTGCTTATCTCCTCTATAAACTTGCCCCTGTCACTAATATTGATGCTCCAATTACTGCATATCATGGCACGGTAGCTTCATTGTTGCGGTATGGTCTGATCTTTTGGGGTAACTCAACCGACAGAGAGATAGCATTCAAAGTACAAAAAAGGTGTCTAAGGGCAATGTTTGGACTGAAAAAGACGGATAGTTGTAAACCATACTTTCAAAACTACAATATTCTAACACTTCCGTCAATGTATATTTTAGATGTAGCACTCTTTGTAAAATCGAACCCAGGCATTTTCCGACCGATCTCGCTAGTCAGAACCCGCTTACAACGGGATGAAAATAGAGTATGTAAACATAGAGCCAATACCGCACTTATGCATAAAAGTCTATATTGTATGGGGCCTATGATTTATAATAAAATACCAAGAGATATACGAGAATTTGACATGGGCCAATTCAAATTTAAATTGAAAAAAATGCTACTAGAAAAATGCTACTATAAGCTAATAGAATTTCTAACTGATTGATTTATTATTATATGACTATGTACTGACTCTTCTACACACAAACTTGACTTTGAAATGTACTTTAATATTTGACAAGTTGATATTTCATTTTTTTTTTTTGTTCGGACTGCATTTGAATTTACCAATATCAACATAATTGACGTAAATATAGCTCGTATGGAAAGTATTTTGTGATAGAGATATATTTTAATGACAAACGATGGTGCTCTCTCTAAATATTTTGTAAGTCCCGATGGGCGAAACATGTACAGGACGTATTTCAATGTAACAACCTTATATCTCATGTTTGACAAATAAATAATCTTTATCTTTATCTTTGACCTATTTTTAAGGTGATACTATTCCCCCCACATTTAATTGAGAGGCTTTGCATGAATAGACGATAGATAACTTGCTGCCAAATTAATTATGCCAGAGATTCAAAGGACTGGAGGTTAGTCATAAGCGTGCTATTTACATAAATGATTGATCGTGGTCAGAGAGACACAGACTGGCTTAATTCGACTAATACATGCATACATACATAACTCACGCTTGCACCCCCTAGGGGTTGTTGAGAACCAAGGTTTGCAATCTGACAATCCTGACAAACCACTATCAGTTCATCTGCATTCATTAGTTGCTGCATAGGCGCTGTCTCTCAGGTTTGTACGACGTGAGTTTTGGGTGGCTTGAAAGCTAATTTATTTCATATTCTAAAGAACTCCTATAGAATCGCTTGTAGACTCTGCTGCCTGAGTGATCTTGATCGATCACGAAGGTTAAGCAACATAGGGAGCGTTCAGTGGATGGATGGGTGACCGTTCTATGACTAACGCTAGTGACATTTTTTCGAGTGGTTTCATGCTTTGAAAGGCACGTTAAGTAATTGGTGCCGACTGCCGTTGATAGATGGCAGTCGTTAAGCCAAGTCAGAGGCCTTAGGGCGGCTTGAAAACTTCTGACAGTAAGACCAGTCACTAGTCTTACAAGCCTCCACCAATCAGGAGTTGGCCCCCGTCGTGGAGTATCTACGGCCTATACAATCCTCAGGGAAGAGATCCGTGTCCCTCGGTGGGGACATAATGGGTTGATGATGACTACCTACTGTTTTTAATCCCAAACAAATAAAATTAAATGAACAGCCTCTGGGGAATGCGATCAGCTATCTAGTTTTATAAACAAGACTGACATTCTTTACATTCATCAGTTAGATGTTTATTTAATCAAAAGTTTACATGTATCCTCAGGAAAGAGACCCGTGCCCCTCGGTGGGGACATAGTGGGTCGATGATGAAAAGTTATTGTGTTGTGTGAGGTATCCCAAGATAATTTAAGAAAACTAATGATTTAATGGTTTCCGGTTTATATCGAGATATTTCAAGAAAGTGGCTTTAAAAAAACCCCTTATGAGTACCTCATAATGGTAATTGATAGTTATTATTGAGGCACTTGACCTGGTCCCAAGCTAGGATACCCTGTGCTGTGGTAATCAGCCAAGGGCATAAAAAACATGGAAAAACTTCCAGACTGAGGCCATTTGCAAATCACACTCTTTGCAAAAAAGCTTATTATAAAGTCAACAATTATTTAAAAGACAGGGATGTCTGGCATTAAATAATAGTTTAATATTAATAAAAAATGACGCGGTGTCACCGTTATAAAATATATAGGTTTACTCGGTAGGTTATTTTTTACCGTGAACAGAAGATTCGTGTGACCAAAATCCTTATCACATCAAAGACATTAAAGTTAAATTCTTCATAAGTGCAAAGTCTAAAAAAACACTTACGTAGCACAAACAATTTTTACTTGGAAGTAAAATGGGGTAATTTGGTTTTTGCGTACTAGCAACATTCAGACATTGGATTGTATTGAGATGTCAATGTGACTGTTTTATTTTTTTGCATTGAACTAAAAAACAGACTTGGCAGAGACGAAGTAAAAACTCGGCAGTCTCAAGGCCGCTCGCCCTTAAGTGAGCCCCTTTAGTGGCAGAAACATAAATCAAACTCTGATGTGAGTCACGTCTTGGGAAAAGCTCCGCCTAAATGTATTTAGCTACGCGTAGGTCCGTAAGTAGTTCGGTCTGCTGTAGAAGGGTTAAGGGATCCGGATACGGCCCGTAGGGAGTCTGATTGCTTTGGCTCTAACGGAAATATACATACAAAACGTTGCATAGGCTCCTAAAGTCTGTTCGCTATCATAGTGTCACTTTGATATTTACCGCCTCGGCACGTGGCGGCTTTTCACAAAAGAAATGAAAGGAAGCCAACGCGGCGCAAACACGCCAGTGAATTTGGCTCGCAGCTCGTCTCATTCTACTAACTATTATGTAGATCACGCAATTCAAGAAGTAAATTAATCAGTATTTTAGAATGGATTTATAACGAGACGATCCTGCATCATTTAGTAGGTTTCTATTCTAAATACCGGTGGAGATGAATATTCTGAAGACACTTCGAGTGATGAAGAGTAGTGTTTTGTTTTTTGCTTCATTAGGTATATTGCGTACCATGTTTTTTTCTATTTAACGTTTTGCCGTCTACTAAAACCAAGATTGCCTTTGTGTGTACCGACACTATCTAAGCGAACGGACTTTACCTGTTTACTAGGGAGGTAGGCAGAGACTAGAGTCTGCCTCTTGTTGGCACCAACCACCTGCGGCAATCATATAAAATTATGAAAACTTTTATATGACAATCCTGACAAACCACTATCATTTCATCTGCATTTATTAGTTGCTGCATAGGCGCTGTCCCTCAGGTTTGTACGACGTGAGTTTTGGGTGGCTTGAAAGCTAATTTATTTCATATTCTAAAGAACTCCTTTAGAACGCTTGTAGACTCTGCTGCCTGAGTGATCTTGATCGATCACGAAGGTTAAGCAACATAGGGAGCGTTCAGTGGATGGATGGGTGACCGTTCTATGACTAACGCTAGTGACATTTTTTCGAGTGGTTTCATGCTTTGAAAGGCACGTTAAGTAATTGGTGCCGACTGCCGTTGATAGATGGCAGTCGTTAAGCCAAGTCAGAGGCCTTAGGGCGGCTTGAAAACTTCTGACAGTAAGACCAGTCACTAGTCTTACAAGCCTCCACCAATCAGGAGTTGGCCCCCGTCGTGGAGTATCTACGGCCTATACAATCCTCAGGGAAGAGATCCGTGTCCCTCGGTGGGGACATAATGGGTTGATGATGACTACCTACTGTTTTTAATCCCAAACAAATAAAATTAAATAAACAGCCTCTGGGGAATGCGATCAGCTATCTAGTTTTTATAAACAAGACTGACATTCTTTACATTCATCAGTTAGATGTTTATTTAATCAAAAGTTTACATGTATCCTCAGGGAAGAGACCCGTGCCCCTCGGTGGGGACATAATGGGTTGATGATGATGATGTAAATGTAATCTTGAAATGTGGCACTTGCGGTCGTACGTTTACTGCAAAGATTGCTTACGTCAGCCACACGCGGGCACATCAACGTAGCCTGGCGGTCGCGGTCCAACAACAGTCGCCGTAGCCGGATCAGCATGGACGACATCATCATCATCATCATCACAATTATAAACGTATACTCATCCACTCCAATGATTCAGCTTATAAAAAGATACTGCAGGTTGATTTGTCAGGTAATAACTATAATTTGAGTAAGTAATAAACAATATAACTTAAATAACAACTTGGTTCACATCTCGCCGCTAGCTCGTCTCGTGACAGCTCCTAGAATGGCCGCCAACCTACCACGGTGTTGCCACCGCTTGATTCAAACATTGCTTTTTACAATTCAAGTATGGAATTTCTTATTTAAATAGATTAAATCAGCGTTATAATTAATTAATAATAATAAATAGAAAACGTTGATATTATTTGACAAAATAGAAAAATATGATTAGCTTGATTACAACGCTAACAGACGGCCGTCCTGTTGACGGAATGTCCCTATTCCGATTCGGCCATTCGTATGCTGTATGTCCCTATACAACTAAATTGACCAATTACTCAGATACAATTTAACTTATCTAACTATTATTACAAATGCTAAAGTTTGAGAGAATGCAAAAACTACTAAACCGATTTTCATGAAAATACAGTGTCATACATAAGTTATACATCAGAATAACTGATACAAATTTGTCGGTTCAAAGTACTTTAAAATACATCAATAGCTTGAATACAAATTTACTTAGAAAAAATATACTGATATCAAACACAACAGTAATGCTTGATCACCAGTACTAACTAGGTAAACACAACATTAATGGACTTTCTAATAGGTAAGCAATAACGGTTTTTTTTTTTTTATCATGATTATTGACAAATCGTATCTTGGATTTTGCACTGCTGAAGGTGGACTGTCTGCAGATTATGGGATACCTGGAAGCATAAAAATACATTTTAAGTCGCACCTAAGTATGTTGAACATTGTAAGTGTTATTATTTACTTTTGATATTAATTATCTCTTCTCAATAGTTTTAAGTGTTACGTTTTCTTGTGTGAAGTGTAAGAGTAGTACATTTAATTTTAATCGTTATACATTTATAATAAAGTTGCAATAAGTCAGTAGGTAATTGAGTCAGACAGCATAATTATTTTGCTTGAGTAGTTTGCAGTGATAACAATAAGTACTTCTCTGAACGGATATCGCACCGCTATTATATTTTTGCAGTGATCACCGCAATAAATCGGCATATCTCACCAAGTCGTTTATAGCGATCACAGCAACGGAACGGCATATTTCACTAGGTATAATAATATTTATAAGTAATTTTGTATTGATCACCGCATACAGCGGCATATCTCACCAAGTCGATTATAGCGATCACCGCAACAGAACGGCATATTTCACTAGGTATAATAATATTTATAGTAATTTTGTAGTGATCACCGCAATAAAGTGGCATATTTCATCAAGTTATTCATAGCGATCACCGCAAAAAACGGCATATTTCACTTGGTATAATAATAATTATAGGTAATGATCACCGTAGAAAACGGCATATTTCATACAATGTTATTCTTAGTAAAGAGCACCTTAGGTAGATACGGGATAACACATAGTAAAATGAGACTTAGCACACACCTTTTTATTCCCTTCATAAGCCTATTTATAAGCTATTTATAAGTAATTTTGTAGTGATCACCGCAATAAAGCGGCATATCTCATCAAGTCATTCATAGCGATCACCGCAACAAAACGGCATATTTCACTTGGTGTAATAATAATTATAGGTAATGACCACCGTAGAAACGGCATATTTCATACAATGTTATTCTTAGTAAAGAACACCATAGGTAGATACGGGATAACACATAGTAAAACGAGACTTCGCACACACCTTTTTATTCCCTTCATAAGCCATCAAACAGCAGGAAACGAACCAGCAGCAGATACGTTCTTTTTGCTATTGATAGGCTGGAACATATAGTAACGGAGAAGGTGGTGGAAATAGGTACAAATACAATATTTCTTTATTTCATGAACAGGATACATTTTACAGGGGTCACTCTCCTGTTAAGTTACAAAACCTGTGTTAGGAGAGGCCCGCTCTTCCAACGAATAAATGTTTTGCCCTGTGTTACATTAAATGTCCGAGCTTATAAAAGTTAATGTTAATTTTATATAACACCTAGATATGTAAAGTTTCTAATGTATACGTTTTTCTGGTGTATAATAAAGAGTTCTAATCTAATATTAAAACTAGGACTTACAAACTAGGATTTAGGCCGACTGGACCATTTTCTTAAATTGGGTATTTGACAGGATGTCAAATGAGTTACTTTTAAAACGGAATTTTGTATGAAAATACTTGCTTTTCAAGCACTCTTTTTATGTTTCATCTATTTAAAAGTTTTAATAACTAGTAAGTGGTTGAAAGAGATACATTTTCCGAAACATTTTGTAATTTTTGTTTTAATCGACAATCTCAAATAATTTATTGTTGATAGTGTCAAATACCGTATTGGGCCCGAACACTATTCGAGTAACATTTTTACTACAAAAGTCGATTCGAAAGGGAATTAAGTCAAATCTAAGAAGTGGTGCGAGTCGACCCCAGTTTCAGTTTTAGATAGGTACTATTAAGAAATTAAGAAGTGGATAAAAAGAGAGTTACGCATTTTAGATTAGTTGAGTAATTTCCCTGTCTGCGCATAGGTTAAAGTTTTCAGCCAATTGGACACAGCTTTTTCATTCGTAATATGTCATTGATTAAATGTTTATTTGTCTGTTGATATTATTATACAGTTTCAAAGATTGTGCGGAAAATTGTTTTGACGCAAAGACTTGTTTTATTAGTTTTCACAACGTTGTAAGGGTTACGTTTTTTTTTTTATAATATTCTGGTCTATTTCAGTAACTTTATGAATTTTTAAAATACATTGATATATAATTTTCTAATGGTTAATACATTTGCATCTTTGTGGAGTTTAGTTGTGCTATATAGCCTTTTCTTGCGGTAACGCAAGGATACATCTTTGGGACCGTTGAATACTAATAAACTTAGATTTAAAAGTACCGCCCCATATAGTAATACAATAGAGTATGATAGACTGGACCAAGGTAGTATATATATATGTTATAAGGCTATTATCGCAGATATTTCTAAGATGCTTAAATAACCAGATTAACTTTCTTGCTCGACTTGCTACTGATTCAAGTTGTGGATACCTAGAAAGATTGCTGTCTAATACAATACCCAGGTACCTAGTAGTATCTACTTTTTCCAGCGTTTTGCAGTCGCAGAAGTTTGTGATACCATTTCACATGTGTGAGCAGTAAGCGTTTGGTTTTTATCAGATTGCATTGAGTCCCTAATCGAGAAGGCCGTATAGTTAGTTTTTTCCATGTTTAGTGTGAGTAAGTTGTGTTGTAGCCATCTTATGACTCTATACCTACAATCCATTTTCGGCCATATCAAATGCTTCCGGCCAGTCCCTGCCGTGAAAAAGTAATGCAGTATCGTCTGCTTAAGAGAAAATGTAGCCATTACTTAGTTGTGAGTTTGTCAGATAATTAATATATCATTAATACCTCTGATACCTATCTTTACTAGTTTTTTTTTTATTAAAATGGTATTGGAGACGGTGTCGAATGCTTTTTGTAGATCTAAGAATATATACTTTGCTATATTTTTAGTAAGGTCTAATACGGCATCTTCTGTACTGAAACCTTGTCGGAAGCCATATTGCGCTTTGGACAAAATGTCATACTTTGTTAGGAATTTTATTAGTCTAGAGTTATTATTTATTTATTTATTAAAGGTAAACTTACAGGTAACAACCCAAAAGGCATTAAAACTATTAACAAATTAATTTTTCTATAATTTTAGATAAAACTGACAGCACAGAAATGGGTCTATAATTATTTATATCGTCTCTTCTGCCGTTCTTGAAAATAGGGTGTAAAAATAGATCGTTTCAGTAACCGCGGGAATATACCCAACTGGAAGACAAGCGATGAGAGGTGAGTAATAATGGGAGTTATTATTATTTTTGCCATTTTTATAAACTTTGTGGGGATGTTATCCCTGCCAGTAGCAGATTCGGTTTTCAAATTTGTGATGATCGAGTCTATTTCGGCGAAATCAGGTTCCGTGATGCCAATAGAGTTTAATTGTGTAGGTATCGAAGCCAAGTATTCGTGGAGCTGTTGCTGGTCATTTAGATAAATTGATCAGGACGTGTCTCTGATGGAGGCCGATAAAGACCTAATATTTTAAAATTTGAAAGGGTTATTTCTAGGCATGAAGCGCCATGGATAGTGATTTCTTTTATGGTATGCATGATACAAGACTTAATAAAAACTACGATTCCGTCATTTTGATTGTTTTTTTAATAGTGCGGTACGTTAAATAGTTGGGCTTAATTGGGAGAGACTTATCAAGATTAATTCGGCATTCAGTCAGCACAATAGGTAGGTATAGTATAATTGGGGTAAACACATTTATACTAAGGTGAAGGAAAAGGCCAACGCTAGGGACGTTAGTAGGTTATATTTTATATATATAAGATAACATAAAATAAGAATATTAAGTATAATAATAATGATAGTCATAGTAGTTCTAGCTAGATGCTTCGGAGTCACTGGGGTCACTGTCATCACGGTCAGAAGTGGTAAAAGTAATCCACTTTTCAGCGAGTCTGCAGGATAAATGCTTTTATACCTTTATTTAGTGAAGCCTTCTATCCTAGAAATCTCATACCGATCATTCTTGAGCACGGCACTTACTTTAAAGGGTCCTCTAAACTTCGGAAGTAACTTTTTTGCTTTTACCAGTAGCCGGAAGGTGGTGATTCGGGATCATAACAAGATCTTGTTAGATAAGCAATTATTAGGTAGATAATTATAAGGTATATTTTGTAATAATCATAATTTTAGGTAGGTAGTGAAGTATATATTAATTTTAAAATAAATAAATAAATAAAATAATAAACTCACGCCCGTTATCCCCGAAGGGGTAGGCAGAGGCACCAGTCTCTAGAACTGGACCCACGTTTTGCCGAGTTTATTAGGTCCCAAACGTGACAAGTGGCAAGCCTGTCGCCGTTATCCGGGCACAATTTATCAGCGAATGGTGTTGCTGTACAAACAAATGTACGTAACTAAAAGTCATTGGTCAGAAGCAATGTAAATATGTAAATGTAAATTATTATTTTCATGTTGTACAGTTTATTTTTTTTTTTTACGCTTTTTATGCTTTCTGTGTTATTTTTTTATTATTGTACGCATTCTGTGTGTGTGTGTTTTTTTTGTTTTGTTTTGAGTATCAAATAAATAAATTTTCTTTCTTTCTTTCTTTCTTTCTTTCTTTCTTTCTTTCTTTCTTTCTTTCTTTCTTTCTTTCTTTCTTTCTTTCTTTCTTTCTTTCTTTCTTTCTTTCTTTCTTTCTTTCTTTCTTTCTTTCTTTCTTTCTTGCTTGCTTGCTTTCTTTTTTTCTTTCTTTCTTAAGGAGAGTGCTTTTGTAGAAACGTGTAAGCGCCACTTGCTTTAGTACGTTTTACGGTATAGTACGGTTCTAGTTGCCTTTCTATTAGAATCAAAATAGAATTGGTTTCTATTGTTCTATCCAGTAACACCTGAGCGCGTTACTATCCTCGTTACTTATCTGTGTATAAACTAAAAATTTAGTGAGAACTTTAGGAGAGTGCGCAAGTGACTCGTGACGGGTGCGTGTTGTTTTCATTAACTCGAATTATCAAACTTACTTATGTGTTCCATTAAAACTCATAGTATTTTGAGTAGGATAGCGCAAATTTCGCGACGTCGACGAAGTGACACTCTACTGGAAGAAATATAAACGTTCACTCGAACGTCTAGTAATGTACTAATGCACTTGCCTCTCTAATTGTATTATAGCACTCTCCTAAACACTAAAATAATGTAAACCGGCCATAACAGTTCACAATGAAAACTTGTGACACTAACACAACAATGATGACATTGACATCTTTACTTAGCAACGCCATTGTTGAATTTAATAATTTTTATATTGATGCTGCTCGATAATACGAATTTTCCGCCCATATGTTGTCGACTCAGATCAACTATTTTTTCACGCTCTTTCATTTGGTGTGCATATCGTTCGAATCTACCGTAGACCCGAACGAAATTATTAATATAGATAATGCATTCACTTACATTTCCACGGCGGATAGCAATAAAACGTAGTGCAAAATTATCGGGCACATCTGGTTACCCGTCCACTCAAACCAACAGTATTCAAACGACGATCACCAGAATTAAGTTTTAAATGATTGTTTCTACGATTCGGACGCTTTGATTGCTCACCAACCGAACCATTAAATAGAATAGAATAGAATAGAATATACTTTATTGTACACCGGGAATTACATAAGACAACTACAAAAAACTAAAAACTTCATACATACTATGAAGACACAAAAATCATACTAATTAACATCGACAATTTAATACACATTCTTAAGTTCAAATTAGTTTTTAAATTGTATTCTAGTCCCATTACCATACACCGCGCCATAGCAACCAGGGAAGGACACAATAAACATGAATAGATAGGTACATGAATAAAACACCTCGACAGGAGCCAAGCGCACAATCAATGCATGGCCTCCCCACGGCATCGAATCCACCTAAGCGCCTCAACCGTTAGACCAACGAGACGGTACCTACGTGTCTTTTTTCTCATATTTTATTTGACGGTTGATGGGCGTTATTAAGTAAAAAAAATATAGGGAAGTATGCATTTGTGATGACGAAATAATAATTGGAATCATCCACAATGGAATAATCGTGCAACAAGTGGGTAGAAATAAGATTAACTTTTGCACCAATGTTTTGAGTATTTTTGCGCGTTTGGTATTATTTATTATCTAAGAACCTATTATTGTAAAATAAGATTTTCTTTGCTACTTGCAAAAAAAGTGCTGTAAAAAAAAGGTAAACAAACAAAGGTTGGTTGCGTTTGTGACGGAGGTCAATAAATTAATAAAAGTACATACCGGTGGGCAGATTCAATCCGAGACTTCTGAAATATAAACGTATACTCATCCACTCCAATGATTCAGCTTATAAAAAGATACTGCAGGTTGATTTGTCAGGTAATAACTATAATTTGAGTAAGTAATAAACAATATAACTTAAATAACAACTTGGTTCACATCTCGCCGCTAGCTCGTCTCGTGACAGCTCCTAGAATGGCCGCCAACCTACCACGGTGTTGCCACCGCTTGATTCAAACATTGCTTTTTACAATTCAAGTATGGAATTTCTTATTTAAATAGATTAAATCAGCGTTATAATTAATTAATAATAATAAATAGAAAACGTTGATATTATTTGACAAAATAGAAAAATATGATTAGCTTGATTACAACGCTAACACAATAAACATAAACTATTACATAAGGTTACTATCTGTGTACAATGTGGAATGCGGAGTCTACATTTTAGCCTAGCAAAGCTGGGTTTTTATCTATTATTATTCAAACATTTAAACATGTAAATGTTTGGCCCCACATCGTGGGAACCGGAAACAGCGACGTCACAAACATGTAAACATCCTAGACCTGGTGTTTACAATCTTACTAGATCTCTTGCAAATTCTAATTCATTTTTTTTTTATTTACGATAAAAACAAAATGTTTATTTCATGAACGTCAAAGTTTTTAGTTTCACAATTAATATATTATGTGGAGAAGAATCTAACAAAGAAACTCCACGTTTATCCAGCTGTAGCTGAATTAACAAAATTTTAATCTTAAAAATTATTACTCGTGGATGTGTTGAACAGTAGACACGTAGAAACGTCGAAGTTGTTAGAGGACAATTCCTCTGTCCTCTTACAACTTCAACGTTCATAAAGTAAACATTTCGTTTTCATTGTGAACAAAATAGATAGATAAAAAATTTGATTGCCATACCAATAACGCATTAACACATACAACAAATATGAGACAAAGACTACGCATATTGTATAGAATCAGGCGTTAATTTGCGGAAATCCATAATAGCATTAAAATGAGAAAATTACTTTGCTAAATTCCGCCAATATCCCACAAGCACCATGCGGTTAGATAATGCACCGCCCTCCCTCCCACTTTTTCAAGCAGAAGCAAGACACGAACACACCTCCACCGACAACAATACTTGTGTGAGACAAAGCGCGACGCGTTTCGCCTCTAACACGAGGCATCCTCAGGCTCACAAGCACAAGTCAAACTTGTGTCTTGCTTCTGCTTGAAAAAGTGGGAGGGAGGGCGGTGCATTATCTAACCGCATGGTGCTTGTGGGATATTGGCGGAATTCAGCAAAGTAATTTTCTCATTTTAAAGACTACGCAACTATTATATGCTAACAAGAAGAAAGCAAGACAATATGCAACAATTAGAACATCTTTATCTTGTTATACTACAAGACAAGAAAAGTAAAAAAGTAACAAAACAATGTACTCGTAGTTTACAAAAATTAAGAATCGTCATTGATAAAGGGCACAATTCAAAATACTGTTTGAATTTGAATACATTTAATAATTTATAATCTACTGTAACATAAGTTAATATTTTTTATGAATAGGTCTGTGCTTTTCAACTAGACCTATTCATTCGTTTTTAGGTAACAAGTATTCGATAATCTAACTAAACATTTGCATTTACAGTATAAAGTAGCTGGTAATATTGTTGGCAAAATATATAATATGCTACCTGAAATAGTCAAAGAATATCTGTCAAGTCAAAATCATAGCAAGAAAATTATACGCTCAATAAATAAATGGGCACCCTTCAACTGATTTCTTTGGACACAAAAGTGTGAATCTGCCGTCTCATCAGACAGATCATTTTAAGCGGGAAATTCGATAAGCGAGTAGTCATCTTCCAGTACCCTTCCTGACATCACACAGAAAAACTGTTCGGGTTTCACTGAAGGACCTGGATTCAAGTAATTTTCATAATAATCTACAAATCTGACCCCATTAGTCATCATTTCAATGAAAGTCGACCACTTTCCGTGCCACGTTTAGGCAAGTCGCTTTTTTCATACTTTGTTTTCTTTTACCAATTGAAGACGTGAGTGGATGAAGGTGATAAGTGCATTTCTTTTAGATTTTGAGTAAATTGAATTTAAAGTTTGTTTTACAATGTTCTACAATGTTTTTCCACACAAAAACACCGACAACCGAAAATACGACGTAATATATCACCTTCATCCACTCACGTCTTCAATTGTTTTTTAGAGTTCCGTACCCAAAGAGTAAGGGACCCTATTACTAAGACTCCACTATCCGTCTGTCTGGCTGTCACCAGATTGTATCTCATGAACCTCTTCAACTAGACAGTTGAAATTTTCACACGTAATGTATTTTTGTTGCCACTATAACGACATGTTATTATCCCTATCATCAACCCATTAAGTTCTCACCGAGGCTCACTGGGCTCTTCCCTGAGAAGGTATAGGCCATACCCCACGGGGGCCCTGTCCGGATTGGTGGAGGCTTGTAAGACTAGTGGCTGGTCTTATTGTCAGAAGTTTTTAAGCCGCCTAAGGCTTCTGACTTGGCTTAACGCACCAACAGCTTAACGTGCCTTGCGAAGCACGGAACCGCTCGGAAAAATGCCACTTGCGTTAGTCACAGACGGCAACAACATATTTTATACTAAAAACCTATTTGTTCTTCTTGCCACACATATACTTTGAAACATTATAACAGCAATAGTTGTATATGATACACTCAAAACTTTTAAATGGTCAAAACTAGTTTTGACTGTTAAATTTAGTCAAAACTAGTTTTGACTACAGAGATTGGTTAAAATAAGTTTTGACTGACTATTTGCGATCAGTCAAAAGTAGTTTTGACTAACTTCATTGGTCTAAAGTAGTTTTAACTAAAATATCAGTCAAAACCACTACTGACCAGAAGCTTTGGACAAAAGTACTTTTGACTGATTTTAGCAGTCAAAACTAGTTTTGACTGTTCAAGAGTTTTTACTGTAACATAATTATTCACTTAAAAAAATAAATCACTAAGTAAATTAAAATAAATATTTGAGAAGGTTGGTTCAAACGTGATATTTTGCTTTTTTGATCGATATTAAAACGCCCTTGAAATATTCAAATGTTATTTAAGATAATGGTACGGAACCCAACAAGCATGTATGTAGAAACAAACTAGCAGCAATTAGTTGTCCAGTCCCTTCTCTAATTGGCAGTGCTATAGCCAATGTCGTAACTAAAACATTTTTTCCCTTTTGCCTTCTAGTCCACCACTGAAGGGATCCTCTGTCGTTATCCCCATTCCTTGCCTAAGCCCTTCACAGAGTCGACTTTCCGGCAATAAGCTCAGCAAATTGAATCGAGGGCACCCATAAAAACCTGGCCCTTACATTACAGGCTGCTTACCCCGCCTGTGAACAGCGTACGACTAGATAGAATATTCCTTATGGTACACCTAAATTATATTTAAAGAATGTGTATAAAGCGAGCTCGGAGTGCTTATACTGAGTTTTTTCATTCACTTTCGATAGCGAGAGCGTTTGCAATTTGTATAGGAGTGACAAAGAGACAACTATGTAAGTGGCGCGCTTTGTTACTCCTATACAAATTGCAAACGCTCTCGCTATCGAAAGTGAATGAAAAAACTCAGTATAAGCACTCCGTCTCTGCTCACCATGATTAAGCTCTGCGAATCGGAGCGAAACCTGGTCGGACTCGTCCGATAAAACAACACGCGTAAGTGGATCCTGACTAAAAGTTTACAATATATAAAGCGAAGTAAAATTTGTGGCATTTTTACTTTAAGCAATTTTTTTCAGGCAACCATGGATGGAAACAGGAAAGAAATTAGAGACGGGTACGCGTGCAGTTAAGAAATAGTTTATAAAACGACCTCTGTGGCGAAGCGGTTAGGGCATTTGCCTGACTTGCGAGAGGTTCCGGGTTCGAATCCCGGCTGAAGAGAAACGAAAACTGCAGGTTTTGGAAGTTTACATGCTTGTGATGTCCCTTTAGACAGACATAGATGTGAAATTGCGAGTGTTGATTGCACTCATATTTCTATAAATTTTAGCTTATGCGTTATATTTTAAGTTTCATTAAAATCCATTCATTTTTTTTGCGTGAAAGAGTAACAAAAATTTTTTTAACTTAAATTTCTGCAAGCATTAGGTACATAATTTGTAAGATAAGATAAGATAAGAATATTCTTTATTGTTCATTCAATGAAATATTTCTATTATAAGAATTTCTTCCAGAAATTTCTATGATGGAAATATTTGATTGAATTGTACATTGTTCTCCGAATACACTTAGTTGACTATTCATCTGAAGAGTCCGAACATTGTGTTTCTGTGACAATTATTATACGTGTCTTCTTTCTTCCTTTCATACACCCAAACACACAAACTTTCGTTTATAATATTACTTAGGTTTCACAGTCATTTCTCAGAGTCAAATTCGTCCCGGCCGACTCAGCACCCGAATAACTTTCAGACCTTTGTTTGATAGCAGATTCTTAGAATTTATTATTTCACGACACTTCTCACTTTGTCATTATAACGACTCACATAAAACTGTAACAAAGTGTGACACTGGCCACTCTTGCTCCAGGCATTACCGTTTCAAATCATCGTCCTTACTTGTAACTAGGGCCGTAAAAACTGTCTTAATTACAGGCATGAGTAATGAGAAGTGCTGCAGTTAAGGTCCCTTCGCACTGTGCTACAAAAGTTGCGGGAAAGTTGCACACGATGGCTGTTGTTTGACGTTATTTTGCATACATAAACAATAATCGCTCTTATCCCCGGCTGCCTGAGTGATTTTAAACGATCACAAAGTTTAAGCAACATGGGACGCTTTCAGTGCATGGATTGGTGACCGTCTATGACTAACGCTTATTGCAATTTTTCGAGCGGTTCCGTGCTTCACCGGTTTACCGGTTCAGCGGTTCACCGGAAGGCCCTAGCTGAAAATTAGTGCTTTGGGTGCAAACCCTCAGCAAATACTGAGCTAGAAACCTTTTTTCTGCTGCATCGACATACAGCGCAAATCAACTGTAACACTTTGTTTTTTTTTTCTTCTCTTACTGTAGCTTCATGTTTCTTGAACTTTTGTCAAATATTTACCTTATTTTTCTGTATTTACTTGTGTTGTTATGTATGTCCATATTGTCCATGTGGCGTAAAATAATCTTTCTTTCTTTCTTTCTTCACACGTTAATAAGTTGGTGCCGGCTGCCGTCGATAGATGGCAGTCGTTAAGCCAAGTCAGAGGCCTTAGGGCGGCTTGAAAACTTCTGAAAGTAACACCAGCTACTAGTGTTACAAGCCTCCACCAATCCGGACTTGGCCCCCATGGTGGAGTATGGCCAATACCTTTCCTCAAAGAAGAGACCTGTGCCCCTCAGTGGGGACATAATGGGTTGATGGTGAAACAATAATAAATATATTCATGAATGATAAAGCAGCCTATGCACATCCCATTTAAGGGCAGAGCCCTTCTCACAGAGAAAGAGTGTATTGGATTAAAGACGTTTGCCCACCGGAAATTGGCGATTTCAATCACTGAGGTGTGAATACCTCAATTACGTAGGTTTCATCGCGATGTTTTCCTTGACGTCAGCGAGTGGTATTAATTGTTACTATAACTTCACAAAATGTATTTAATGTACGTAACGTGGAAAACAAACTACCTACATGAGTCTCAAATCCAACATACAACCTTAAAAATGAGAAGCAGGTGTCTGATAATTGGTTTCGGGTACTTTTTATATCAACCTTTGTCATATTTTCATCGATGTCCCTTTTTGTTGTCTGTAGTCTTCTAAACAAATTGTAATTCAATCCCAGGATATAAAATGCGAATGTGAATTAAACATGTCCTTCGAGCGGAGATTAGATCACGCGGTTCGTTTCTTTTCCACGCTTTGTCCTTATTTCATCAATAAAATAAAGATAATTATAATAAATTTGCAAGAAAAACCGTTTAAACATGTGCTTTCATATTATACCATCGCCTGAAAACTAATTTAGATATCTGAGATAATATGCATTAGTTTCAAGTTTTAGGAAAGCATATTATGTTAACATAAACTCACGCCTGTATCGAGGGTTAGGAAGAGACCAAGGTATGTCACTTGCCACGATCCTGATAGATCTCTTAGGCCAACTCACTGGTTTGACATTCTGCGGTAAAATACTCGCAGGAACAAGATGAGGGTGCTCGAGGAGATAAAGTCGCGCAACTCAGTCGCCTAGTGTGAATCTAGCCACTCTACTCAGTATGCGCCGCGGCGTCCGCGCTTCCCACGTAGAATATGCATTGTGGATTTCATTAAAACTTCTCTAGAGTCCTTAACATGCACTCTTGATTACTTCGGCTGCCAGGCTCGGGCGTTAACTTAGAGGAGCTTGAGGTCGCAAGTGAAAATAATGATGGAACTTGAGCGACTTGCGACTGAGCCGTTAGCCAGCGCTGCTCGCGAAATCCTTAATTTTTGGCCTTGGTTTTTATCCGGTCTGGGATGTAATTACTGCCGTCATTTGCCTTTGAAATTTAAAAACGTTCGTACCACACTAGGGCTGACTGGCACCATTTCTCAAGTGTCGCCCGAGTCGCCGGGTGACACTTGAGAATTTTCTTCATTCAGATTTTCGATTTCGATTACAGTACGATTTTGTATGAAGAATGCTATAAATTATTATCTTCTCTTATATATAAAAAAGGATTGCTGTTCTTTAGTCTCACTAAAACTCGAGAACGGTTGGAGCGATTTGGCAGATTTTTGGTTTTTTATATTTCTCAAGTTTCAGGGAAGGTTTAAACGGTGAGAAAATATGGAAATTTGGCGGTACGAAGTTCTCCGGAATCGCTCGTAGCCTGGGCTGCCTGAGTGATCTTAAACGATCACTAAGGTTAAGCAACATACGGCGCGTTCAGTCCATGGATGGGTCACCGTCTATGACTAACGCTAGTGGCATTTTTCGGAGCGATTCCGTGCTTCGCAAGGTACGTCAAGCAGTTGGTGCCGGCTGCCGTCGATAGATGGCAGTCGTTAAGCCAAGTCAGAGGCCTTTAGGGGCGGCTTGAAAACTTCTGACAGTAAGACCAGCCACTAGTCTTACAAGCCTCCACCAATCCGGACTTGGCCCCTGTGGTGGAATATGGCCTATACCTTCCTCAGGGAAGAGACCCGTGCCCCTCGGTGGGGACATAATGGGTTGATGATGAAGTTCTCCGGGACAGCTAGTTGAATAATACTTGACTTCTGCCAAAAGAGTCCGACTTGGACCTAGATCCTCCTAATGCATTGTAGTACAATGACAACTACAAACTACATGATCGAGGCGATTGAGTTTCGTTGCCGCTTCAAGTCGACGCGAGCACAGTTCCCAAACCTTCTAGGCATCAATGGTATGAAAAAATACGTCACGTGACCCGACCATTTATCTGTCATTGTACTGGATTTCAAATTTCAAAAAAGGGATGTCGGAATAACCATTATTAGGATCTTATAACCCAACTACATTTTATTGAAAAAACTTTGAAAATCAGACAACTTTTATACTTAATTTGCACCCCCTTTTATCTCCTTAAGGGATGATTATCGAAAAAATATTTTACATGTGTTTCATGACTTTCAGAGAAGAACCTTCATACTGAGTTTCAATCGAATAACTACAAAAACGGCAAAGTGTACTATTTTTGTACTTTTTTGTATTTTTTTCAGTATTAACATAAGTTAAGCAAAACCCGGTCGGACTCTTCCGACAAGAAAGCAAATAAGGGAATCCGGAATTAACTTAAAAATTTTCATGTCTTTCAGCTACAGTCCAAAAACAGTTTACAGCTTAAAAATAATATTATCACGCTTGCATGATTTGTCTTATTTGAATAAAATTGTATTTCCTAGTAATCTCCAACATCGTAAGGTTTTTGGTTGAAATATTTAGTTGGTTAAATAATCATTAATTCTTTAGATTAGTTCATAAAAAAATAATTTTATATTTAGATTTTGGGTCAAAATACTGGGAACACTGATGCTTGTCCCTGATTGGTCACATCTACGCTTGTAACGGATTGATTGATTCAGAAATAATTGAAACGTTCCAAATGCCTCCCATTTTTGGAGCTGGCACGATTAGCAAGCTGAGATTGAGTTCTGAATAGGCAACCACAGCGAGTAATTGGTAGAATAAGACTGACAAGCAAGATTTTATCATAAACTTGAAAGAAACTAGGTACCTATCTCGAGTTTTATTTATGAAACTCTATTTCCCAAAGTTGCCGTGAAAGGTAATTAGATCTTTGTATTCTCGTGTCCGAAGCCATTTTATAATAATACGAAAATTTTCAATTACCCACAACCCTCTACCGTCCCTTTTTGTACAACTTTGTTTCCCTTTGAGAGCCAAAATTTTCTGTTAAAAAGTTCTTAATGAATTTGGGGGATACGCGTCGCTTTGTATTTTTGTCCGTGGGAAAACAAGTTTTAGGTTAACTGCATTGTTTTAATGAATTGAGTAGTCGAAATTCAGAGACACCTACAATTTCGTTCCTCCAAAATATTTCAACGTGCATCATAGGGATGACTTTAATGACCAACAAAAGTTGTACAAACCTAACTACGAAACAAAGTATTTTTTACAAAATGGCGCTTTAAGAAAGCAAAATATATTTTTATTTTATTTTACTTATTAGGAAACCTACAGACATGGTACAAAAAATAACATGAAAAAGTTGCACTATAAGGCCCAATAATAGGTTAACATTCGATGACGACCTCTGTGGCGTAACGGTTAGCGCATCTGCTTACCATGCGAGAGGTCCCGGGTACAATCCCTGGCTGGGGCGAAAAAAAACTCCACGTCTTGGATGTTTACATATTTGTGACGTCGCTGTTCCTGGTCCCCACGACACAGGGTATCCTAGTGTGGAGCCAGAAGCAATGTATATGCCTGCATGTAAATGTTTGTTTTTGTTTAACATTAAAATACTTAGGAAAAATCAATATATGACAGTACAAGAAAAATTACTCTTTCTTATAGCTACCTGGGACAGGGGACAGAGAAGGACAGAGGAACAGTAATTAAGATTTTTCTTGTATACTCCTGAGATGATTCTTAACCCTAGATGAGTTCGGCAAAAGAAATCTAATTCATTGAAAATTTTATTATCATCATCAACCCATTATGTCCCCACCGAAGGGCACGGATCTCTTCCCTGAGGAAGGTATAGGCCATACTCCACCACGGTGGCCAAGTCCGGATTGGTGGAGGTTTGTGAGACTAGTGCAAGGCACGTGAAGCAGTTGCTGTCGGCTGCCGTGGATATATGGCAGTCGTTAAGTCAAGTCAACGGCCTTAGGCGGCTTGAAAACTTCTGACAATACGACCAGCCACTAGAGTCGTACTAAGCCTCCATTAATCCGGACTTTGTCAGTGCGGTGGAGTATGGCCTATACGTTCCTTAGGGAAGAGACCCGTGCCCCTCGTTGGGGGCATAGTGTGTTGATGATGATATTTTCCGTTCTTGACTTGTGACATAAACGCACGTCTTTGGCTACGTTTTGTCTAGCCCTTTGCTAAAGCATCTTCTATTTGATCGAATATGTCAATAATATGACACAATAAGTTATAACTTTCTTCTTTTTATGAAGTAAGCCAGAAATTAGACGAAAGAAACAAATTTTAAAATTCTTTTTTTAAAGGTAACTAGAGGTAGATACTTCATTGAACATAATGAACTAAAATGCTGTTTTTATTTTCAGGTATTTAATATGCTGTCACTTGGACTTGAATTTAGTGGTAAGTAATGTTTCAATTCCCCTATACTTATAGTCAACTTTTTGCCATAACAATGGTTTTTAACTGTTTTTTCAAGGTCATAACGCAACTGAATAATGACCTATTAATTTGCAATTGGAACGCGTGAGACGGTTTTCCACTACACTGATTTCTTAGAAGTCGTATGTGTGCGTAGACTTGAAGCAGAAATATAATGGAATCGACGCGTTCATGCGATTTATAACTAATTGGATGAAAAGAACGGTTTACAGAAATACAATATCTGTGAAAATTTCAACTTTCTAGCTGTCACGGTTCATGACATATGTTCACCTTCGTGTCAGACAGGCAGATGGTTTGAGGAGTTATATACTTGAGCCATTACAAACGTGCGAACCGAGTCATGAAAGTGCGAGCGAGAGTTCCGATATGCCTGATATGCCTCCTATATGTGTGAGAGAGAGGTCTGATACAAATGTTTATGACTCAGTTCGCACGTTTGTAATGGCTTATGTATAGTAACGGACTCTCTAAGTAAGGGGCCCTCCCTTACCCTTTAGGATACGGAACTCTAGAAATGAGAATAGTGCCATAAATATGTAATTAAGCCCTTTTAAATGTTTTGTGTGCTTTAATTATTTATTTATTTACTAGCAGTTGCCTGCGACTTTTCACGCGTAGATGACGTAAAATTTCATCTTCGCTTTTCGTAGAGCTGCTAAAGTACACGATTTCTGAAAAAAAAAACATTGTTAATTTTCTTCCGGATACATTTACTTGACTTTTTGTCGGGAGAGTCCGACCGGGTTTCGCTCTGATTTGCAGAGCTTAATCATAGTGAGCAGAGACAAAGCTTGCGTCGTTCGGTTGCTTGTCTCCGCGGGCAAGTGCACGAGATGTAGGCCACGGGTTTTAGATAAAAAAGAACTGCCAATTTGGTTGACAATGAGATCCTTTATCCTAAATTACAAACTGTATCCCAATCGGAAACTGTCACCAAAACTATTAGTCAGAGCATTTGGCTAAGTTGCATTCGATTTTTTCTGAAAATAAATACATATTATGTAAATGTTTATAAAATGTTAATGTTTGTTTATATTTTTTATTTTTATATTCATACAATTTGTTGCTGTACTTTTGATGTCTTAAAAACATCGTGGAAAAACCCGCGGCTTGGTGGTCTCGGCAGATATTAACTTGTCTTTCCTGTGGGCTGGGCCGACTAAGGTGCCAGGAGGTATAGGTTCTTAGCAAGCATACTCTATATAAAAATAATAGTTCAGACAATGCAGCGTCTGAGTGGTCTTTTCAACAATCTAGTGCGAGTGAAGGTGCCAGTGGACGCTGTATAATTCACCCCATTTCCTAGATTCAAAGACTTACTACAGAAATTACTGAGTTTAAAATTGAGTATTTTTTGTCAAGTCACATTTTTATTTATTTATTTTATTTATTTACTTACTTACATAAATATTGCAACATAACAGTAATTACACCAAAGCGTTACAATGTTATATCTGAGCACATGGGCATACATACCAGAAACTGATCTTAGAGCATAGAAAGGATCAATATAACTTTAGGGCACAAATCAAGGTCGCCTTGTTAAGCTATATGCCAAGTTTTAGCACGCTAGCGTCATTACATACGAAGTTGTTCAGTTTTTTGTCTCTCCTGAAAAGCAGGTGTTTGGGCATACGCCCCTATGATGTGAAGCCAGCGACATGAAATTGCATAAGCTCACGCCTGTATAAGAAGATGTAGCTTGAGACCAGGGTTAACCATTTGGATCCAGAGAAACCTTCACCGTTTCGAAATTGGACGAAGTTTAGCAAAAATGTTCCAACCCACAACGCGAGTTATGAGATATTTTAGATTTAAGGTGATTTACGCTCTCCATACATGTGGGTTGGACTGCCATTTGCCATAACTTTGACATACTCATCGGATTGCTGTGGAAGTCTTTGATTCTTAAAATATAGAGTATAGTGGTCACTGGTCATTTCGGTATATTTAAACAAAAATGACCATGTTGTGGGTTGGAAACTTTTTGCCTATGCAGTTCTGGCGGCGCCATTACCCTGATTACATTTTTGGCAAACATTGAAATGATTAAAAAAACGTTTAGAAAAACGAACAAGGGAGCATAAAATTTCTTTTAATTTATTGGGGAGTTTTGAGTTTTCATATTTTTGTTAGCTTATGGAAAGGTGATTTTGTTTTATTATAATTATTTATTTGTCATGCCAACAAAAGTCTTACACTTTGCGTTTTATTTTGCTAGGGTACAATTATTGATATTAAATAGAGTTTGATCGCAACTGTACAACATTAAATTAAATTTTTCAGACATAGTAGTATAAAGCCATTTCAGATTTCAGACATTTTGGAATTAAGGCGAATTGAAATTTGACAAATTGAAATAAAGTCATATGAGATTTCAGGCATTATGGGAGGGACTAAGGCAAATTGAAATTCAGTTACAATGAAATTATGGCATTTTGATATTTAGTCGTTACGGACCGGAGGCTAAAAAACACACAATTTGAACTAATACATTCACAGCTTTTGGCTAGTTTTGATATGTCAACGTGACATTTTTTTTGCATTGAGTTTTGAATTGAATTTGCTTTAAATAGAATTTACAATGCGTTACAGAATCGAGGTCCTGTTTGGCAGTACCTGTAACAGCCGCCATGTCATTACGCGTTCAGTGAGGCGTGAAATTAATATGGGGCCTCTTGTTTTGGTTCTGAATTACTAACAATTTTGAGGCGACGAGTCCGTACAGCGCTGCGAGAGAGTTTTGGGACTTTCTGAAGTTGTTTTACCGGTTTTTCGCAAAGTTTATAATGAGATCAACGGTCGTTATCTGTTTTATTCTATTTTATTTTATTAAGGATCACCAACAAGACTTACACAAAAATTAAATAGTTTATAAGCTTTAAATCTAAATGGCCATGTGCTGTGCACTCTTACTTATAGGCAACCTCAACATTCCTAATAAAGTAACATCATATAAAACCATAAGTGAGCAGTTTTAAGTAATAAAAATTACGATAATAATTTAAATAACTTAAGCTGAATGAGCGATAAGTAAGATGTATTCTATATATTTATTAATTTAGATAATAGAAGCTAGAGCTATAATAAAATAGATGATTTGAAGGTGTTAAGGCTAGAAAAGAAGTTAATGTCAGATTTAAAATATTTAGCGAGAGCATTGTAATGACGGCAACATCTCGGTATAGGAGCATTAAATCCCAAATTATTTTTGCAGAACGGTAGCTTAAACAGAATAAATTAAATAGATTGTTTATTGGTACAAACATTCATATAGATAGGAATAAAAACAATGCAAGCATGCTTAATGTAAAAAAAAATGTTGAAAAACAAAGGGATGTACAGAGTAGATAAGTAAGAAGATTTTGTCTTCCAACAGAGTCTTAGCCATTATATTAAAGTTAAGAGCCCCCCAGACTGCAGACTTTTAGTCGGTGGATAGTTTGGTCGGGCTCTTAATCAGTATGGAGTGTAATGTGCGCACTACCATAATGATTAATGATACATCTCCGTAGGTACTGATTAAGAGCCCGACCAAACTATTGGCCGACTAAAAGTCTGCAGACTGCGGGGGCTCTATAAGAGATATTGAGTCAATGACGTTAAACACTACTCTCAAAGTTAAAACACTACGGAATAAAACATGCTGTGCTGGTTAAGATCTTTAACACATTAATTTTCTGCAGGGAATGTTTTTTTTTTTGTGTAACTATTGTTTCAAGTTAACAATGCTAAGAGTATGACGACATTTTGTCACAGTTACTGCAACCAGCGCCGTAACATTGTTTCAAAAAGGACAAGACATAATATTTTTGCTTTCGCATTGAGTCAGAGATGAGCAATCGACAACGCCAACTCCGTCTCGACTCACCTCATGGTGCCAAGGCCGGTTTTAGAGTCACGTTGACACTCGGCGCTGACCAGGCCAATATGTACTACGTCCTCAGGAGCGTTTTTGAAAAACGCCGACCGTTCAGCGCTTACCAGCAATACATTTTGTCTATCAGCGCTGACGGTCAGCGCGTGGTCAGCGTGATTCTAAAACCAGCCTAAGCTCTGCAAATCCGAGCGGAACCTGCTGGTCGGACTGTTCCGACATAAAATCAAGTAAGTGTATGCGGAATAAAGTTAATAAAGAAGACTTACATATTAGTTTAGTTTAATGTCACTTTGCTCAGCTTCTCAGCTCAGTGTGCTTAGTGCGAGTTTTTTTAACTACTCGATCGCGTTAACGTTAACTCATATTCTATAGGAGTGACAAAGCGCGCCACCTAGTTTTCTCTCTGTCACTCCTATACAAATTGCAAACGCTCTCGCTATCGAAAGTGAATGAAATTAACTCGCACTAAGGGCCCAGGTTCTAACTCGTCTTTTAACACGCTGTAAGTTAATAACGGTCTCACTCGTTAACAACCCCGAAAATTTGCATTTTCTACCCTATTCGTAAACACTTTTGCCACAAATTAGAATGTCTGGCCGCGAATTCGGTGTTTGATTGGGATCGATACCCTTACCCTTGCCGTTATTTTAACTTCCACACAAAACACTATTAACTTGCTTTTAGAGCCATCACAAACAGGGTGACTTGTCGCCGCGTCTAGTCGCCGCGTCAGACGCGACGTTGTCATTTTCTTCTGGCGTCTTGTCGTCGCGACTCCGCGATTCTGACGCCAAGTGTGCGGAGATTCGAACAAAATATATGAAAATTGACGGCCGTAGCCTGTCGTCGCGTTTAGTCGCCGAGCTGTCGCCTGTCGCGCGTATAAAGGAAAGGAACCCTTACAGGACCACTTTTTTGTCCGTCCGGTGCGTTATCTATCGAGAGTTGAAATTAAAACCATCATCATCATCATCAACCCATTAGGTCCTCGCCGAGGGACTCGGGCCTCTTTCCTGAGAAAGGTATAGGCCATACGCCACCACGGGGGCCAAGTCCGGATTGGTTGAAATCATATTTCTCAAAATTATAAAAAAAAAGAAACTTCTACGTTAACCTAAAAAAAGATACGGATTTATAATAATAAATAAGATAGATAGGATTTATGCTGCAAAATCGATACCGTAAAAAAATCGATACCAATTGAATCAAACCTACTTTCCGTTGAGCTAAAACTATGTTTAGCATGCAATAATATCTTGTACAAGTAGGTACAAGGAAAAATAAGAAAACTGCATATTTTTATTTAAATCATAAATTAAATTTTTGGTGTTCGCAATACGTCGGAAAAAACTGCGAACCTTGATTCCTGAACTATTTATCTATTTATACTAATACATAAAATTCTCGTGTCACACTCACTGTACGCATACTCCTCTGAAACGGCTTGACCGACTTTGATGACATTTTGTACGTATATCCCGTAGTTCTGAGAATAGGTCGTTATCTATTTTCCATAGCCCTAACTTAGGGTTGTTGAGAAACCTGTTATGAGGAAGAGGATGAGGAAGAGGAATTTTTTAAAGTCGATTTTGAGGAAGAGGATGAGGATGAGGAATCTGGCAGACTTAGAGGAAGAGGATGCTAAAGACGAAGAACAAAATAACATTACGTAGATTACGCTAGTATTGAACTTCTTTAACTACATGTTTCCTTCTCTGTCTTCCTTTAACTTTTTAATAAGGCGAGACTTCTCTCTCTATCTCTCAAACACATTTCGTTTCAACAAAACTTATAACTCTCCTTCCTCTTAAATTCCTCATGAGGAAGAGGAAGAGGATTTTTTTTAGAACCTCAAAAATATGAGGAAATTCCTCATTTTGAGGAAGAGTAATCCGCATCAACCCTAGCCCTAAGTGAAAAAAAATATATGACGAAACAGCGTTTGCCGGTGCAGCTGGTAATAATGTGTTTACAAATACGAATTGAACCCTCGCTGGGGTAGTTCAATTCGCACTGGCCCGATTTTTAATTTCATTGTATTCCAAACGACCATGTTTTACGATTTCGGTAATTGCATTAAAATAATAAACTTCGTGTTTCCACGTGTTCATTTAAAATTTTGTTTCCTTTAATTTAATTAATTGGGATTTGGATGATATCTAAAAGTGCATTGTGCTTGACTGTACTTATTTCGAGAAATGCGAATTCGTCTTAACCATAATTAGGAATATGAAAAATTCGGAAATTTAAGAATTAGTAAAATTAAGAATTTTCGTAAAGAAGAGATCGCCCTGATAATCATTTGGAAAATTACACACATTGAAAAATAAGAATTGGATCCTAATCGCCGGCTTCGTATTCTCTGTATCGTTTGACGACCTCTGTGGCGCAGCGGTTAATGCTTGTGCCTATCATGCAAGAGGGGAACTTTATCTTTTTTTTTAATTAGCCCTTTCTGTGTCCCACTGATGGGCAAAGGCCTCCCCTTTAGATATCCACTTCGCCCTGTTCTCTAACTAACTCTATCATTAAAAAAAAAAAAAAAAAAAAAAAAAAAAAAAAAAAAAAAAAAAAAAAAACTCACGCCCGTTATCCCCGAGGGGTAGGCAGAGGCACCAATTACAAGAACTGGGCCCACGTTTTGCCGAGTTTATTAGGTCCCAAACGTGACAAGTGGCAAGCCTGTCGCCGTTATCCGGGCATAATTTATCAGCAAATGGTGTTGCTGTACAAAGAAACAAATGTACGTAACTAAAAGTCATTGGTACATGCGTGGTTCGAACCCAGACCCTCATGATCGAGAAGCCAGGTCAACCGCCACTACAAAACTACGCCACCCGCTCTATCTTCTACTTATCTTAATTTCTTAATTTATTATCTTGATATTTATCTTAATTTCATGGAAATGGTACAATTTGAAAAATACACAAAGTAATAGTATTAATTAATTTATTTATTAATCAATTAGGTTGGGTGTGATACAGGTAAAACCTAACTTACATAAATATAGTCATACAGTAAATTCACAAAGGTTTGGTTCATAATTTCAAAGTAAAATTGATAAAATTGACGACCTCTGTGGCGCAGCGGTTAGTGCGATTGCCTAGGTCTGTTAGAGTTCCTGGGTTCGAACCCCGGCTGGCTACAAAAACAACCCCAGGTCTTGGATGTTCACATGTTTGTGACGTCTCTATTTCTGGTTCCTGCGACACAGGGTATCCTAGGGTAGGACCAGAAGCAATGTATGTGCCTTTATGTAAATGTTTAATATAAAAAAAAACTATTAATTAAGTTATAATAAAGGCAAATTAATCTCCTAAGTGGGACTTCTGAATCGCGAGCAGCCCCGGTTGCCTGAGTGATCTCAAACGATCACGAAGGTTAAGCAACATAGGGCGCATTCAGTACAAGGATGGCTGACCGTCTATGACTAACGCTATTGGCATTTTTTAACCTTCAAGCGGGCGCGCGGTCATTTGTAACGGGAGCGGGCGCGCGTAGCCGAAAAGACCTATGTGATAAATAAGAGAAATAAAGCACTAATTATTCAATATTTTATCATTATCTTTAAAGTCTGATTTGTCAAAAAAAGTAATTAAAATTATGAAAAAGAAACAATTTTATATTTTATTAAATTAATTAACATAAATCAAATATGTGATCCAATTTTAAGTGTATTTGTGTTCCTAATTTTTGTATTGATTCAATTCTTTGTATCAAAACCAAACAAAACCCTTTTACATACCTCAGACTGGTTTATATACCTAGTCTAATAATAAAAATTATAAAATAAGAATAAAAATTAATAAACTTTGGTTTAATTTTCATCAGAATCAGTTTTTTCGTCCATATAACATTGATTGCAAATAAATTTTGTATGACTTCTGCAAATATTTTTCATACATTGCGTTTTTTTTGCCTATTTTACAAGTTCTTCTGCATGTGCCAGAAATACCTGCTTCCGTATCAGCAACACTATTCTCCATATTCAAATGCTCCCTTATGTTTCTTTTTGGTTAAAAAAATCCAAGCTTAATTTGATAATCAATATTATTCAATGATGATGGCCGAAAAACTACTACAAGCGTGAACGAGTGAATGTCGCGTTTAACGTCGCGCGTAACCTTTTCGACGACAGGCGCGGGTAGTCTTTTCGACGACTGCACCGGGACTAAAACAATTGCAATCTGTGGAGTGGGGGAGCGCCCCGAGCGACGGTTTATTCTTTATTTTACTCCGAAGGACATAGCGACAGGCTACTAGAAATGAGAATTAAATGTGATGGGTAATAATAATAATAGGAACGAAAATGTACCAAGCGCGGTCGATTCGACTACGCGCGCCCGCTTGAAGGTTAAGCGGTTTGGTGCTTCGCAAGGTATGTTAAGCCGGCTGCCGGCGATGGATAGCAGTCGTTAAGCCAAGTCAGAGGCCGTAGGGCGGCTTGAAAACTTCTAACTATAAGACCAGCTTCTAGTCTTATAAGACTCCACCAATCCGGTCTTGGCCCCCGTGGTGGAGTATGGCCTATACCTTCCTCAGGGAAGAGACCCGTGCCCCTCGGTGAGGACATAATGGGTTGATGATAAAATCTCCAGAGTATAGCGGGTCCCGACCTTGTGAGGCAAATGTGTGGAGTAGTTAAATGGATATACAACTCATACGAGTTGGCAGAGGTTATACAATTCATACGAGTTTTATAACCTCTGCATTCACTGAAGTTGGTGCTTGGTTCCATTCTAGGAATTCAAGCCTGAACAAACTTTCCAGATGCTGCGATACCGAGTGCTGATTTCTTGGAAAAGAAAGGTGGGTCTTTACACTTTGAAGAAATTTGAAGGCTTCGTAGCTAGCGCTGCTGTGCAAAGTGGTTTTATGCAATTTCGTTTCAAACGACTTCGAATACAAATGGAGGTTTCAATAAAATTAGTTAATACGTACTTATATTTCAATATTATAAAATTCTCGTGTCACCGTGTTAGTGGGCATACTCCTCCGAAACGCTTGACCGATTTTGGTGATATTTGATGTGAATATACAAATATTCGGTATGTCTGAAAATTCTATTTTTCATACCCCTAACTGGCAAAACAACGTTTGCCGGGCCAACTAGTTTTTTTTATAACTACTCAGCGAAAATTGTTTACAATGCTCTGTTGAATTTAGATACATATAAAACACATAACGGCAAACCCAGATGAAAAAAGAATTACGTCTATCGTTAATTATTTATCATCAGCTTTTTGACTCACCCCTCTGGGGTACAGCCGTGAGTGTATGAATGTATGTACTAACTGCTTAACGTGCCTTGCGAAGCACGACCATGAAATGCTTAACAATATTTGTAACACAGCGTAGCGTAGGACGGCCAGCCACGAGATGGACAGACGATCTCATCCAAGTGGCAGGGAGACGCTGGATGCAAGCCCCTTCCAACCGGTCTTTTTGGAAATCCATGGAGGAGGCCTAATATCCAGCAGTGGACTTCTTGTGGCTGAAGGATGATGAGATTTGTAACACGTGTCATAAAATCACTATTACTATTTGTTAAGGAGATAAGGCGACCGTCGCAAGAGTCGTGGCTTTGACTACCGCTCAGGGGCATTTTTAATGCAAAGGATGTGTCTCGGGGCAGTTTAATCGATTGACTGGCTTTGTAACATTTTATTTTATTTATTACTTTAATATTTTTACTGTATTTACATAGGCAGTGCGGTGTCGGTCTAGAGAATAGCACCAACCCAACTGGTGTTGGGTGGTGGTGGGTGTTGTAAAAGGTGACTAAGGGACACAAAACCGTGGGATGGGCAGCAGCGCCTCCTGCAATACAACTCTACCGCACTGCGATCCCCAACCCGCATGCCCAGCGTGGGGATTATGGGCATTACCCCTAATGATGGCACAATCCAGGAAGACAGGGCGCTATGGCGCTCATTAGGGGAGGGCTATGTCCAGCAGAGGACTAATAGAGCCTGATGATGATTAATATTTTTGTGTAAACTGAAACAGCGACATTACAAACATTTAAACATCCAAAACCTGGTTTTTTTTTGTTCCCAGCCACGTACCCGCCATCGCCACAGATGTCGTCAATATTATCAATTTTATTTCGACATTGGAGACGAAACTTTTGTATATTTGCTGTATGACTATATCTAGGTAAGTTAGGTTTTTAACTGTATTTCACTAATAAAAATTGCTAGATGCTTAGTAAGAAAAATATTGCACAGCAAGAAAAGTTCTAAGTAAAAAACGATAAATCAAATTGTACTAAAAATTATTATTGTATGTAATACAAGTAGTATTTCTGCGGAAATGAGGCAAAATATTAACATATTGTGCGCAATTTAATATTCGGCTTGGCAGCTGTAATTTGAAATTTAAAAAATCCTCTTTGGTTGTTCATTGGTCACAAGGCTGGCCACGTTGAAAAAATAATTGTTGAAGCCATTTAATTATTACGCAAAAAATAAAAAGTATTGTTTTTTTCTTCCAGTTGATGTAATGGCATTTAGTGTCATTTTTGTGATGATTTGTGGCCAGGACATCGTGTCAAAAAAGGCAAGGTTTATTTTTTAAAGCTATTTTTTTCTAGTTTGCTTTAAACTTTGCTCCCTTCAGACCTATAACGCAAGCTTATAGCGAACGTACGATATGTTCAATATTTGCACACTACCATTTCCAATAACTGCTCACCTAAACCAAACGCAAGCTGCGCAGGTAGGGTAACTAGCAAAAAATAGTACTTTACTCACTAAATAAAGTACTATTACACTGAGTTTAGTTTTTCAAATTGTACCATTTCCATGAAATTGAGATAAATGAAAGCGTCCTTGTTGGTAGGTCGACGACCCTTTGACACCAATTAAAGGCGTTGTGCCGAAGACGAGGTAGTTAAAACTTAATCTAAGTTTCGAGCCAGCAATTTCGTTTTTCGACGTCCAGGAGGCTAGGGGTTGTTCTAATTAGACTATGCGAGCGAACGACAGTTTTTAAGCCTATGCGCACACTAGGCGACACGCGACAGCGACAGTTCGGCGACTAGACGCGACGACAGGCTACGGCCGTCAATTTCCATATATTTTGTTTGAATCTCCGCACACTTGGCGTCAGAGTCGCGACAAGACGCCAGAAGCAAATGACAACGTCGCGTCTAACGCGTCGAATAAAGTCCGTTTTTTTATTCGATGCAAAAAAAAATGACGCGGTGTTACCGCTATAAAAGCTATAGGTTAACTCGGTAGATTTTTTTTACCGTAAATTGAAGACTCATGTGACCAAAATCCTTATCACATCAAAGACATTAAAATTTAATTACTCGTAAGAGCAAAGTCTAAAAAAAAAACACCTGCGTAGCATACACAATTCAACTTGAAAGTAAAATGGGTTTATTTGGTTTTTACGTACTAGCAATATTCAGACATTGACAGCCTAAGAAGTGTATGGAGATGTCAACGTGATAATATATTTTTTTTGTGCATTGAATGAAAAAACAGACTGTAGACGCGGCGACAAGACGCCCTGTTTGCGATGGCTCTATAAGTGACATCGTCATCTGACGACAATAGGGATGTACACTAATGTTTGGAATGGATTTTGTTTCATAGATAGACGCTATTTAAACACGAAAAAAATAATTTAATGAAAAAATACGTCAAATTTTAATAAAAACATACGTAATTAAAACTACTTTTTAAACTTCCCGCCAAAACGTTCGAAACTATCGCGTGAGTATGATGACGTCACAGACCGATAAACAATCTCGCGCTCTATGAAAGTTAACCTGATATTCAGTGAATTCTTACGAATAAATAAGTTTTCTTTAAGATGTAACAATGAATACGGTGTACAAATGCTGTGCAGTACCCATGTGTAAAAGTACGCCGCAAAAAGTTTTCATACAGGTTCCAAAAATTGCTAAAATAAGGAGAAATTGGCTAACACTTGCTAGAAGATGTCCAGCATCCTTGACATCTACAAGTACCAGCTATTTTTGTGAAGACCACTTTGATGTAAGTCAGATATTCTAAAAGTATTGTACGATAAAATTTAAATACGAGTACATAGGTACAAAATGGTTTTAGATAAGTAGTTTTGTAGGTTATGTAAGTGGCAAAACTTGTATCTTTACTTTTTACACACTTGTACACTATAAGGTTAACTAATTTTATAATATACGTCAAATTTCAGCTTCAAAATGACATGGAAAACTTTGCACAACATACAACAATGGGCTCAGTAGGTCGAATAAGGATGAGACCCTGGTTGGTTACCTACAAAGTTTGCTTGCCAACCAACAAGGGCCAATACCTCTACCGATGGCTGTCGACCAGCAGCTGCAAAAAGGCTCGCATTGATAAATGAATGTGAAGAAGACAAGATAAGCTGCAGTTCAGTGAAAATTTAAATATTGAAGTTACTAATCAACACGAAGGTCAGTACCCTTTGAGACCCCATAAAGTAAATTCACTGTGTTAAAGTAAGCACTTTTTGTCTGTCACAATTATTGTTAACCCCTTGAAACTATTTTCAATAGGTAGGTATGTTACCTGTGAATGTAGTTTCCAACCTGGAGATAAAGTACTTTTGATTGATTGAACCGTGCTTCGCAAGGCACGTCGATAGATGGCAGTCATTAAGCCAAGTCAGAGGCCTTAGGGCGGCTTGAGAACTTCTGACAGTAAGACCAGCCACTAGTCTTACAACATCCCCCAACATCCGGACTTGGCCCTCATGGTGTAGTATGGCCTATGCCTTCCTCAGGGAAGAGACCCCTTAGTGGGGACTAGTAGTAGGTATGTCTTAATAGCACTTTGTCTTTCAGATGCATTCCATGAGCAGCAACAACAAACAACAAAAATTGATAAAGCAGCCCAGATAAACATAAGACCCAAATATCGCAGTTAAACTACTCAGACTGAAATCAAAATCGAAACATGCACAGGACAAACCTCTCCGATAAAGTTTTCTAGTACTTCTATATCTACTTCTCCATTCAAATTTTCAGAATTGAAGCCATTTATAAAACCACAATTATTAAAAACAATTCCATCCTGCAACTTAACAAACTATGACAAATCAGACAGTGATATATCATCATTGTACAATCCATCTGTATCAGAAATATCAAAAACTTCTTCTGACACAAGTAGTATAAAAGATGAATTGAAAAAAATAACTAATTTAAAATCTATTGTAGAACATACTGTAAGTACATAAAATAATAAAAAATCCACCGTTCTTTAAAGGTGTACCAAAAGATTGTTATGATTTAATTAAAATTATGCATTGAACATACAGGTATTCCAGAACACAAAATATTATTGTGTTTGAAGAAATTTCGTTTGAACAGCAAGTTTTCTGAACTTTCTGATGAGTTTGAAATGAGCAAATCATGTGCATGTGCCCATTGCATTTAGAAAAAAAAATTATAATGTAACTTGCACAATAGATTGTTTAGAAATTGAAATTCACAAACCCATTGAAATTCAATAAATCAATCTCTGACATGGTCAGAGTATAAAAAGGCCAACACCATAAAATACCTGATTTCAAGTACATCAAATGGATTCGTGAATTATATTTCACAGGGTTATGGAGGGAGATGTATGTCTGGTAGAAAATAGTGAATTTCTTAACTGTTTACCAAGTGGGGCACATGTAATGGCTGACAGAGGCTTTAGAGCGGGTACACACTAGGCGTTTTGAAGCGCGCGCTTTTGTAACGCGCGTTGTAAGAACTATGAGGTCCGATTGAAGTGTACACATGCAAACGCGCGTTCACAGCGCGCTTACTGCGCGTTTGCATGTGTACACTTCAATCAGACCTCATAGTTCTTAGAACGCGCGTTACAAAAGCGCGCGCTTCCTAACGCCTAGTGTGTACTCGCTCTTAAACATGTTGAAACACTATTACTTGAGGTTGGCTGTAAACTAATAAGGCCACCTAGTGTAGTCTCAGATAATAAATTATCTAAGGAAGCAAGGGAGACGAAAAAATTGCAAGTCTGAGGATTCATATAGAAAGAGTTATTAAACGCATCAGGGAGTTTTCTTTTTTAAAGCCACATGCTTATATAATAAATAGTTATCTTATAGGGAAACTTGATGATGTCATAGTTATTGCTTGTGGTCTAATAAATTTACAAAACTCATTAATTAATAAGTGATAATATAAATAATATGAAACTGAAAATAAAAACACTTAAATACAAACAATCTGGTGTTTATTAATTTTTTCTCTTTTACTCTTCTGTTGTTTTATACAATAGAGGGTAAATATTTTGTTTCCAAAATAATAATAAAGAATTTATTAAAGAACTAACATATTCTTTATCAAACTCCACTAATATAATATTAACTTTATTATTATTTTGAAAATTAACATCTGCAACACAAAAGTAGCACTTTTTATAACCACAAACATACATTTGTATTTGCATTTGGTCACAACACTTGTTTGAGGGTTTCCCATTCTGTATGTAATGTTTTACAGTGTTCTCATTATAAGGGCATTTTATTTCTATAAGAAACTGCTCGCCTATTCCATCTGGTGAACCAGCAATCATGGGAAAGTCTTTGCTAATGAAAATACCACATTTCCTACTCCTTTTTTGGAGCATGCTTTGCACTGTTTCTAATACCTTACATTCCAAAGCTCTTCCACGTTGCATAGCTGGAGTATCCGGAATGTTGCCACCCATTATCAATGATACTAACGTACCATCACTTGTTTTGCATTTTTTCACTTCATAAGCCTTGGAAGCTGTTATTCGACCAAATCTTATCTCATGCCACAAGTTGCTGCCAGTCTGGTTTCTTGTGTTTTCTTCCACCTTTTTTAATAAGTCGGTAGTAAATAAGCCAGATATTTGCTTGATAAAGTCATCACAACATTCTTCTTTAAATTGAAAGTGGTACATTGAAAGCCCTTCTACATCTTAAGTGATGTTTTGCACGTATCTTAATAATGCACAGTTTTGAATACCTTTCGCTGTAGCCTGTTCCACAAACTTGTCAAAAACACTGGCATCTGAAGAGGTTGAAGCTTGTGTCTTAGTTAATTCTGTGGTTGTAATAAACTTTAGCGTTGTTCCCACTTTCGATAGTTGAGATTTTTTCCAGTAACATTCTATCTGAGTACATGATGGCTCTTCGCTTCTTCGATGCATCCACATCAGAAAAGCCACAGCATGTTTGCACCCACCCATTGATGCAGCACAATCGTGGCATTGTGTGCTGATAACAAGACTGTTTTTTTCATCCACAATGACAGTCACTGTATACGGCTTAGCTCGAACTTTGTGTTCAGGGCACACGCGGCACTTCACTGTACAAATGTTAAATTCGCTTCTCAACTGAACATATCCTACGGCATCATCGCCATAAGATTCTCTTGAAGATCTGGAATAGAGAAAGTAGGTAGCGTAAGGTACTATAAAAATTTTACATAACCTAACTTTTCACATTGTTGTTAAAGTTAGTTTTTAAATACGACATTATAGTATGCAGAAATTATGTAAAGTGAATATAATTTAATAAAAAGTAGTGATGTAAAATTTTATATATATAGGTATTTCAAAGGTACTTACAATGACATTTTTACGTTTCTAAGCTCCGCTGCACAAAAATCTTTATTTTGGGCAAAAAAACTTGCCACCATCAACGAATCTATCTTCGGTAAGTTAGAACTACTTCCTTTGATGGATCCAGTCTCCATTGTTATAATATTATAATAATATCGTTGAAATTAGTTCGCCGGTGATACTTGTGACTATGACAGCTTGTTTTGTTTAGCGGTCAGTGACGTCATCACGTCACCCGCGCTTTGAATGACGTTTGCAGTCACGTGATAATGGGTACTAAATAATGCAATTTAAACTATTTTTATTTATTTTATGGCAAATAAATATATTCTTAGAATGTTATTATATGTTTTTAAATACGGTATTTAATCTAAAAAACATAACTTAACATGAATTGGTAACATGTGTCAACATCCGTATTGCTTTGACCCGTAGAATTTGATCGACTCACCATAACAGTGGTTTTTACCTTTTCTTGTCAACGCAACTAATTACTTTGTTATATTATGTAACTTTATGTATGTTTATAATTATTAGGTATATTATGTACAGTAGGTAAAGGTTTATGTATGTATATTATTATTATTATTAAGTATAAGTATTTATCAATATTCATATTTGCCCCGACTACCCGTCTCACTTTTCCTTCAGCAACTCTCCATCGTCGGTTGTCTGGAAGAAATTGCTTTAAGCTATAAAGCTGCCAATTGTACTGTATCTTTTTAAATGTTTTGTATTTGTTTTTCCTGGTACAATAAAGAAAAATCTTATCTTATCTAATAAAGCAATAGGGTGAGTCTCATAAATTATTAGTTCAATAAAAATAATAAATTCCACGTAAGCATTTGTAAAAATAGAGCCCGTACCCTCTCTCTCACTCTCTCTCTCTCTCTGCAAAAAAGCCTTTGCCCTCAGTATTACTTTATATAAGGCAATATATAAAGAAACAAAATTTGCTTACTGATCATGAGGGTCTGGGTTCGAATCCCGCATATACCAATGACTTTTAGTTACGTACATTTATTTGTTTGTACAGCAACACCATTCGCTGATAAATTGTGCCCGGATAACGGCGACAGGCTCACGTTGGGACCTAATAAGCTCGGCAAAACGTGGGCCCAGTTCTAGTGATTGGTGCCTCTGCCTTCCCCCTCGGGGATAACGGGCGTGAGTTTATTTATTTTATTTTTAAAGAAACACCATTTGAGTAGACTTCTGTTAAAGCTGAAAAAAAAGTACGAATTATGTCTTTATCAATAACACAGTGTAAAGCTATTTTGCTCTTATTGATGTCATTGCTGTCAGTCTGTTATTTATTTCGTCAATCGTGTGTCTGGTCGCAGCATTAGTATTTTTCTGCTTTAGTAAGAAAATTAACATTCTTTTTAGAGAACAGTCTATTTTGTCGCTGCCTTTTTTTCACAGTAAAAATGGCCCAAAGGCAGCGGCTAATATGGTAAATTTAAATTCAGCAAACAAAATGTTAAATAAGTTAAAAAGTTCTGTCATCATCAACCCATTATGTCCCCACTGAGGGGCACGGATCTTTTCCCTGAGGACGGTATAGGCCATACTCCACCGCGGCCGACTCCGTATTGGTGAAGGCTTGTAAGACTAGTGGCTACTATAAGTTCCTCTAACAGAAGTTTCTGGTTTCTTCCGCACCCTCGCCAAAGCCCAGTGTTTCGATGGCCTCGCTTGCTCACGTCGCGTTCAATTAGGACATCCTTGACATCCAACTTCTGTCTTTGTTGTATTTAAAAGGTTGTGATGAAGTTTCGCCTACGGGTCGTGTAATTTAAGGAATTATTATTTTCCCTAGTGAGTTGTTTATCGGTAAAATAATGGGCTTTATTTAATATTTCAGACATCAAAAAAACATTTACCTTTGATTTCACGGATCAAGTCTTAAATTAAATTTCATGGCTCTAGACTTTGAGTAAGCAGCTAAGTATATTTTAATTACTTACCTTTTAACTCGATGTTTCTCTGGAAATTTGATAAAATATTATTTTTTCTTTCGTTCTTCCTATGTACCTATATCGGGGTGGGTTTAATATTCCATACATTAGATTAGATTAGAACTTTTTATTGTAGGTACTCACCAGAAAAAAATACATTACAAACCTTACGTATCTAAGTTTTGACGTATACAATTGGTGTTTTTATCGCTAAAAGCGGAATAAATTCGATCCCCCCTAATCTCCCAGCTAAACGGTTGATTGTAGAAAGTGAAAGAAAATCGGTGAAGTAGCACATTTATAATTAATTATTTGACTGCCTCGTTGGTCGAGCAGTAAAGGCGATTAGCTACCAAGATAGAGGTAGCGGTAGTCGATTCCTGCTGGGGGCCGCCGTACATTTATACAATGGCCTCAGTCTGGGCGTTTTTCAACGTTTGTAATGTCCTTGCCTGGTTACCATAGCGCAGGGTATCCTAGTTTGGGACCAGGTCAAGTGGTTGTGTTGCATGAGAGGTATAATAGGATTTGCAAGTTAACGAGTAACAGGCGACCAACTTATAAAAGTATAAATTCGTATCATCATCATCATCAACCCATTTTGTCCCCACTGTGGAGTACGGATGTCTTCTCTGAAGGAGGTATAGGTAAATTCATAATTATACTTAGACTAGCTGTTGCCCTCAGCTAAAGCCCACGCGGACGTAGTCGCACGTCCGCGTGGAGTAAAGTGTTTGCAAATAAGATTGTTAGCGCATGCGAAAGAGCTTTCATACTAACTTCGCAACCCCCTCTTACCCCCTTACTTAAGGGATGATTTTCGAATAACTACTTTACACGTCTTTCGTGACTTTTAATGAAGAACCTTCGTACCAAATTTCATTCGAATAACTTAAAAAACGGCAAAGTTTCATACTAACTTTGCACTCCCCTTTTTCCCCCTTAAGGGATGATTTTAAAAAACTATATTTAACTCATTTCATTATTTTTTATGAAGAACCTTCATACCAAATTTCATTCGAATAACTTCAAAAACGGCAAAGTTTCATACTAACTTTGAACCCCATTTTACCCCCTTAGGGGATGACTTTTCAAAAATCCTTTCTTAGTGCTCCTCTACGTTACAAAATAAACCCCTGTGCAAAATTTCAAGTTTCTAACCCTTATAGTTTAGGCCCTGCGTTGATATGTCAGTCAGTCAGTCAGTCAGCTTCTCCTTTTATATATATAGATAGAAGATAGATAGATAGATGACATTGTTGGTTTAGTAAAGCGGAAAAAAACCCTGTATCTCTAGGTCGCAACATTATGCTCAGTCTAAACACATTTTGGGGACCTATTACTCAAAACTTTCCGATAGGTATTTTGTTACTGATATTTCTGCCGCTACACACTTTTGGCTGAATTTGAGTTTTTTTTTAAGTGTTGCATTTTGTTGCATGATATTGTGTTTTTGAGTATTGTGTTGTCCAATAAATATATTTTTCTTTCTTTCTTTCCTCATAAGCAGGTTATTATTAGTAAGCCATTCTATGATATTGCTGAGAGTACTAGTTCTATCTATACTATTAATATCTTTCTCGTAGTCTACATCATTAGTCTTTTTCATTAGAACTATGTTATCATCTTTGGGTGGCCCAACGAGCCCTTGGCGGCTTTTCATTCTGTGTCAAGTTTGTTTGCCACGCCTACTTTCCTATCTAACCTTCTTTCTCTCAGGACAGCAAAAGAGAAATCCTCCTTTCGTTTTATTTTTATTATTTTCAACGAAAAATAATTTCCTTTCGACAAGAAAGCGTCGGCAGGAAACCAATCAGTGGCCTCGACGGGAATATTATATTCCTTCAGCCGAAAATATCCTTTGGGCGAACCTTTTAACCTATTCGAACGAAATCGCGCGACTAATTTTTTGTGACCCGGCTCTTTATAGGATTGGCCTTTATCAATGACGGCCCTGAATAGGGGCGAATAGGGGTGTTGTTGGCCGAATGGTTGTCTATTAGTTACGGACAAGACAAGGTTTTAACTTCAGACTAGATAAAAAAAAAGTTAATTTGGCTCGAAAATTACGCGGATAATGCCAACTTTGAGAATAGCACAACACACACAACAAATTTTATATCAGACACATGCTTAAAGAACCATTTACTAAGTCAAGACAGAAATATTAAGTCTATTACAGTGATCGAAGTAAATACCTCGATCTTAAAAACATACGACAAATATCGGACAAGATTTATACTTCCAACCATAAATGAGATGATTGCAATTAATCATTAAAATAGTGATTGTACCTATGGAAAAGTAATAGGACCTCTGATTTGGTAGTCGTTTTACTGCTAGATCAACAAAATAGTTTCGTCGCTAGAGGCAATAGCGCAAGAACCACAGGTGTTCCGCGAGAAAGCCCTGCCACATTGCATATAAAATATTGCCAAAAAAGACATTTCGAAAACATGTGCATTGAGCGATACCTGGTGAATATTTTTTTGTGAATGATTTACGGTGTCACCATGCATAAGGTTTTGTTGACGCGGCATTTTTCTCAGGCCGCGCATCGTTTTTATTAATAAAGTTAGCTGTCCACGTTCAGTCGGGAGAATAAATCACCTGTTTCATCACTTCCTAACTACCTGAACTTTACTAAAAAAAAAACTATTATAAGAGTGTGGAAAAGTGACGTCTACTAAGCGCTGAACATACAGATGTCTTTCTGAATAAATATACATACATAGGCTCACGCCTGTGCCTCAGAAGGGTAGGCAGAGACCAGGGACTGCCACCTGCCACGCAATATGAATATTTAGAGAGAAAAAAGAAGACATTTGTTAAAAGTGTCACAAAAAGACAATGTATACAAGTTCGTAACAAACTAAATACACGAAAGTGAAGAAAATAATTGTGAAAAGAACATTGGAGGTAAATTAACTTGCATCTAATTGACAAGCACAATCATCGCCTATATTTAAGAAGAGACCTGTACGGCGACAGGCTTGCCACTTGTCCTAATAATCTCGGCAAAACCTGGGCCTAGTTCTAGTGATTGGTGCCCTCGGGGATAACGGGCGTGAGTTTTATTTTTATTTTTATTTTTTTTAAACCTGTAAAAAAAACTTGGCACTATGTTATGATAGGATAACCTTAATATATGTGCACATATCAATTTATGGAACTTTATATATTGCTTCAAGCTAATAAATCGTTTATTTGGTCGGCGTATCGGATACAGTTATATCATCGGATTACAATTACCATATACTGAGAATTTTTTGAACTAAAACTTTCGTAAGCACAACACAAGTAAAAAGCAAATCACAAAGCAAAATTCAAAGCAAAAGCAAAAGCACGTAAGTAACTCCGGACTAAAAGTTTACAAATACTGAGAAGTTTTGGAAGCAGGGCTTAAAGTTTTATACTACGGATGAATCACCAGGGACTACGCAAATTGGAAATTTTTACTCTGATGTTGTAAATATTATCCTGTAGAACTTTCTATTCCAATATTATTTTTATTACCTACCAACACTGGTCACAAAAACCTTTCAAAAGGCTCTAAACCGTCACATTCAAAACCATTCCGAGGGTTAATGTGAAATCGATACGGTCGTTATTAAAAGTTTATGTGGAACTACCAACGAATGCCCAAATATACCTGGGCTAACACAACGCAGCAAAAAAAAAAAAATAGAATTTTACTGCGATTGTGGAACAAAACATTGTTTTTATATTTTTTTCGCAAAACGGAATAAAATAACGGTTAATATTTATTTGAAGCTGATTTATATATTTACAAAACTTGCAACAGTACCAAATCAATCTTTAAGTCTTATTTTGAGTAAAGTATTACTTAGTAAGTTTTTAATGTCATATTTACATCTTAAGTTTGTGTTACAAAGAAACTCAGTCTTCGACGGTCACTTTAATTTAGTGCGTAAAACTATCATCCTGACTCAGCAATCTAACTTTGGGTACAATGTATGCGAGATACAGAAGGGGCCCAAGGCGACTGCCTTGCGGAACCCTTTTAGTGAACTAACTATAAATCACGCCGTAATGGACTGTGTCACTGTATCTAAAGATGGTCGGACCCGAGCTGCTACTCGGGACTCATAATTTTGGCAGGACTAAAACGTGGACATTGGCTATTTTGAATGGCTATTTGTTGGTTTACTTTAAACAAAACACGTATTTGTATTCATACGTCTCATAGCACAAGCGTTTTGGAAGCTACACATTTCTACTGGTAGGAGAGCGCTTTGGGACTTTTCACGTGTTCAGAGTTTCCGACGATTATTTTCGTCTTCAAATTGCGATTAATACAATATTAGATCCCTCAATTATATGTACCATTTAGATTTAGAGAAGAAGGCCGTAAAAAAATATTTCTATTAGGTTGGTCAACTCACGTAGTAGACGCTACCAATTGGGCCAGATTTTGAAGCTGACCGTTCGGACGAAGGCAATACTGTATTTGGGGATTACTTGGGTTATCATGTACCTTGATTTATTTACAAGGACAAAATATAACGTATTGCTTCTGAACTTTATATTTTTAGAAGCACCGATTTCAAGTACACGAAAACCTCTGTCACTTAGGTTTTCTCACGATGTTTGTCTTGACGGTTAAAGGGACACTACATATTTATAATTGTTTTATAGTTTTTACTAATGGTTGTTGAAAAAACGAATCTCAGAATCGTGCCAAGATTCTACGGTAAGTTACATTACTTAACTAGTTGAACGTAACTACTGTAAAGAGATTGTTTGACATGCGTGGTGTATACAATCTAAAAGCGAGTATCTACTTGGGTTACTTATAAAATACTTAAAAATGTAAAAACTGTTTTTTTTTTATACCGAGAAAGTCCTAATTCTTTATTATCCATATATTCATCCATGGAGTAGTTGTACTTTTTCATTAAGGAACTCTAAGTAGAGTCGTAAACATTTACATTTAGTGGGAAACCGCCCGCGTGTAGAGTGCACGAATATAAAAGTTGATTTGATGTTGTTTGTTAGTATCGATCGCGTCTATATAGGGTACAGTCAATAGCAGACCAACCTTGTTAGCGATAAGCAGCCTAGCAGCAGTATATAAAATAGGGCACAGACGTTCTCTCAGAGAGAGTAAGGAGTTTAATAACCGTGCGTGCCCACCGCGAGTTGACAATGTCAAGTAATGAGGTATGTGAATAACTCAGACACTTAGGTTTCCTCACAGTATGTACATATTTTTGTCTTGTAAATGGCAAGCTTAGTCAAAGGGTTAAGGGTCAACTTTCAAAAACGCTCGAACGTTTTAAAACATCCACTCAACACATCAATCGAATCTTTGGGTCGGAAATATCTATTTAATTGACATTTCGTATTTAATTGATGACATTCTTATACTGTATTAACACTATTGTAATTTAGTTATCACGATCAACATCATCAACCCGTTATGTCCCCACCGTGGAGCAAGGGTCTCTCAGAGTAAGGTATAAGCCATACTCCGACAGGGAAGCCTAGTCCGGATTGGTAGACGACGATACTGACGTCATGACGATACTGTAGTGGATCTATTGTTCCATCTCCCTTTTTTATGTACAATAAAGTGTTTTGTGTCTATCCATCTATCTTTATTGTTTATTTAGCGTGATGTGACATTTTCAAACTTTTTTTTTCCAGTACCCATCACTTATTGTCATCATCCCAAACTAGGATACTCTACGTTGTGATAACCTACCTAGTGTAGTAGTAGTGATAGGAAACCTATTATAAGGAAATAGTAAAAAAAAAACCAAACATTTATTTACAGGCACATAAATTGCTCCTGACCCCACACTAGGATACCCTGTATCATGAGAACCAGAAACAAAGACATCAAAAACATGTAAAACATACAAGACATGGGGGCAAAAAAGAAGAAGAAACGGCATACGCTGTCGACTGTACAAATCTTATGCTAAAGACGCCTCGATGGCGTTGACATCCCCCTATGTACGAATTAATCCCTCTCGACGTGGCTTCCATGACATGCCGAGCCGTATTTGATCTTAGATTAGGTAAGCCCGCATGTTGGTCTGGACGTTATACCTCATAATAATAAAATGAAGATTGGAGAGGATGAAAGAATGCAGAGGCTAATGAATTTTGGTTATTTAAGACAAGATAAGATAAGAAAATTCTTTACTGCTCAGAAGGAACAAGAGATGAGATTTTTTTACAATTTAAAAATACAATGGGTACCCTTATTGCTAACAACAATTTATTCCAGAAAATCTTATGACGTAAAGGTTGACTTATTTATTTATTACTAGCTGCCCCGGTAAACCGCCAAAGTTTTCAAAGTTCAAAGTCAAAGTTTTCATATTTCCTCACCATTTAAACCTTCCCTGGAATTCCCCGAATATAAAAAAGAAATAAAAATTAGCCAAATCGATCCAGCCGTTCTCGAGTTTCAGCGAGACTTACGAACAGCAATCCATTTTTATGTATTGTATCCATTATTTTACAACAGAAATCAGAATTTTATTTCAACGCAAAAAATTAACATTTTGCTTGTTTTAATTTCCGCGCATTATTTGAGATCTAAAGGTGAAGTGAGAGTTAAAGGTGAGAGTATCTATCTAAAGGTGAAAGTTTTTTTAATTTTCCTGCTAACTGAAATTGCGCCTTATCGACAAATTTTGCGGGATGAAATGAAAATAAATCTGTAATGTTATTGTCAATAAATTATCAAGAATTAGCAATTTTTAGTGGGGCATGGCGACGGATCTTGGCGGTATGTAAGCACCTCATACACTCAGGTTTCTGCACGATATTTTCCTTCACAGTAAAGTTACTGAGTGCTATTAATATACAACTTCACAAATGTACGTAACGTAAGTACTCGTTACCTGAGCCTTACAAATTAACGAGTAATAGGAGACCCACTTACATAAGGAAAACTTCGCACGAATTCCTTTGAAAGCTTTGACGCAGTTGTTAAATCTGTTAAGCAGGCAAAATACCCCTAAGGGCCTTGCTCCACTGCTCCGGTCCGGCAAACGTTAATTACCGATCCGATTTAGAAACACACAAGAATACTAATAAGCTTCACCACTACTCCGGCATCCGGTTTTTAACGGCCCGATAATTAACGATATTTTACCGGTCCAAAGTGATCGACATACAAAAAAAATACACGTTTTGCACCGCGCTTACAAACCAAAAATATTCCCATACTATTTAATTACATTAATAGAATGTGTGGAAAACGTCCCCTGCCTCGAATAGAAAAACCGAGGATCTTCAATAACTAGCACTGCGTCACGTCCATTGCCGATTATAGTCGGATGAAGTAAGTGGAGAAGCATAATCCGGCATCCGATATTTTTCTCATGACTGATTCCGGTTCCGACGCCGGACCGGAGCAGTGGAGAAAAACCTTACTCCGCGGAACCCTTCATGAGAAGTACTTAGCCTCTTTTTTTAATTTTAGTACTAATGTCACCGCTTTCAAAATGGGAACAATGCCTGCATGTAATTGTTTATCTTAATAACCAGCCTACCAAGCAATACCTCTGGAACAATCTAGTCTGCACAGAAACACAATTTCATTGTGAACATGGCATTTGGCTTACAATTATGGCCCTTATTTACGTAGGCCGGGAGTATTACGAAAAGGCTCTCGGCATGTTATATCAGGACCACTGTCCCAACCTTAACTAAGGGTCTAAGGGTAGTCGATTAGCGATAAACAGGAAGGTAGATAGGCCTTTTTACGTTGAGTAAACTTGTGCAACTCAAGTATCTGTAGATAGGTAGGAAATTCTTTATTGTAGGTATGTACCACAAATGTATCCGGATAAAATAGTTAAGAATTGTGCAACTTCATCATCATCGCATTAAGTCTCCACCGAGAGACACGGGTCTGTTCCCTGAGGAAGGTATAGGCCATATTCCACCACGAAGGCCAAGTCTGGATTGGTGGAGGCTTGTAAGACTAGTGGCTGGTTTTACTGTCAGACGTTTTCAAGCCGCCCTAAAGCTAAGCGTCCACCACATCGGAATCGGAGCGTCCGCACCGCGTCGGCATTTACGAAATGCCGAAACGCGTCTACTGCATTCGGATTTGCCGTCGGCAGTATCGGTATTTTCAAAGCAATCGAGTTCGCTTGTGCACGTGTGTTCGCAATGGAGGATAGTGACGAGGATATTGTTGTCATTAGTTGTTTGTTATCAGCTGAGGAGAAGAAAAGCAAAAGGAAACGCAAGATGTGGGTTCATAATGTAATCTCAAAAAGACTTCATCATCAACCCATTATGTCCCCACCGAGGGGCACGGGTCTCTTCCCTGAGGAAGGTATAGGCCATACTCCATCACGGGGGCAAAGTCTGGATTGATAGAGGCTTCTAAGACTAGTGGCTGGTCTTACTGTCAGAAGTTTCCAAGCCGCCCTAAGGCCTCTGACTTCGCTTAACGACTGCCATCTATCGACGGCAGCCGGCACCAACTGCTTAGCGTGCCTTGCAAAGTATGGGACCGCTCGGAAAAATGCCACGAGCGTTAGTCATAAAACGGTCACCCATACATCCACTGAACGCTCCCTATGTCGCTTGACGTTCGTGATCGTTTAGGACCACTCAGGCGGCCGGGGCTATTAGCGATTCACTGCAACTTGTGCAACGAGTGCAACTTAGTTCAGGGTAGATATAAGATACATAGGTAGAATTATTGCCCAAACAGAATTATCAAAAACAAGAAGAGCCAGTAATAGGCACGCATTAGAGAACGTTGTGGGCTAAAAGTAGATGTAGTGACTAGAATCACAGAATACATAATAGTACAGGTACAGAAGATTCACTCATCAAAATCAATGAAAGAAAAATGGACTCTAGCAGCGATACAATTAGGTGCAATCCAGATCGCACGGCGCTAAAAAAGCTACTATATTCACCTACATGTTGCCTCTCTTGCTACCGCGTAACTCTTACCTCTTCTGGCGGCTGAATTCCTACCTATTTGCCACTCCGGAGTGGTCGCTGCATGTACTTACGCGTTCGATACCGACACGCGTAGTGAAATAGGTCTGCTAGAATTGAGGAAGGAATGTTCCGTTGGCTTGGATATGTACGTACAGAGGATGAAGGAAGAAAAACTGACGAAGCAAATATATCGAGTGAATGTGAGTGGAAGGGCCGAAAGGGAAACCCCAGGCGGACATACTTCGACCAAATAAAGAATATATTAGCAAAGGGTAAGAAAAAAAGTACCCGAAACCGGCGTGCATGTATGCAACAACTAATGAATGTCGATGAAGCGAAAGGGATTTGTCAGGACCGTGACAGGTGGGAGACCCAATTTCAGCTTTTTCTGCCAGCTTAAGCATTCGCTACTAGTTTAACATGTTCGACCTACCTACAGTCTGTAAAATATAGCTTGAGCTCCGCGACAGCTGTCACACTGACAGCGCAGGTTACGATATTGCAAAGACATCGAATAGTGTGCAGTAAGTACGGAGTTTTCACAGTAAAAATATTCTGCGGAAAAATTCAAAACTTCATGGACGCAATTTAGATGACAGCTGTCGCGGAGCTCAAGCTATATTTTGCAGACTATAAAACAACCTTCGGTTTGTGTGGCTGGGCAAAGCAAAATAATAATGGACTCTACCCATTATCGTTGCTCAGTTCAGCGGTTAGCCGACAGGCCGTTCCGTTTGGTTGTTATGTTGATAATTTGAAACACAACCCTAATTGAAAAGGGCAATTATCTACGGTGGAGTATTATTAGAAGGGTGGATCGGATTTTCGAATTGTTTATTTGTTCGAGTTCACTGCAGCACAGTGGCCTGAGAGAGGAAACGGAGATCTGGGCCTCGATTCTATTAGTAAATTACAGTACGATGACAGATTCACAGATTGACGTGCTTTTTCAGACCATTGACGCCTGTAAGGTTGAATTTCGTTGCTTTTCTTTCTCAAACTCGTATCTTAAAAACAACAATTTTTCATGAGAGAAATAAAACTGTCTGTCTTCAGTATATACTATGGAGTTTCGTTAAAAAATGAAATGCCATTTCTTTCCATACATGTGGACTATTAGCTACAAATATAAGTAAAACTAAGATATTAATCTTTTTTAGCTATAGTTTTTTAAGATACGAGTTTGAGAAAGTAAGGCAACGATTTGTAGCGCCTAGATTTGAAGCAGTAATGAAACTAAATCGCAACGTTCATGCAGTTGTGATTGTGCTACCATGCATTAACAGAATCTAGGTCTTGCGTGAGACTTTGCTTCTTGCTAAATGTTGTGACTAGACATCGGATCATGATCATTAACACCCGTGCGAAGCCGAAGCGGGTCATCATCATCATCATCAGAAGTGCTTGATATTTTTTTTGGTGATAGGAATAACCTTCCTTAACGCGGGAAAAAAGTTTAAATTTTTTTGGCCCCGTAGTTAATTTTTAAATATACTTAATATTTTTCCATTCGTCGTTCTGGGCTTAGTACGGCATATCAGACATATTCCTTAGCCGCTACGTATGAAAAAAAAATCCACCTTGAAAAGCTGTCAATGTCACCACAGATTTTTTTTTTAATACGTAGCGGACCAAGGAATATGTCTGTTAAGCCGTACTGAGCCCAGAACTACGAATGGAAAAATATTAAGATTATTTAAAAATTAACTACGAAGCCAAAAAAATTTAAACTTTTTTCTCGCGTTGAGGCCTTCCTCAACGCGATAGGAATAACCTTTTATTCCTATCACCGAAAAAAATATCAAGCACTTCTGATATTTTCATCCATTCCCTATTGCGGTCGTTTTGTGGTACGGCTGGCCCTCTTAATAAGGTACATAATGGTCTGGCAAAATTGCAGTACACAGGCAGATCCCTTTCACGGATTCATGATAATCTGCGTTGCTTCCCTATGTAGGTACTAGCCTAGCACTGTAATTATTATAAATGTAGGAAACAAGCAATTTCGTCCTGAACATAAATTATGATAGAATTAAATAGAATTTATTTATTGCTGATAATATGCCCAATCGCTCGTAGGCCCGGACGCCTGTACGTAAGCGATCACGAAGGTTAAGCAACATAGGGCGCGTTCACTCCATGGATGGGTCACTGTCTATGTCTAACGCTAGTGGCATTTTTCCGAGCGGTTCCGTGCTTCGCAAGGCACGTTAAGTAGTTGGTGCCGGCTGTCATCAATAGATGGCAGTCGTTAAGTTAAGTAAGAGGGCGGTCGCCTTAAAAACTTCTGACAGTAAGGCTCTAATTATATGCGTCCGCGCGACCGAGCGGCCCCGTTTTACAAGCATTTGTGTGTAACGATTTATTTAAATATTGGCGAGGTCGCGCCTTCGAGCGGCGTGGTCGCGCGGCCCGGCCGCTCGTACGAGTTTCAACGTGTTAACTTGTATCGGTGCATTTGAAGCGGACGGGACGCTCTTTTGTTGTTTGTGAGAACGTGTGGAGAGCGGAGACGCTCGGGCCGCTTCATATAAATCAAAAAGCGACTTTGCCGCGGTCGCCGGACGCATATAATTAGAGCCTAAGACCAGCCACTAGTCTTACAAGCTCCACCAATTCGGACTTAGCCCCCATGGTGGAGTATGGCCTATACCTTCCTCAAGGAAGAGACCCGTGACCCTTGGTGGGGGCATAATAGGTTGATGATGATGAGTATTATTATTATTATTATTATTTATTAGATACTTTAACAGTATGCCATGTTGCAATAAAATTGTAGTAGGTAACCTAAGTATTTCAATTTTGAAGCATGAATTTGTTAGAGTTTTAGTACAATTAGAATTATTGCTTTGACTCTGACACCTGTGGTAGATGAGAATCTGTGATACAGGTGTCAGCGCAGATAAAGTAGTGTATGACACTGTATATAACTTTGTCTTAAAACACTCGTGTGATACTATAAAAAAACTCGCCTAAGGCTCGTTTTTTTTAAAACACACTCGTGTTATAAGAACCCTTATTATGCAACAGTATCATAAACTACTTAATAGGTAATTGCAGTTTGATAAATTTGTTCTCGTAGAACTTAACAATAAATATTAGCATGTTGAAATTTATTCCATGAAAAAAACCAATTACATTAGGTTAATGCAACATCTCGACGTTATTTAATTTAATTAATCTAATACAATATTTAATTAAGTACACTATTTCATTATAACAATATTTACTTTATTTAATTATTTAGCATGCAAGTAACGTAAAAATTTACACATTTGTGTGTGTGTGTGTGTGTGTGTGTGTGTTTATTTGTGCTTGTATTGTGTGTATTAGTGTGGGTGAAAGTGTGTGTGTTAGCAGAATGTGAAGGAAGCGTTTCAACCACGAATTTGAACGACATTGATTTGCATTTAGGATAAAAAAACGTATGATTTTTCTTATACCAAATATTATTTAGGCTAGTCAAAGATTATACACAATATTACACATATTTTATTCTTGTACCTTCCTCTTTCTTGAGCTTAGTAAGAGAAGGCTTTTAAGAAACTAACTAGCGTAAACCGTTTACGATGCAAGTGTTTATAGCGCTTAATAAAACCTAACATCAATAACTTCTGAGTATTCGTAAATATTTTAAGAAGCAAGGGTGAACGGGTTGTTCCTGGTTCACCCTGTTCAATATTACCCATCCACTGGATCTAAGACTCACCTAAAGCACTTAGCGTTCGACTGAACTGAAATTCCATCTTTCCAAAATTATATAGGTAAGTGTGTTATAGCTCTAATAAGCTGATATTGTTATTTGTATTGTTTCCTGTAGTGTTATGACGAAAAATGCTACATAAGCATATCAACGTTTGGTTAGTAAGTAGTTCTTATTGTAAAACATTATAATTATTATTATGTATTTGGAAGACGTAGCTTGGCTACCCATAGCATAGGGAATCCTAGTTTGGGAGCCAGTTACCATTTTTGAAACCGTTTGACACTAAAGTTTTTTCATTTCATTTCATATATTAATTACGATGTTAAAGGTTAATGTTAGCCCAGAGCTTTAGAAAAAATTGGGTTAATATGCTTTATATTAGAATAGAAGAGGAAAGGGAAAGGGGAAATAACAAGGAGTTTTACAATATTTCATCACATTATTTATTTGCATACAATAATATTTTACGCGGTACACATAATTATTTGCGGTAAAGAGAGGGGGGGAGGCTTTGCCTAATTGTTCCGATTTTCGCTTGCGGTCGGTTTTGTCATCAAGCGTATGGACGGGACATAAGTACCTATTATTGTCATCATAGTATGATAAAGTATTAAGGTCAGTAATGGGTAAGGCTCTCAAAAAATTTACCGTAACACACGTGAAATTGTAACACGTAGAGACACACTGGCAAATCGCAACACCCGGCTGCTTCTCTAAACGAACACGCGACATCCCAGGAACATAAAAAAACATGATTGGGTAAAGTCCGTTCGCTTAGATAGTGTCGGTACACACGAAGGCAATCTTGGTTTTAGTAAAAAAACATTTATTTCAATAATACAACTTAGATGGCCAAAACACTTTAAATAGAATAAAAACATGGTACACAATATACCTAATGAAGCACAAAATAAAACACTACTCTTCATCACTCGAAGTGTCCTCAGAATATTCATCTCCACCGGAATTTAGAATAGGTACCTACCTAAGTGATGCAGGATCGTTGCGTTATAAACCCATTCTAAAATACTGATTGATTTATTTTCTTTAATTGCGTGATCTACATAATAGTAGAATGAGACGAGCTGCGAGCCAAATTCACTGGCGTGCTTGCGCTGCGTCGGCTTCCTTTAATTTCTTTTGTCAAAAGCCGCCATCTGCCGAGGTGGTAAATATCAAAGTGACACTACGATAGCGAACAGACTTTATACTCGTAGCAGCCAGGTGTTGCAATTTTCCAGTGTGTTACTAGGTATGTGTTACAATTTCACGTGTGTTACGGTACATTTTTTCAGAGCCTTACCCTTATATGTACTTACTAGCTGTTGCCCGCGACTACGTCCGCGTGGGCTTTAGTTGAGTAAAGTGTTTGCAAATAAGGTAGGGATACTTTTAGCGCATGCGAGAGAGCTTTCATACTAACTTTGCAACCCCTTCTTATCCCCTTAAGGGATGATTTTCAAAAAAATATTTTACACATCTTTCATAACTTTCAATGAAGAACCTTCATGCTGAATTTCATTCGAATAACTTCAAAAATGGCTAAGTTTCATACTAACATTGCACCCCCCTTTTATCCCCTTAAGAGATGATATTCGAAAAACTATTTTAGATGTGTTTCAAAATATTCAATGAAGGACCTACATTCTGAATTTCATTCGAATAACTTCATAAACGGCAACGTTTCATACTAACTTTGCACCCCCCTTTTACCCCCTTAAGGGATGATTTTCAAAAAACTATTTTCATGTATTTCATAAATATTAATAAAGGAATTCCATATTGAATTTCACTCGAATAACTTCAAAAACGGCAAAGTTTCATGCTAACTTTGCACCCCCCTCTCACTCCCTAAAGGGATGATTTTCGAAAAACTATTTTACACATCTTTCATGACTTTCAATGAAGGACCTTCATATAGAATCTCATTCGAATAACTTCAAAAACGGCAAAGTTTCATACTAAGTTTGCACCCCTCTTTTTCCCCCTTAATGGATGATTTTTAAAAAACTATTTTACATGTGTTTCATAATTTTAAATGAAAAATCTTCGTACCAAATTTGATTCAAATAACTTCAAAAACGGCAGTTTCATACTAACTTTTTCTTAGTGCTCCCCTACATTACAAAAGGAACCCCTGTGCAAAATTTCAAGTTTCTAACCATTATAGTTTAGGCCCTGCGTTGATATGTCTGTCAGTCAGTCAGTCAGTCAGTCAGTCAGTCAGTCAGTCAGTCAGTCAGTCAGTCAGTCAGTCAGTCAGTCAGTCAGTCAGTCAGTCAGTCAGTCAGTCAGTCAGTCAGTCAGTCAGTCAGTCAGTCAGTCAGTCAGTCAGTCAGTCAGTCAGCTTCTCCTTTTATATATATAGATAGATTTGTAGAATCAACACAATTAAGTTTTAAATTCCCTAAGCTCAAGATCTTTAATGTCATTGGGAACGTTAGTGTATATTAACGAAAACGAAATATTAATAAAACGCTTTTGCTCACCAAGCCTGTGTTAGATCTTTGTGATGTGGCACTTGCGGTCGTACGTTCACTGCAAAGATTGCTTACGTGAGCCACACGCGGGCACATCAACGTAGCCTGGCGGTCCAACAACAGTCGCCATAGCCGGATCATCATCATCATCAGATCTTTGTAAGCAAAGCCTTTGTCAGTTGTGCAAGAGTACGTCATTGGAATGAAATGAAAATGAAAAGAGTTTATTTACTTTACAGATGTTTACATTCGCACAATCGGGCAAGATCTTCCCTTTAAGTATGCAAATACTTTATCAGGAAGCTCCGCTCTTCCACACTTGTTGGTCTTACACATAGCTATGTACATTACTTGAAATTAAGATGACTAAATCATACTAAGCGGTGGTGGCGTAGTGGGGTTGACCTTTGCTTCTCGATCATGAGGGTCTGGGTTCGAACCACGCATGTACCAATGACTTTTAGTTACGTACATTTGTTTGCACAGCAACACCATTCGCTGATAAATTGTGCCTGGATAACGGCGACAGGCTTGCCACTTGTCACGTTTGGGACCTAATAAACTCGGCAAAACGTGGGTCCAGTTTTAGAGACTGGTGCCTCTGCCTACCCCTTCGGGGATAACAGGCGTGAGTTTATTATTTATTATTTATTTATATAAATCATACTATAATACTACTTAACATGTTTTTAGATAAGTACTAAGTATAAGTGTCTGTAATTCTGTATAGTGAAATGTGGAGAAGACAAGTGATTGCTCAGGAATAAGCCTTTTTGAGGGATAAAACTTCGCCATTCAGTGAGCATTTTTTATGACGCCAACTTGACTGGTTTTATTAACATAATAGCATTTCAGTCGTTAAATAAAAATCAAGTGAGAGACGAAGAAAGAAAATTCTATATTTACACCGTGCTGGCTCGATAATCACGTTCCTCGGCTAAAGGTTGGCCCTGAATAATTCCACAGCTTAAGATCTGTCCATAATAGGGCTCCCGCACAGGGGCCGCCGGCCACAACCACAAAACGCCGCCACTGGCATATTTCCTGTAGTTTTCATACATTTTATATTGACTCGCCGCACACGATTGACGCCGGTGGCCGCCACATGCTACAATCGTCGCTGCTCGCTTCTTGTGGCTCGCACCGGCCACTAACGCCGACACAAAACGCCGCCACATGCCACTCGCGTGATTCCGCACCCCTCTCTCCCTTATCTCCATACGGATATGGAATTATTATATCAGATATTCCATGCGGCCACCGACCGTAAGTGTCGGCCACCGGCCACAAGTGGCTGTCGCGCGCTTCAGCTACTCTGTAGCCGCTTCTAGCTTCTTGTGGCGGCGTTTGTGGCTGTGGCGAGTGGCTCGTGTGCGGCGATATTGACAGAAAGCGTGACGATGATGCAAACCAAAATAAAACCTATTATCATAATGATACGCACCACTGAAGGCTCTTAGCCTGACTTATAATACATAGGTACTAGAAATTGAAGGCTGAGCTCCAATTCATAGAATCGCGCACTAATTCACCGTATTTCAACTAAAACTTTCGTAGGCACTAGACATTATTAAATTTATTCCGGAAATACACTTACTTGACTTTTCAATTCAATTGAATTAAAATATTTTTATTCATAATCCAAATAGAACATTTACTTTATGAACGTCAATGTTATCAATGTTGTTAGTTTCACAATTAATAGATTACATGGAGAAGAAACTAACAAAGAAACTCCACATTTATTCTTTTCAAAACATTTTTAGCCTAAATTACAAACTTAAAAAAAAAACTCTTGGATGTGTTGAACACTAGACACATTTAACGTCTGATTAAAAACTACTATTTAATGCCAAACGTCCTTGTCTTCTAGATAATCGTTGATTTTATAATAAGCTTTTTTGCAAAGAGACACAATTCTTAAATCGCGTTGGAGGTAACTCTAATATATCTTGGGGTATCTTGTTGTAGAACCTTGTACAGTGCCCGGTTATCCACTTTGTTTCGCTCTGATTCGCAGAGCTTAATCATGCTGAGCAGAGATAGAGTAAAGAGAGAGCATAAAATTAACCTAATACTTTGTTATTGCTTAGTAGGTACAAAATAATGGATTATCTGTTTTGATTTACTTGGGACTACCTTTTGCTTTACCTTATTTCTGGTATACAATTTAGCACTAATTTGGATTCAACTGTCACAGTTAATTAAGGAAAGGAAGGGAAGACTTACTCCTGACATTTAGATATCGTATTTCTAGAACAAGGGCCTCAAGATTTACTGAGGCAAATTACGTTTCTTAGTACAAATATTATAGATAAAAACATGTATTTCACGACACAACCAACGACTTCAAACATGACAAACGTTTTATAGAAAAAAAACAAAAATCCAAAATTAAAAACATAAAATAGGGGAAAAAACTATCATCGTCATCAACCCATCATGTCCCCACGGAGGGTCACGGGTCTCTTGCCTAAGGAAGGCCATACTCCACCATGGGGGCCAAGTCCGGATTGGTGGAGGCTTGTAAGACTAGTGGCTGATCTTACTGTCAGAAGTTTTCAAGCCGCCCAGGCGACAGCCGGCACCAACTGTTTAACGTGCCTTGCAAAGCACGAAATCGCTCGGAATAATTCCACTAGTGTTAGTCATAGAACGGTCACCCATCTACGCACTGAACGCGCCATATGTTGCCTAACCTTCGTGATCGTTTAATATTACTCAGACAGCCGGGGCTACGAGCAATTCGGAAAAAAAACTTTACTAATGATATAATAATAGAATAATAGAATAATAGAATAATTATAGACTTTTAGTGAATAATAATAAGAATAAAAAGCAATTGAAAATACATTTCTACAATTAAGGGAAACAATATATAAGGAAATAAATGCCCACAACAATAAATACTCATGAATACCGCTAATATAAGATATACAAATATAAATATGTATATACAAATATATATATAATCAATCCCACCCCAATACCCAACTCAATATAATACTATAACTTTCATTTCTCACCCTGCAAACATAAAGCAAGTAATAAAGTGAAGTAATAATTGTATTGTGCCAAATTAATATTATTACATATTCACTTTATATTATTAACCACTATAAATAACACAAAGCAACACTAAAACATAAAAAATACAAAAATTAACCTAAATTACATAAATAATATATTATCCCAATACCCAACGGACAATATTAAAATCATGACCCTGTACACACGACAACTTTAAAATTTTCACCCCATATAAACCACACGTAAAACGGTGCCGTTCCGTTCCGTTATGTCTAAAATATACTTATAGGTAATATAAATATGATCTTATACATTCACACACATTCACTTATGCTTACACAACACACCTTACAAAAATAAGTCAATAAAAATCTATAGTTCATTAATCACACGTAATATGTAGAATGCTTACGTTTACTATGCACTTCACGCACACCACACCACACCTGTCTCATCATCACCTATCCGAACGTACTCTCGCGCACGATGGCTGCCTCACTACACCGAAATGATAGGTGATAGCAGATGCACAGCGCGTGTCTCTCTGGTGACCCCGAGCGCCCACACATGCCGTGGACGGTCGGGTGCCCAGAGGGCCAGGCGATTCGGGTTCTGCTAGCGTGATAACCCTACCAATTCTTTTTAGGTTACCCTCTCACTCGAAATCTACGCTCAGCTAACTTGTAAACCCTGCTAACCTTGCCGAAATATTTCTCCGCAAATACATTCTTGCTTAAAAACCCTACATTGTGAACCATACAAAACCTATGCTGTGGTTTTACGTTGTGAGATCAATCGATTGTGCTATGTATAAAACAAAAAAACTACTGTGTCGTGCTACTTTTCTTTTTTCTTTTTTTTAATTGATTTTAACACTGTGTTGTGCTTAAACAAACTGGTAAGTTTAAACGTAACTTAGTTAGATATAAGTAAACTGCAATTATGCATAGTGTATGTACAAGCAAATACGAAAGTGCCTGGCTACCCATAGCACAGGGTATCCTAGTTTGGGAGCCAGGACAAATTCTGTAACACTTTTAGTACAAAATAAATATTTTTCATTTTTCATTTTCATTTCAATAATATCGCCTGTACGGGCTAGCACCGTCCGAGTATACCTTTCTAGGTCGCCGTATTGGTGACTGTGCACCGCGCACAGTGGAGCTCACGGGACTTGCTGCCTGCGCCAGCCAGTTGCTTTTGCCTCTTATTAACATCAAACATGTAACTGTGCACTGTAACAAACAAAACATCATGAAGACCTAACATCACCAATCTACTTTCTTCAACCACCACCGCCCTACAACCTACATCTGCTGTGCTACAGAGTTGAGTTGCACACGCTCTCCTCTACTCGTACATCGCTTCATATATTTAACAGCACGTTACACTCTATTCAGTTACGTTACTGGTGAATTTTTAACGAAAAATATGTAGGTTGTTCACAGGATAATTTATAGAAGGCTAGTAAAAAAAAAGTGCGTGCGTCCGTGCAACGACTAATTAATGTCAATGAAGCGAAAGTAATTTGTCAGGATCGTGGCAGGTGGTGGTCCCTGACTGCCTACCCCTCTTGGATACAGGGCGTGAGCTTATGTATGTGTGTATGTACAAAAAGGAAGCAAGGCTCAAGCCGAAGTTGAAACAAAATGCCTCACAGAGACAAATAAAATATTATTTATATTGTTTGCCCTCCATAAATCGGGTTCTCAGCCTTATTTGTCATGAAGCAACAATAAATATAATGCGAGACGCAAACCAAGTCGTTTCCACCCATTCAGAACATTCGGAAGCTCGCCTTGAGCGCCAAATTGGGGATTATTTAAGTGTAGCGCCCGTTCTAGGAGATGGGAAAGCTTTCAACTATGTGAATGTTTTGGGGTACAGTTGTCAAATGGTGACAACACAGTCCTGTTGTCAGATATTATTGTTTTACATGGAGATGGAACTAATTGTCTAGTCTGTATGGAATTCGACTGTCACAAGTTCAATTCATGCACACAAGCACCATTAAATAAACACAAGAAACTTGCTCACATATTATGTGTGTGTATACGGACGAGGCGCGTTATATGCAGCAATCACGCGCACAACTGCAGTGTATGCCCGGTAGGCCTATAGCGGTCATACGCTACGCGGTGGCTTGCACTCTCTCTAGTAACGTTAAATACGTTACTATGCTCTGAGGGACTTTTACAGCTAAAATTGCATTAAAGGAAATTAAATGCAATTTTACTCTCTTAAAAGTGACATCAGACAGATAATAAGATATTGTTTTTGTTTTTTATCGTTACGTTTAAAATTCCCATGTTGCTGCGCATACCCAGCTGGGATTCGAATCCGGGACCTCTCACATGGTAGGCAGATGCGCTCACCGCAGCGCCATAGGAATCGTCATTTAAACGTGATTTAAAAGTAAACATTTATATATTCGAACAAATAAGTATATCCACATTCAAACCCACATTCTTCTAAGGCTAGTTTCAGAGTCACGCTGAGTATACGCTGACAGTCAGCGGTGATAGACAAAATTATGGCCGGTCAGCGCTGACCCGTCGGCGTTTTTCTAAAACGCTCCTTAGGACGTACGTATAAAGCCGGTTTTAGAGTCACGCTGAGACTAGCAATATGTACTAAGTCCTAAGGAGCGCTTTAAAAAACGCCGACCGTTCAGCGCTGAGCTGACCACCCATAGGTATACGAGTATTTTGTCTATCAGCGCGCGGTCAGCGCGTGGTCAGCGTGACTCTATCAACCTTCCTTACATATTGGCCTGTCAGCGCCAACTGTCAGCGTGACTCTAAAACCAGCCTAAATGTGAGGCTTACCATGCGTAAAAGCCATAAGAATATACGCTCATCGTATTGTATCTTATTATCCCGCATGTGAAAGCGATATAATTGAATTGGATCAAAATTTCACCCCGAGAGCGAACGCGCCCTAAGGTAAGTTGAAAACTTCGGAGGCCTCTGCATGTTTAGGATTAATCACCGTAAAGCCTTATAATGCGTGTTCTACCGAGGGGATGATATTTAAATTGAGTTAGACTCTTCTTGTCTCACAAGTACTTTCATACATAAGCTACGAAGATAGCGCATAAACTTGACGTGGGCCAGCGTGCAATGTGTTTTGAATTCAAATTCAAGCAGCCTTACTACAAACGAAATTTTAAATACACGTTAAAAAGCTATTTAGTCAAACACTGTCTAAAAATTAAACACGTGTTCAACAGATGATTTGCAATCTTTACAGTGTTAAACAGTGCTTAAAGCATGTCTAAGTGTCGGCACTTGTTTAAAGTTAGTTTGTGATACGATTTTTTCGAGACAATTGTTCAACGCGTGTTCGACATCGGTAAATTTTGTTTGTGCTAAGACTGATTTTTATTAGCAGTAAAAACAAAATGTTCCCGAGTTCGATCCCCGGCTGGGGAATAAAAAAAAGAAAATCAGGTCTTGGATGTTTACATGTTAGTGACGTCGCTGTTTCTGGTTCCCACAAAACAGGGTATCCTAGTGTGGGGCCAGAATCAATGTATGTGCCTGTATGTAAATGTTTATGTTTACTTTATGAACGACAAAGTAGTTAGCTAGTTTCACGATTAATTGATTATGTGGAGGAGAATCTAACGAAGAATCTCCTCATTTTTTTTGTTTCAAAACAGGTTTAGGTACATCAACAAACTTTCAAACTTAAAAAAAAATCCTCATGGATGTGTTGAACACTAGACACAATTTTCCTCTGAATACATTTAATATTAATCTACTGTTTACACCAGATATCTTCGTACACATACAATATAAGCTCACCCCTGCATCCCAGAGGGGTAGGCAGAGACCAGGGACTGCCGCCACATCTTTGGATTCTAAATAATGGTTGATTTTATAATAAACTTTTGCACGTGTGCTTAACCCATTATTTAAACCGCGGCGGAGGTAACTCTAGTATATCTTGAGGAATCTTATCGAAGAACATTAAACAGTGCCCCATAAAGGAAGTATTAACCTTTTCAAGTCTAAACTAAATCGTTTAGCCAATGATGATGACGATGATATTTTACGATGGCTACCAATAGTTTTGAAGTCTTTCATATTTTTATACTTCATAGCTACCGCGAACGCTCTCAAGCGAATCCTTACAAATAGGTTAATTCATATTATAGGTTAATCTAATCATCTTACTTTACTGTTTTGCCATATTAAAATTGCCTACGATCTATTTTCCGACCTACCAAATATAAACAAAATAATCATCTAGACTTTAGTCAGTCAGACAATTGTCAGATACCTTAGGGCGGCTTGAAAACTTCTGACAGTAAGACCGGAAGACTAGTCTTACAAGCCTCCACAAATCCGGACTTGGCCCCCGTGGTGTAGTATGGCCTATATCTTCCTCAGGGAATAGACCCGTGCGCCTCGGTGGGGACATAATGGGCTGACGATGAATCATCTAGACCGCTGAAGCCATTTTGTAAGAGTTCGACAACAAACACAATGACACAAGATTTTATATATTAGACTATAGTTGAGCCATTACAAACGAGTGAACTGAGTAATAAACATTTGTATCAGACCTCTCTCTCACACATATAGGAGGCATTTATCAATTTTTAAAATCAACCTAGCTCGACCCAGTCGGTGGGGAGATAATGGGTTGATGATGATAATTGTCTTGTTGGTATAATAAACGTTTTTTTTTTCTTTCCTTCCATTCCTCATATCCAGCAAAATGGAAGCACTATTTTGAAACATTCACCCATACCAATGAATTCCGAATCGGAGCCCCCAACTTGGAGCGCAAAATTGAATTAGCCCGAGCAAACTCTATTCTACAGCCATCGCGCGCCACCCAATTGGATTTCGTCCTACAGATCGCACACAAATAGATCCATTTGCCACCGTAAATTTAATCTTAACAACGTATTGTTGAAGGACTATTTTCCCTTCCGTCAGCAAGACTTACGTAAGTATGTATGTTAATAATTATTCATTTTTGCACCGAATACCCGTCTCCCTTTTCCTTCAGAATTTTTCCATCGTTAGGTTGTCTGTATGAAACTGCTATTGGCAAGAAGGCTGCCAATTGTACTGTAAGCTTGTAAATATTTTGTTTGTGTTTTTTCCTTATGTACTATTAAAATATTCTTTTCTCAAACATGCTTGGAAATTTGAGCATTATTTCGACAACCTTCTTCGAGATAAATCGAAACTGCTGTACTGGCCAATTACACGCGAGTAGCAGCCTGAAAAAGTTCTATGAAAATTCATAACTGTCGTGTTTTGCGGCCAAATAAATCATATGTGTCGTGTTATTTAAAAATGAAACTATCTTTTACTCCGAACAATGACAACCAAGGAGGTAACTTATGAGAGGTTTTATTTAGCTGGATATACCTATTGAAAAAAAAGAACACTTTAACGCGGCAAAAAATATTTAAATTAAAAAGTTCTGCCTTAATACTACTTAGTTTTAATTTCTGCGCATTATTTTGAGAAAAGTCATAGACGAGCCTTGGTCACAACTAGGCATTGTTGGACTCACGTATGTGTGCCTCGGCTTCGCCTCAGCCCACATTTTGCTGCATAATGCTGCTGCAGTAATGTACTATATCGTATCTTAAATGTGGTCAAACAACTTTACAATGCAATTATGAAATGGAAATATGAAGCGCTTATTGACAATTAAGACGAAGGATCTCGGCTCACTGTTCACGACAAAGATTATTTCACTATACTTTTATTATGGCAACGCGTAAAATTTGTTTTACAGCACCTGGATGAAAAGCAATTTTAGAAGGAAGAGAGAAGCTTTCTCAAAAAAAAATCTGGATTCTTGAAAAACCTGCGAAAACTTGCGTTGTTCTAACAACTTAGGCAGTATATTTTGTGAAGCGGAACACTTGAGATATTGTAAAATTACATTTTTAAGGCCATATTTCCTAAAGAATAGTACGTGCCTGGGGCCATATTTCTCGCAAGTTGACTTCATTCGCATAATGCTATAGCCCATTCTATGGAAAACTTGTGCTCTTAAAGTGTAACAGTGAGATTTTTAGCAGTTTCAGGAGTGTTAGCCAAAAGAATCTTTATATTACCGTGAGCTTTTACTGCCAAGCGCAAATTGTACCGTGTTTATCCAAATGTTCGAACAAGTAAACTTTTTTTGTAGGCGTGAGCATAAATTTATTATTTAGTATATTTATATACTACTGAATAATAAAATTTATTATTCAGTAGTGCCTGAATATTTATAAGAACCTACATAATTATGACTACGCGTGCACGCGTTATTTTGAAGCGACAATGAAATTAATGAAATCGGCGTAGTCATACAACTGTCACTATACGATAATAAATTAGCAGAATCTAGACCCGTCTTCATTCCTTTTAACCTCTGTGGCGCAGCAGTTAGCGCATCTGTCTACCATGCGAGAGGTTCCGGGTTCAAATCCCGGATGGGGACAGCAAAAAAAGAAACTCAGGTCTTGGATGTTTACATGTTTGTGACGTCGCTGTTTCTGGTTCCCACGACACAGGGTATCCTAGTGTGGGACCAGAAGCAATGTAAGCGCCTGTATGTAAATCTTATGTTATGTTATACGTGGGCAAAATGGTCTTGGTTTTTTCCCGCGCGTTAGCAATCGTAGTCACCCAAAATTAACATCGCCAAAGCGTTGTTAATCTTATTCAGCCCAACAGGCCAGTATTTGCACAGTTCTGTAGCTTTACGTGTCCTAATCTCATAAACACACTGAAAACAATGATAATGCGCGCACTGAGCTCGACCAACTCATGAATAGTAACACAAGACGCCGTGTAAGGCTGTTAGCGAACTAACGGGAACTACATTAGCATAAACCGCCCTACTCCTCATGTAGCCTTAATAATACCTACAGGCATTAACATCATAGAGGATCCTTCGTACGAGTTTCCTGTGTAGTCTGTTTGAGGTTGAGAGAGTGATTATGACCTCGGAAACAACAATTGAAAACCATTTGTGTGGTGACTCGATCAGCCCACCAAAAATTTGACTAGTGAAAAGATGATTTAAGGCTCATGCATTTTTTTATTTAAAGCTCATGCATTTTTGGATTTAAAGCTCATGCATTTTTGAACTAAAACTTGCGTAAGTACTACACATTGTAAATTTTTGATCCGGATGAACTTGCGTGTGTTTTTATCGGACGAGTCCGATCAGGTTTTGCGACACGTAAGTTGATCCGAGTGCTTATACTGAGTTTTTTCCTTCACTTTCGATAGCGAGAGCCTTTGCAATTTGTACAGGAGTGACAAAGCATGCCAGCTAGTTGTCTCTTTGTCACTCCTATGCAAATCGCAAACGCTCTCGCTATCGAAAGTGAATGAAAAAACTCCGTATACGCACTCCGGATCAAAAATTTACTGGTGCGTTTTTTTGTCAACAGTATTTAAAATGAAATAATATAACCTGACTATAAAGAAGTGTGATATTTATCTTAGCGCGTTGTTATTCTAGTGGTTATTTACCTAAGAGGAGTTACTTATTTATAAAAATGGCAATATTTTTTCAATTTTTTACAGCTTCAAGGGACCTGAATATATGGGTTTGATGGGCTTGTTGCCCTAAAAATGTAATTAGTCCGTCTTTTAAATTATTCAAAAATAAGGGACACGTATTTTTTTATTTGTAAATTAGACCAAAAATGACAAAGATATAGCCCATCAAAGTTACGCATGTGTGCGTGCTGCATTTTTTAGCACGGAGTGACATCACACGTAATTTTAATGGGCTATATCTTTGTTATTTTTTGTTAAATCGAAAAAAGAAAAAATACGTGTCCAATATTTTTTTATAATCTAAAATACGGACTAAAAAGAATTTAATTATTTTGACCCTGGAAACTACCCAAGTACCTCTACGCGTCCCGAGATAAAGTGTCTTGACAGACAGACAGGCGGACGGACGGACAACAAAGTGCTCCTATAATAAAATCAAACAACACCATGAAATAACATACATCAATAATAATATACACATATTTAATCCACGGAAAGTTTAACTAGACTGAAAAAATAGCTGCTGCCTCCTTCTTTTTTTTTTTCGCCACATGGACTAAAATATTTGACAAAAAAAATACAAGAAATTTGAAGCTACAGTGAGAAAAAACAAAGACAAAGAGTATATTTGCGCTGTATGTCGATGCAGCAGAAAAAAAGGTCTCTAGCTCAGTATTTGCTGAGGGTTTGCACCCAAAGCACTGATTTTCAGCTAGGGCCTTCCGGTGACTCACGGAGCATCAAACTTACCTATATCATACTTATATACATAATATAGAAACACACGCCATACACTTACACATATACGAACATAATAATAATAATATACGTACTATATTATAATAAGTAATACTTAATTACACTTTAATACTAGGGTCAATAATACCAGTCCATACAATAACAAATTCAATTAAATACACTATTTAATATCTTGACTAAACGCGTGCTTGGGAAGAATGGATAGATAGTAGGTCATGCTGGAAGAGGTAGGTAGTTTAGGCTTCCTGGGAACTCAACAAATACCCTTTAAGTTTCACCTTAAAGGTATACTTGCTGGTAAGGACTTGGAGAGGAGGAGGAATGTCATTCCAGCATTGAAGTATGTGCTGGTATGCTGGCTGGTTCTTCTTATAATTTTTCATTTTTAAGGATAATTTTGTTTGTTTGCTTCCTGGGTTGATTTAGCTTGATCAAACCTTGATTGAATGTAAAAATATATAAAATACATTATAATGTTAGTCTAAGTAACTCGTCTAAGTCTAATTTTGTAAATTGTTATCATGCTGTGTACACATGTTTTGGAGATTAATCTGGATCCTAAATATTTATTCATACTATCCTGATAATGTACTGGCTCATATCTGTTTTGCGTACCTAATAAAAAAAATTAAAAAAGTTCCATTTTTGTGGTACGGAACCCTATAAGCCATTAATTTTAATTTCCAAAGAGTAATGTATACGCTATATACTATCTCCGGTTCTCGCTCGAGTATTGAGTTCTTAGGAACAAAAGTTATTTTAATTAAAAAAACCGGCTAAGTGCGAGTCGGGCCACCCGTATAGCTGACAGCTGATAGCGAGCTGTCTCCTAATTTATGATGCCAATGTAAAATATATCTAAAGAGCAATATTAAAAGCCCATATTTGAATTATATTAGTTTTGCCTGGTGGGAGCAGAGTCGTGTAAGTAGGCTATTTCCTCGTATTGCACAATTCATTGGTGTTTCACAGATTATAGGTATAGGGTTTAATAAGTTTTCATAAAAGTACAGACGCTGTCACTGCACTTTAAAAACTGTCCTATTATTGTTTTGAAGTGTTGATTGCACTCATGAGCTTCTTAGGAATAGCAACTCGTGACATTATTGTATTAGATTTAAGGTAATTTCAGATTTTTTCGCTGCCTTTTTCTCCACTACATTCAGCCCCAAGACACCGGCTAAGGTCATAAGTATATTGACATTTAACAAACTGAATGTAAATTCTTTAGGTTTAAACACATTTCTGATTTCTATTCAGTAAAACAAAGCCTTCAGGGTACTGCTGGAGCTGCTGCGTTTCTGTAGTGCATCAGGGATGTTTGCGGAGGTAGGTGTCGATAGCTTCCACGCTATCATACGTAAACGGATAGCGTCCCAGCCTCAGAGCATTAAAAACTAGAGAGAGAACAAGCCAACGCGTAGCGGTTGACCGCTGTAGGCCTACCGGTTTTTTGGCAACACATTCCATTATTATGCAAGCCGAAGGCAGGGCGCTATGGCGCTCATTAAGGGAGGGCTATGTTCAGCAGTGGACTTATGTAGCCTGATGATGATGATGATGATGATTCCGTTATGTCGAAGCTAGTCAAGTAGAATAACGTTGCAATAAAAATAACCGAAGAGACTATGTTTATTAACCAAAATGCAGAATGTCCAGGACAAGTCGTCAGTTAAGTTCTAACAGTGCGTAAGTAAAAAATGTCCACTTTACAGGAGAGCGAAAATCTGTGTAAAATTTCAATTAGCTATTTGTACATTATTTGGGAAAAGTATTTAAAAACAACTTTTTGAAGATAAAAAATTGGTCCGTCGTCGGTTTTCTTCATCAAATGGCATCAAAAGGTCGAAACGGCCAAAAATTACTTTCGCACTGTTAGAACTTAACTGACGAAGTGTAATTTCCATTTGACACAACTCCACATTTAGGTACCAAACAGCACATGTCCAAATTTTGAGACCAAAACATCGATAGTTTCTTTTTCAACAACAATAGTTTCTTAGCTCGCTTCTTGTGATCGCTCGTAGCCCCGACTGCCTGAGTGATCTTAAACGATCACGAAGGTTAAGCAATAAAGGGCGCGTTCAGTCCATAAATGGGTCACCGTCTATGACTAACGCTAGTGGCATTTTTCGGAGCTGTTCCGTGCTTCGCAAGGCACGTTAAGCAGTTGGTGCCGGCTACCGTCGATGGCAGTCGTTAATCCAAGTCAGGCCTTAGGGCGGCTTGAAAACATCTGACGGTATGACCAGCCTCTAGTCTTACTAGCCTCCACCAATCTGGACTCGACCCCCGAGGTGGAGTATAATTTCCTCAGGGAAGAAACCCGTGCCCCTCGGTGGGGACATAATGGGTTGATGATGACGATGATGATGATGAGTTTCTTCTTATTTTAATTTTATTTTTTAAGCAAATAATTTGCATGTCCATGTACTTCTCACGATAAACAGTTTGTTATGCTTTTTAAAACAGTTTTAGCTTAATTTACAAACTTTCAAACGTTAAAATTATTTTTCATGGATGTGTTGAACACAATACACAATTCTTAACACAATGTTTAACACCAGACATTTTTATCGTATGCAGACTTAACCCATACTCTCTCTCTGTCTGAGAGAAGCCCTGGGCCCTACCAGTGGGGCGTATATAAGATGAACTAATATTAGAGTTGAAGGTTAATATCGACTGCCTAGTCTTTACTATAGCCATCAACGGCGGCGCCGCCACCGTTCAAAGGCACGGCGTCGCCGCCGCCGTGACACGGTACGGCGCCGTGCTGGAGCGCGGTGCCATGTCACGGTCGTTCAATTCTCAGTCGATTTACCCAACAGTTTCTATGTTTCTGTTTTTTTTTTCTTTTGTCGTCGTAGTAACAACATTTTCGTGATTCATTCAGACACGTCCGAGCACACCAACTGTGAAATATTGACTGAGAATAGGGGCGCGCGGTGCACCGTCCACGGCGCCGTACCGTGTCACGGCGGCGGCGACGCCGTGACGTTAAACGGTTGCGGCGCCGCACCGTGGTGATGAGGCCAAGCCCTAAGGCGTTTAGCTAAAGAGGTTTTGGGTTTGATTCCCAGGAGGAGCCGGCGTATGTTTGTACAACAGGCCTCAGTTTGGCATTTTTGGCATTTTTGATGTTCTTTATTGTCCTTGGTTACCTTAGCACAGGGTATCCTAGTTTGGGTCCAGGTCAAGTAGTTGTTTAGTGTGGAAGTGGACACTACAGTTGTGGAAATTATATGCGATCCACTTGTGACCCGCCCCCATGTAATTGCCATGCAGCCACAAAGGCCAAGTACTAGGGAAACATAAAACAAGACACAATGGCCTTATCCGCCCGCACATTGCGTGCTGCGGGATAATTTGAGCGAGGCATCAATAGTTAGGGCGCCAGACGGGGTGCTAGAAGGCGAGAGTTGCCTCCGGCGGGAATGTCTAGTGATAAAGCTCGACGTCAGAAACATTTGGTCGGATTTGTGACGTTAATACAGGAGATGTGTCTACAAGTTATTACATCATCAACAACCCATTATGTCCCCACCGAGCGGCACGGGTCTCTTCCCTGAGGAAGGTATAGGCCATACTCCACCACGGGGGCCAAGTCCGGATTGGTGGAGGCTTGTAAGACTAGTGGCTGGTCTTACTGTCAGAAGTTTTGAAGCCGCCCTAAGGCCTCTGACTTGGCTTAATGACTGCCATCTATCGACGGCAGCCGGTACCAACTGCTTAACGTGCCTTGCGGTGAAAATTATGTTTATTAGACGGTTAGTAAGAGCGAGACGATGTTAGACGACCTGAGATTGAAAGTATAAAAAGTAAATTAGTAGCGGTTAGTGTATCTGCCTATTATGCAAGAGGTCACGGGTTCGAATCCCGGCTGGGGACAAAAAAAAACCCTGGTTTTGGATATTTACATGTTTGTGACGTCGCTGTTTCTGGTTCTCACAACACGGGGTATCCTAGTGTGGGGCCAGAAGCAATGTATGTGCCTGTAAATTCGGAATCGAACAAACGACCATTATGTTTCTGACGTCGAGAAAGATGACACACACATACATACATGCACACACGCCTGTATCCCAGAGGGTTAGGCGTCTGCCTGGAGTAGGAGTCTTCCTGCGACGAAAAAAAGACAATGAAAGAGAAAAAAATAATGGTCTGGTCAACATTATAAACCTGCAGTTCTCGCCATCTGAAGGTTGTCTGGAAGGGATGGTTCTGAGCAGTAAGACCGCCAATGGTATACAATTACTTAGTTGTAACAAATCTTGAAAAATTCTTTGTACTGGTTCTGCTATAAAAAGGTTGAGTTGAGTAGTATCATATAATTTGAATCAAGGCTTTAAGATGTCTTGCATGGGGGTGATTCTGATTAAATTTATGCATATAAGAAAAAAAAAAATATATTTTTCAGGTTCAGTCGTAATTTAATATTTGAAAACACCTTCTATTTTTACATTATTTGTACTGAATAATTAAAAGGAATCTATATAATAATAATATATAAAAGGAGAAGCTGACTGACTGACTGACTGACTGACTGACATATCAACGCAGGGTCTAAACTATAAGGGTTAGAAACTTGAAATTTTGCACAGGGGTTCCTTGTGTAACGTAGGGGAGCACTAAGAAAGGATTTTTGAAAATTCATCCCCTAAGGCGGTAAAATGGGGGTTCAAAGTTAGTATGCAACTTTGCCGTTTTTGAAGTTATTCGAATGAAATTCGGTACTAAGGTTTTTCATTTAAAGTTATGAAACACGTGTAAAATAGTTTTTTTTAAATCATCCCTTAAGGAGGTAAGAGGGGGGTGCAAAGTTAGTATGAAACTTTGCCGTTTTTGAAGTTATTCGAATGAAATTTGGCACGAAGGTTCTCCATTAAAAGTCATGAAATACATGTAAAATAGTTTTTCGAAAATCATCCCTTAAGGGGGAAAAAGGGGGGTGCAAAGTTAGTATGAACCTTTGCCGTTTATGAAGTTATTCGGATGAAATTCAGCATGAAGGTCCTTCATTGAAAGTCATGAAAGACGTGTAAATTAGTTCTTCGAAAATCATCCCTTAAGGGGATAAGAGGGGGTTGCGAAGTTAGTATGAAAGCTCTTTCGCATGCGCTAAAAGTATCCCTATCTTATTTGCCAACACTTTACTCAGCTAAAGCCCACGCGGACGTATTCGCGAGCAACAGCTAGTCTTTCATATACTTTCCATTCCGACATCGTTAATTATTCCTCTTTTGTTTGACTATTCACTGAAGAAGTTCATTCGTGAAGTTATTATTCCAACTTCGACGAACTGAGTGATACTTTTGTCTTTTTCCGTCTCATACCAGCTTTACTACTAAAGAACGGAACAGAGCTGTTCGCTCCAGTTACTCTGCAAAGGAAACGTCTTTGAGTGCTCCGATCCTAGCAACGATAGCAGTGTTATGTAGTGCACTGAGCCCATTGGGAATTATGTCGATTTTAATTTACTTATACTCGAGTTATTGATACTAAGGGCGTATTTAACCCCTCGGACCTAGAACACTTTTTCTTTCACTGCTAAGTTATTCACAGAGTAATATTTGATCACAGTTTTCAAAAAATAAAACATGCTCATGCAACTGCGGAAGAGGCCTTAGGGCGGGCGGCTAGAAAACTTCTGACAGTAAGACCAGCCACTAGTCTTACAAGCCTCCTTCAATCCGGACTCGGCCCCCATGGGTGGAGTATGGCCTATACCTTCCTCAGGGAAGAGACCCATGCCCCTCGGTGGGGAAATAATGGGTTGATGATGATGCAACTGTGGTGTAGATCATCTTCAAAATTCGATTCAAAGTGCAGTTGCTAGACCGACCCGCCGGCCGGTCTACGGGGCCTGACGGAATGCGCCGTAGTTTTATATCGGACCCGCCGGCGGGTCGGATGTAAACGTAGAGTGTAAATGGGTTTGCGTGACCATGAAGAGGCTACATTCGATTAGATCATTATATAAGGACAACTGGAAGATGAAGCTTTTAGCATTACGTTAGCCTTTGTACTTTTATTTTTATACATACATAAGGTTACGTTTTATTTTTATACATACATAAGCCTGTACCCCAGAGGGATAAGCAGAGACTAACGACTGCCACCTGCCACGATCCTGACAAATCACTTTCGCTTCATCGACATTTTAGTCGTAGGATTGTGCACGTCGGTTTTTGCAATTTTTTATCTTCATTAAGACTAAGGCCCTGTTTCATAATGTTCAAATAAAATTCCAGATAAGCTATCCGCAACCAGGGCTGGCGTTTGTTCTATATTTAATTAAATTTTCCTACATTGCGTGTGTTCGTTTATGGCTTCAAATTTAGAACAAAAGGCAGCCCTGGTTGCGGATAGCTTATCCGGAACTTCCAATCCAATATAGCAATTATTACTTAGGGAGAATGTAGCTTTCTAATGGTGAAAGAAGTTTTCAAATCGGCTCAGTAGTTTCTGAGCCTATTCATTACAAACATATACACAAAAATACAAATCTTTCCTCTTTATAATATTAGTTTAGATAGATAGATATAATCTAAAAGAATAGACGATCGCCAGTACTGCATAATTTATGATACGTCCAGGGAAAACCCTTTCTGAAATAGTAAAATCTCTTTTACAATATCTGAAAAGGTTTTCTTCCATTAGTGGCTACTGAATAGCGGCTCTTTGACGATATCGGAGCTTAATTAGAGCCGTCTCTTGCAGTGGCTCATTAAATTTGTACAGTTTGTGAAATAATCCGCTTGTTTTACAAAAGACGGGTGTGGCTGCGTCGGGTCAAAAGGAGAGTAAAAAACATTTATTTTGAAAACAGTAGGTACACATGCCACAAAAACAAAACACAAACCAACCAAGCAAATAATTCTACATAAAAATTATAAAAAGAAAGGAAAATAGAAGGCGGCATTTCACTTCTTTAAATGGTAGTAAACTCAGGCATAATATGGTGAACTTCCAAACAAGACGTAGAAATCGAACCAAGAACCTCTGGCATTCTAATCATTCCCGCTATACCAGCGACATACCAAACCGAGAATCTTCCGACAATAAGTTAAGTAAATGTATTCGGAATTATGTCAATATTAATTTTAAAAAAAGTACGTATATTATGAAAAGAGGATGTAATATAAACTGTAACTCAGAGGTGGTGAATAGTAAGTCCACTTTTTTTGAAAATAGTTTTTTTCATAGATTTCTAGCTCAAGATACACCCGAAGCCAACGTGCGTGCATGCAGCGACTAATGAATGTCGATGAATCGAAAGTAATTTGTCAGGATCGTAGCAGGTGGCAGTTCCTGGTTTCTGCCTACCCCTCTCGGATACAGGCGTGAGCTTATGTATATATGTAGTATGTTCGAGTATTGAATGTATACTTCTTAACATGGTAAAAGTATTTCGGCAATACTTTTTAATATTATTCAGAATCAAATAGCAGTAAGTAAGTAAACTTGAATCGCTCGTTGCCCCGTCACCCGTGTGATCTTAAACGATCACGAAGGTTAAGCAACAGTTCATGGGCGACCGGCAAACGCGCCCTACGTTGCTATGACTAATGCCAGTGGCATTTTTCTGAGTGGTTCCGTGCTTCGCAAGGCACGTTAACCAGTTAGTGCCGGCTGCCGTCGATAGATGGCAGTCGTTAAGCCAAGTCATAGGTCTTAGGGTGGCTTGAAAACTTCTGACAGTAAGACCAGCCACTAGTCATACAAGCCTCCACCAATCCTGACTTAGGCCCCGTGTTGGAGTATGGCCTACACTTTTCTCAGGGAAGAGACCCGTACCCCTCGGTGGGGACATAATGGGTTGATGATGATAATGAATACAAACCACGTGTACAAGTAATATAATATTATGCATTTATAATTACCCGTTTTTTAATTACTTAAATTTTGGCGGTTGTAATTCTTTACCTCTTAGCTACAGAATATTCGTACGCCGTTAGTTTACTCAGTAGAACCTCTTAATATGAATTCTTGAGCAACTAGGTCGAACGATCGGCCTTTGAATAAATCCATACACGTAAAACATCTTTCGCCACTAAAGAAGCCGAGTGAAAAACTCGCTATAAGAGGGAAATATTCACTTAGGAGAAACTAGCTGTGCTTACTTGTGCTTGCTAAATAATAAAAAAAGTTCCTTTGATTTTCTTTGACGGGGCTTCAGAGATCCGCAAGTGTGTGTTGAGAACCACTGAATGTTTTAATTTCATTCATTTATTACAAAATCAAGAACAGTTTCAAAGAACTGCAAATTTACAAAGGTCACTGGGCACTATAGTATGGAATCTATACTTTTGTCGTACAGACATAAAATATTGTAAGATATATAGATAAGTGAAGCATGCATTCAAATATATACAAAGTTTAGATCTTTGATAGTTGTTTTTAAGTAAAAGATTTAAGGCCGGTGTCTGAATTGATAATTTCAATAAGTAAATACCAAGGTGACGCCGTTCTGTCACGCTCTTTTCTAAGAAATTTGACGAGACATCACTACAGTGAAATAGTTCCTTAGTGAAAATTTAAATTCAGAATCTAGCTGTATAATGGTGAAAAAATTATTGCTATGATTAGTGGTCTAATTATGTGTACTAAATCCTAAGCCATACCAATACGAAAAAAAATGTTTTCTAGAGCAATCGTATTTTCGTTAATGGGACAGTTTATTGTTTTTTTTTCGGTTTTTGTAGTTTTTTTAGGTTTATTTCACCATATATTTCAAATGTATGTTTTGTTTTATAAATAAAATAATAACTAATCTATCAAAAATATAGATTAGTACCGCGTCCCCGTCTATCAGAAAATGACACGCAGACCAAATGCGCACATGCTCACCTAATAGACCATACCATGCAGACCCAATGCACATAAAGATTATAACAGATTCGACTTTGGGTCTTTGTTTGTTTTGTATTGTTGGAAATTTCCATATCGATTTTGACTAGTGATTCACTAAAACACTCTGTATCCTGCAGAACTTAATTTTTTTAAACTAAGCTTAGATGTACACTGTACAGCGTATTCAATTCTCTTTCACGATGTGACAGCAATTCGCATTTGGAACACATAGGCTCCATCACTTGACATATTCAAAACCCGGTTTTCAATCACCATCTTAAACCCGCTTGCACCACCGACGAAAATCTGTTTAACCCCGCCGAGTTAATCAGAATGTTGACAGATAAAGTATGGCGGAACTGTCAAAATTCTGTTTAACTCGGGGTTAAATGGATTTTACACGCTGGTGCAAGCAAGCCTTAGTGGCCATTAATGATGTGTTTTAACGTATTATAAGTACTATAAACATTAAACATGTATATTATGTTACAGTCAAAACTCATAACCGGCCAAAATACTTTTGACTGCAAAAATCAGTTTGATCTGTTATTAGCTGAGGGCGTTGGTCAAAACCACTTTTGTCCGATTTTTGCAGTCAAAAGTGGTTTTGACTGGTTATGAGTTTTGACTGTAACATATAAATCACATGTCACAATTACCTTTATCAAAGTTTTAGGTTCTATGTTATTTTTATTTTTGTATGTATTTATTGGTTTACGCACCTAAGTCTTAATAAGCAAAAAGTATATTTAATATTCTACGTTACATTACCAGTAGGTAAATGGTGGCATCATTACCAGATAACCTTATCTGGTGCATAATGATAATAAGCATGATGCTCGCTTGTGTGCAAAACTATGTGTTTTTATGCAATAAAGAAATGTTATTATTATTATTATTATGTGGCAACAAACAAATTACCTTTTTTTCGGTAACGCACTGAATACTCGAAAATGATTTCCCAGCGAGATAATTTTCGGTTTCAAAGCCGAAATTGTGGTTGATTTTGTCAACGTTAATTAAATTCGTTGAACAAAACACCGAATCAACAATCACCAACTCCAATTGAAATATTCCAAGAACAGTGATTTCGTAGAATAAATCCTTTGTGTAAATGACACCGTTGATTGAAATAACTATTTAGCAGTGAACATATTTTGCGCTTTATTTGATGTTAAAAAAAAAATAAAGCCAAAAAAGTATTTATTGCCTCATCAAAATAAAATTTATAGCATTAAGACTTCGCTCGCTGAATCGATCGTAGGCTGGGCTGCCTGAGTGATCTTAAATCACTAAGATTAAACTTAAACTAATATGATTTATATATCAAATCAGTCGTAATGCATGACAATCGGACATAGGCTCACCATAACGCTGTTGGATAGATCTATTCTAAAACAGCCCTGATTTTCAGAGCAGCCCGTGTAACTTAAAAGAGCATTTAATTTATAAATAACAAACTAAACTTATACTAACTACCTACGTGCGCGCATGTAATATAATACTTATGCATTTATACCTGTTTTTTTTACATTTAATTTTATGTTTAATTAAGTAAGTAGTTAGAAACATCATATTATAATACAACTTAGTCGGAAAATTGTTACAATAGGGTAGTTTCCAGGGTCAAAATAATCAAATTCTATTTAGTCCGTATTTCAGATTATAAAAAAAATATTGGACAATTACTAGTGACGTCACTCCGTGCTAAAAAATGCAGCACGGCGTGACGTCACACGTAACTTTAATGGGCTATATCTTTGTCATTTTTGGTCTAATTTACAAATAAAAAAATATGTGTCCCTTATTTTTGAATAATCTAAAAGACGGACTAATTGCATTTTTTAGGGCAACTAGCCCATTTCCCTAGACAATGTGACAAAGAGACTTGGTAGTATCTGTGACTTTGATATTCGACTCCCTCGTTGCTCTAACGAACAATACGATTGACTTGACTACCAAACCACAGGCCACAGGTTCGATCCACATGCACAAATAGTTTCAGTCTAGGTAAGGTATATTTCCATGTTTGTGACGTCTTTGTCTGGTTTTGTATCGTATTTATTTCATCTTTAGGTACATTCCATACACTTAGACACGTCAATATATTAAGATAGGTAGATAATAATAATTGATAGGAAAATGTTACATCTACAATTTTAAAGCATGCATGCTTATAATAGAAACAGAATAACACATGAATGTCAAATAACAAAGTTGAATTGAATTAGAGTGATGTCAAATAATTTACAATTGTCACGGCGCAAATTAAATTGAAACAAATTAAATAAAACACAATTAAATTACTACGATTATATAAATAAATTATGTTATTACTACATTAACATAACGTAACATAAACATTTACATACAGACATGTACATTGCTTCTGGCTCCACACTAGTATACCCTGTGTCGTGGGAATCAGAAACAACGACGTCACAAACATGTAAACATCCAAGACCTAGGGTTTTTTGTCCCCCAGCCAGGATTCGAACCTGGGACCTCTCGCATGGTAGCCAGATGCACTTACCGCTGCGTCACAGAGGCCGTCTACAAATTACAAGGTCAATTATATTATCATCATTTAATGCTTCATCTACACTATAACAGCTTTTGTAAATAACGTTTTTTCTTAGTATGCTACAAAATTTCTTGGTTACAGCATAAGATATCCTAGTTTAGGATCAGGAAAGTGTGCGTGGAAGTTACTGGAAAATTTCTTCCTCGCGATGTACCCCGGGAGCTTGAACTCCGACGGAACTCGCTAGATTAATTTCCAATCTCACTCTTAACCCTGCCCCGGCTCCTCTCTATATTTCTCCGTTCGACGGCAGCCGGGCCTGGCAGACCGCCAGCGCGTTTTTGTCGCGTCCAATCGAGGGCAATGGGTTCGGATTCATTAAGTAAACTGTCGCAGATGACCCTGAAGGGTTAGATGGAGTTGTCTTCTAAATTATGGGGATTGCGGTCTAGAAGCTACACGTTTTTAGATCTAAATATAAAGAAGTAGCATTGGTTTTAGTCTTCAGAATCAGAATCAGATACTTTATTCGTCAAACATAGGTACCTATACAATACATGCATGGTCTTATAAATATAAAATGCGCGCTATGCTTAGCCAATAAGGCGTGCAAATGTTTTAAACTTGAAATGATAGTGGCATTTATAGGAACAAAACCAGTCAATAATTGGTTGATTTATTGAATTGATTTAAAACTAATTTTTTAAGAAAAAATAATAATCACATTAAAAAAGTACACAATGTCAAAATTTGTTTTAAATATTCGAAGACGCTTTAATACAGTTGGTTAAAAGTAAATTCTTCAACTTAGATTTAAATTTGTCTATGAGGAGTTCCCTCCATGCTGAAGGCAGTTTATTATATGTGACAAACGCTTTTCGTCATTAGTGCCGTGTTTGACTTGGTTTTTATTATTCTAGTGGGATCTCGTTGACCTCGCTTACTATTATCTCTAGCTTTATGAAATAGATCTTCAACCTTTCATATTCAATAATTTGTTCCTGATACATCATCTGAAGAATTTAACCCTTGATGAAGCTATATTTGTTTATTTGCGTCATGTGGTACATAGTATGGTTTAAATATTAAATTCCAGTTCACAATATGAGCCCCGTAAAGGCATTGCAATATGCAGTTTATAATTTTAAGTTTTATTATTTATTAGTATATGTCTTGAACTAAAATGGGATAATTTAACTTAAATTATATTATTATTATTTTAAATTTTGTTTTTATCGTGCATATATTCCTTAACTGAGTAGTATGGACTGTTCTCATTCATATTATTGACTTAGGGCTAGTTCCTGAACCGAGAATTTCGATAAGTAACTATTTATCTGTAGCGCTGTCAGTATCACTTAGTGAAATTTTCAATTCAGAAACCGCCTCTTAGGGTCCGTTTCTGAACTGAGAATTTCACTAAGTAAATACTTAAGTAACGTTCTCTCACGCACTTCTCTGAGAAATTTGAAGCATTATACGGAAAGCACTGCAGTTAAGTAGTTACTTAGCAAGATTCCCAATTCTAAAACTGGCCCTTAGTCTATAACTCAAGTAAGGATTTCCAAAAAAAATATTACATAACCGCTTAGTGACGTGTAGGGACGCTCTCTTGTAAAGTATAAAAATGACAAATCCGGCCAAATGCTTCTGACCCCGAGTTTTATACCTTCACTTCAATCTTCGGCCGGAATAATTCAGGTGTATAATGTCGTATGTTGTAGGTTTATAGAAACTTGTAGGCACGCTCGCCTCCCGTAAACGCGCCCACGGCTAGGGCCCTCGACCTGCTTGATGAGTTTTTAAGCGATGTCCAACATATCAATATTTTTGTTGATTCTTTGCCATATATTGTAGTTCATTTAAGATTACACTTATGTAGTTAATTTTTGTGTGGAATATTTAAGTAGCATTAAGAGCGTTTCGTTTTTAGCTGTAAGTTCGACGACCTCTGTGGCGCAGCGCGCTAGCGCATCTGACTACCATGCGAGAGGTCCCGGGTTCGAATCCCGGCTGGAGACAAAAAAAAAACCAGGTCTGGGATGTTTACATGTTTGTGACGTCGCTGCTTCTGGTTCCCACGACACAGGGTATCCTAGTGTGGGGCCAGAAGCAATGTATGTGCCTGTGTGTGAATGTAAAAAGAAATGTTTGTTAAGTTAGCTCTTATTTTATGTATAAAATAAATAAAGGATTAAAATGACAAATATGACCAAATACCTCCGACGTCGAGAATTAAAATAAACTATTTTCTACTATCATATTACAAAAGTGACTTCCACCAAGAGCCGTCTTGATTTCCCGTTCCTTTGCGAGACAGTTTGTAATTAGCTGATGCCAATCCTACTGGAGCCGTCTGCGCTGTTGTACGAAGTATAATTACGAGTTGCAAACTTATACAGCGTGTTTGACAAATATCCAGAAGCCTTCTCGCAACAAGTTTATAACAATTGAAGACTACAGCGAAAAATATGAACTTGTCAGGCAACAAAGATTTTGAGATATTGCATGTTTAAAGTTTTACCCTACCTATAGTTATACCTGTAAGATTATATTTAAACGTCAAGAACTCTACGACTAATTATGTTTTTACCTACCATCGTATAGTACCGGAAATTCCCTACAAAATTACATTCATAGTACAGATTAGTTTGAAAAAAAAAGTGACAAGATCGTCTTTTTCCCTGTAGTCTTCAATTAGTACCTACTCTGCCGTCATAAGAGAAAGAGACGTAACTAACATTATCGCCGAAATTGAGTTACAGGTATACATATTCGGAACGAGGAAAAAAGAAGCATCTTTTCTGACACTACTTTGATATACAAGTAGTTCTAAAATATAGTTTTAATTTTTGTACCGCTTGCTTTTATGGGCATTTAGTCTTAAATAAAGTTCTGTTATTACAATATTTTTTATTTTGATAGGAGCATTTTCTGCGCAGTTAGAGTGAATAAAAAGACGCATTTGACAACGTATTTTGTTGGTTTTTTAAGTCAAAAAGGCGTTTTAGACTTGAACTAAGATAAAAAAACGTATTTGGTCAATTACCTCTGCAATACGATAGAAAAATGAATGAAGTTACTAAAGTAAAAAGACGTATAAAACGCAATTCACAATTGTTTCCAAAATTAATTAGACGTATTTTAGAAGTACTTGCCTTTGCAAGAGCGATTTATACAAACAACCTGTCTAATTCGCGCTGTATAAGAGGGATGGGAAAAGTTATATGTGCACAAAGCACAGAGTTTCCACCCATTATGTCCCCACTGACGGGCAAGGATCTCTTTCCTGAGGAAAGTATAGGCCATACTCATCAACGGGGGTCAACCACGGATTGGTGGAGGATTGTAAGACTAGTGGCTGGTCTTACTGTCAGAAGTTATGTCGCTCGGAGCTTTGGTCCCGGCTGACACATACAGTGTTAAGTACATTTCTACAATGCACAGTTTCACAAATGTTGAGTGTAGATGTCGCCATTGACAACAACGTTTGTTGCAACATAGTTCGTTTTGTTTGTACAATTTAGGAACCGTTTTTAAAGAAATAAGGATCGCCGTTCACGAGACCCTGTGATTCCAATCAACATCATCACCATCAGGCTATAGTCCACTGCTGGACATACCCTCCCCTAATGAGCGCCATAGCGCCCTGTCTTCAGCTTGCTGCACCCAGCATCTGCCTGCAGTTTTTCGCAGATCGTCATCTCACCAGGGCATCGATTCTGTTAGCGCATTACAGTATGATGACAAATACACGGTCGGGTCACGTGACGCGTTTTTCCAAACCATTGACGCCTAGATTGACTGATATGCGAGCGCGCGTAGATTTGAAGCGGTAATGAAACTAAATCACCATACTACAATGTATTAAGAGTATCTAAGTCCTGGTCGAAGGGCGTCCTACACCACGTTTGCCGAGTCGATTCCGATCGTATTTCTCAATAACTTCTCGTCTCGCTCTAACTCCTAATCAAACTTTCACCTGCCCGATTAATTAATTGCCCTTCGCTAACTTTACTTAAGGGATAACTGGAGTCTCAATTACAATATAAACATATAAATTGTCTGAAGTTTTGAGGAGAAGTGAAGTAAAAGCGAAATGTTGTTTGGCAAACATTGTACAGTCTGCTAGCTTTTAGAATATACCTCGGGCTCTCGAGTAGGTTTCGGTTTTCGCCGAAAGCACACGAGTGTAATACTACTTCCTGCTCTGTATAAAACTTTTCTTCGCTATTTTGAAAATTTATGTAAAGTAATGTGTCATATTAGTTCCGATATTTCTATTACACGAATATATCCGGTTCTATCCGATAGAAGACGAGGTTTATTCTAATAGCTACCAGACTGTACCAGATTATTATGTACGATTATTACGGTTCTTATTGATGAAGGACGCAGAATTTGACTTGGAATTCTTCGGCTTTTAGTGAAATAAAGTAAAAAATTGGACTGGCAAAGTAAAATATTTGTATAAATGTAATGTTAAACAAAGAATTATTTTAACAGAAATATTGTGTTCTTTGGGACGCATTACTAATATTTTAGGTGTAATATACTAATATTAATACGAGAGAAGAATAGACAATGGCTCAATGGTGACTGACGTACTCGTAATGTTGTAAGATATATCATCATCACTCCATTATGTCCCCACCGAGGAGCACGGGTCTCTTCCATGAGGAAGGTATAGGCCATACTCCACCACGGGGGCCAAGTCCGGATTGATGGAGGCTTGTAAGACTAGTGGCTGGTCTTACTGTCAGAAGTTTTCAAGCCGCTCTAAGGCCTCACGTTCACTGCACTGACCTAAAATTTTCAACTCTTCATTGACGACCATTGGTAAATGAAAAGCTCCTTATTTGATAAAGATCTATATTTTGCTACCGTCCTATTCAATTAAGGGCATTGAGTCGTAGTGATTAATATTTACTTAAACGACAGATATTCCATTGTCACCTTTTCTTTGAGACGCGATTTGAGTTATGGAGATAAGTAATCAAACTCCTGTGCAGTTAGCTTGATGATAGAATACAGCGTTTTCAAGATATTTTTACTTTTTGTGGAATTTAGGTGTTTGAGACTTCAACAAAAATCAGTACAGTTGGTTTGAGTTTAGGATGGACATCAGTGAGCATTTTGCTTAAATTATTTGTCCATTCAGATATTTTTTTAATGTACTGTAAGACGTATGTAACCTAGTTTAAGCTACTTGTATGCGTGTTTTTGGCGTATATTATGTACGTATATACCTTCCGTGCTTCGCAAGGCACGTTAAGCAGTTGGTGCCGGCTGCCGTATCCAGATGGCAGTCGTTAAGCCAAGTCAGAGGCCTTAGGGCGGCTTGAAAACTTCTGACAGTAAGGACCAGCCACTAGTCTTACAAGCCTCCATCAATCCGGACTTGGCCCCCGTGGTGGAGTATGGCCTATACCTTCCTCATGGAAGAGACCCGTGCTCCTCAGTGGGGACATAATGGAGTGATGATGATATATCTTACAACATTACGAGTACGTCAGTCACCATTGAGCCATTGTCTATTCTTCTCTCGTATTAATATTAGTATATTACACCTAAAATATTAGTAATGCGTCCCAAAGAACACAATATTTCTGTTAAAATAATTCTTTGTTTAACATTACATTTATACAAATATTTTACTTTGCCAGTCCAAATTTTTACTTTATTTCACTAAAACCCGAAGAATTCCAAGTCAAATTCTGCGTCCTTCATCAATAAGAACCGCAATAATCGTACATAATAATCTGGTACAGTCTGTTAGCTATTAGAATAAACCTCGGCTACCTGTCGGATAGAATCGGATATATTCGTGTAATAGAAATATTGGAACTAATTTGACACTTAATTTTACATATCTTTTCAAAATAGTAAAGAAAAGTTTTATACACAGCAGGAAGTAGTATTACACTCGTGTGCTTTCGGCGAAAACCGAAACCTACTCTAGAGCCCGAGGTGTATTCTAAAAGCTAACAGACTGTATCTAATTTTGCCATACTGTCAATGACAGTTTTGACCCAACCATTAATATACATCACCAGCACTCCCATTTCCGTACCCATAAAAGCGACACATCGATTATAGCCATAACTCTTTATCTGTCGTCAGCCTATCAAATAGACTCGCTTTACGAGCCGTCATACTCGTCCCTTTTAAGCTCTTGTCAGTTCGTCGTACTCGAGAAGAAACCTCTTTGTACTACACGTTAAAGGACGCTAAGCTAATGCTTTATAATATATTCAAAAGGGACAGACCCTTCAAAGAAAAAAACACAAAAAAAATATTAAATACTACTGCTGAAAGTCGAGATAGATAAACTTTATTGTTCAAATGTTACGTTAGAGTTACCTCTTTTCGTTAGAGGTTTCGCTCTGATTCGCAGAGCTTAATCATGGTGAGCAGAGATGGAGCTCGCGTTGTCGGTTGCTCGTCTCTGACTGAATAAAGTGCTTACGAAAACTGTTTTACTTTACAACTTTTTTGTCTAGTTTGATTTCTCTTTTTGAAAATAGTATAGAACTATAGAGAGTCTTTCTCGTTTCTGTCTTCACTGCAAATACTTTTGACATAGTGACATAGCCATTTAACAAACATTAAATAAGTATTCCATTTATCTATCTATCTAAATGCGACATGGTAATTTGATGATAAAAAAGAGACGATAGTATAAAAAATACTGTTTGCACCTGCTAAAAAGTACGCAACCTCCTTGCTACTTTTGTTTTTCTTTTTTGGATTTTTTGGTTGTGTTTTTTTTTGCCTATTTTTTTTTTCTTCTTCTCTTCTCTTGGTGACTGAAATAGGATGGTCACGATCTATACAAAAAAAGAATAATTTTGAAGTATTAAGGATGTTGTATACTTTTTGGCAGGCACAAATAAATACAATTATTATAGATGAATTTAGAGATTCGCTTGATACTAATACATAATTAATACATATTAGAATAAGTTTCCATTTGTAAGTATAATTGTATTTTTGAACTAAAACTTTCGTTAGCACTACACACATTATAAATCAGAGCGAAACCTGGTTGGACTCTTTCGACAAAATTCATTAAAGTGAATATGTAAATTCATCTATAATAATTGTATTTATTTGTGCCTGCTAAAAAGTATGCAAAGTCCTTAATACTTCAAAATATGCACAAAACATAACCCCCATACGCTTTCAGAGTCAGGTAAAAACCTCACACGTGACGTTTTAATATAGAAATATCACCCTTACGCACGAGGGCTTAATTTAGTTGCACGGGATGGTATGGGATTCATAACTGGCATTATCACATAGTCACAATGATACCTATTATTGTCACGTGGATTACCCACCTTGTTTCGCTAATCGCATGGATTTGTACAGCGTGCTGTGAATTATATTAAGACTAGTATTATTTAAAATTAAAACATAGTATATTAATTTAGTTTGACGTGCAATTTTCATACTTAGTGTCATAGTTGGGCCGCGCTGAGGTATGTGAACCACTACTGTGATACGAAGATAGTATGATATAAGATGCTAGGGTTTCCTTATGATATTTTTCCTTCGCCGTCGGCGAGTCTTATTGAAATATTCATAAATGTATTGTACGTAACTGACCCCCGGTAACAAACTGTTACTATTAACAACTGTCAGTTTACCAAAGTGCACACGAAAGGAACATTTGACAGCTGTTGACAGTAGATTAACAGACTAATAAGAAACCGGAGGTCAAAAAAAAAGTCATTGGTGCAAGCCGAGATTGAACTGCTGAATACGAGGCCAGTGTTCTCCCGTTGCGCCATTCTTTATTCATTATAATGATGTTTTGTTGCCGGGCATATTATATCCGGGTATGTTTTTTTTAGAACATCTGCAAAAATTAAGTAATACGCCAGAAGTTTTACGCTCTGCTATAAATACGAATTTCATCTTTAAATGTTATCCTAGCGCTAATAATGACAATGTGTTTAAAGGTATCTACCGGAGTAACATTCTATTAATCTCCTTATTAAAATCCCTTTCTATTAATCCAACTACTATTCTTCCTACTCTAAAAAAAGAAACTTTATGTTTATTTCGAAAAATAAAGGAATCAATTTGGTATTACATTAATTCTTCCCGAATATCTACAATTCTACAGTTTGCTACGACTTGCTACGCCGTAGTAGCTTCGTAGTAATCGACGTAGCACAAACTTAGACGCTCTGGAGTGAACCCAGTACCGTTTGAACATGACAAAAGCGTTCTACAGACGCGCTCAAAACTAGTCTAGTTACTGTGTACATAAGGTTGAGATTCGCTTATAAGAATGAGGAAAATTTGAGTGTGCTACTGGGACCCAGTGAGTGTGCATTTTTCATTTAAAGGAGTGTATTTTAATTAAGATTTTTACTTACAGTTCAATGGCTTTGAAATTAATTAATTTATGAGTAATTGGATTGCACGCAAAGTATTTGAAGGATATTTCATCCAGTAGTTTCATATTCTGGTCGCAAAAATAATATTAAAAATAATAACTGCCGCCATCTATCGCTGGGAAAACTATAAAAATGTTTTATGAACATGTTATAACGGTTTTTGTCCAAGTTTCAGCATTTTTATGGCAAAGAGCACTAGTGTGACGTATAATTACGTCGCTTTAGTGGTGAAGAGAGCACTATTGACCGAATTGAGTTATGGACACCACCCGGCTCTGCGTTAAATGAAGATTTTATTAGTGAAGAAATCTAGTAATAGATCAACTAGCAGTTTGTTTTTCATTCAGATGTGAAAGTTGTAATGAAAAGAGGAAGAAAAAATCCAGTGGTGATTTTAATTTTGGGTGCATAAGTTTGTTCTCCACAACTTATTGGTGTCATACAAATACTACAACGTATAGAGGAGGTACAATAAAAGAATATTTTTTTCCAGTTACTTTTTTTTTTAATTGGCTCTATCTCGGAACCATTCAAGTGTGATTAAGCTCTCTTCACTACTAAGGCAATATTTAAATGGGCTTTAAAATTACGTTTTCAAATACACAAACATGGTCTTTGAAATAAATTATTTCTACACAGCGCAATCATTTGACTCTCCTATGCTATGGTAACCAGCCAAGGACATTACAGTCTCTGGTCACGAACACGTTCGAAAGCATCCTATTTTGTTAACATTACATCTGCGTTCACACTAATCCACATTAAGCCGAGTGACCGAACAACCCTCAATTGCTTCCTCAACCCGTCAAGCGATTATAAACCTTACGTCCGTTCTTGGCCACAAAACCTACATGTCTGATTTTGTATTAAAGCCTCGTATCCACTAGGCAACATTTGGCGCGCAACACGTGCCGCTCAACATGTTCGGCAACGTTATCCAACAGCGCGCGACGTTGCCAGCGGTCGCGCAACATGGCGCCCAGTTTGTTCTTAACTGTACCAAAACTATCAGTGTTTATGGGATACATTAAATAAATAGATAAAATCATAACCACTGCCGCTGAAATCAACACTTGTTCCTCTGGAGACATGTTGTTGACGACTAATCAAGCGTAGACAACGTTCTGCGCTAACTTTCAACATGTTGTCCAACATATTGTTTAACATTTTGCGCTCCAAATGTTGCCTGGTGGGTACGAGGCTTAACCCAATGTCCAATTTACACACGCCATTGTTTCCCTAGCCCATCAAGCGATTCCAAGCCTTCACCCTCACTATAACTGAGTCTATTCTTGTCCACAGATGACGGAACGGCCGCGTAGAGTTATGCACGGTCACGTGGTCTGACAAGATGGCGGCTTTGGCGCTGACGCTTGGAGCCCTCGCGCTGGTGGGACGGACAGGTAAGGTGCGGGCTACACGGATGGGACGAGGGTGAGGGTGGGACAAAGATGCGATGCGTAGATAGATAGAGATAGAGATATCTTTATTGTACAGTTGACAGCACGTCAACCTTCACATTTTAGTTGCAAGTCGCCCGTAATGCAACGGGGTAGAGTGCATGGGTGTATAGGATGATGTGCTGTCGACTGTATACAAAAAAGGAGATTAAGAGTACAGACTATAAGAGTACGGACGGCCTTTATCACTAAAAATGAACTCTTTCGGACAACCTTGGTTGGACTGGAGCATATTAGAGAAGAAAATAGGTGTATAATATAAGTAAAATAACATACACGCCTAATTAACAAAGTTATTATAAAAACTATCGATAGATACAAATAAAATACACAAATAAATAATAATTGAATAGCTCAAAAACTCAAGTTTCTCCAAGATGTTCTCCTTTAAGATTAGGGAGTGGTATTGCTATTCTAACTTCATAAATATACATAACTTACGAAAGAAAGTTATAGGTAAATGCCCGCACTGGGAATCGAACCTGGGTCTCCCGCTTTCGAGTCCATTGTCCTAGTGGGTAGACACTAGGCTACCACAGCTAAGGATATAAAGATAAAATTATTCCTTAAGTACTTCAAGAAAGACACAGACCTTAAATTTATTACAAAGATAAAATAAAATTGGCAACCTCGTTGCTTATAGCGATCTCTTCCAAACAACTGATTGACATTTTTATAACACGGGAAATGTTGTGGTTTTAAATATCATTAAAAAAACTCATGCGCATTTTATTATTGATTTACTTGCTGATTTTAAAAGAAGCTAGTGGTGTTTATATTCTTGCTAGTCAAAGTTATTTGCTCAACAAATGTAACCGGAATTTAACAGCACATTGGTTGCCTTTGCCTCTGCATTTACTTGACGTGGGTCAAGCGAACGACACTGTAGCGTTTAAAAATAGTTTGACCCGAGGCGAGGCAATGCTTTTACGATGCTGATTACTACAGACAGATACTACAGAAACTTTCATCCCCAACCCATTATGTCCCCACTGAGGGGCAAGGGTCTCTTCCCTGAGGAAGGTGTAGGCCATACTCCACCACGGGGGCCAAGTCCAGATTGGCCAGATTGGTGGAGGCTTGTAAGGCTAGTGGCTGGTCTTACTGTCAGAAGTTTTCAAGCCGCATAAACCTTATTCATAAAAATAAAGCTGGTATGGAAAGTATTGTCTGGTAAAGATATATTTTAATAACAAACAATGGTGCTTTCTCTAAAATATTTTGTAATCCCCGATGAGCGAAACATGTACAGCATGGATGCAAAATGCAGTAACAACCTCATATCTTATATTTAACAAATAAATGACGAAACATGAACAGGACTTATTTCAATGTAACAATCTCATGTTTGACAAATAATTTATCTTCATCTTTATAGATAGATCAATCATTTATTTGTAGTTTTTTAGACACACACATTTTGAAACCTTATAGGTAAAAACAATTTTCTTAACCTGTATATTTTTTTATGAGCCCACCTGATCAACATACCATGTGTTTTTTAATCGCTATTTCCTATAAATTTTTAATGAGACACAGTACTATTTAACGGCTTTAATTGCGATTGTTTAAAACGTAGTTAATTAATTACTCTAATTTTTGATGTTTTGACAACGTTGTGGTTACTGTGATCACAAACTTAAAAGGCGGAACGCAGGAAATGGCAAAAGAAGTATTCATCATCATCATCATCAACCCATTATGTCCCCACCGAGTGGCACGGGTGTCTTGCCTGAGTCTTTAAGCCAAGTCAGAGGCCTGGCGGCTTGAAAACTTCTGACAGAGCCACTAGTCTTACAAGCCTCCACCAACCCGGACTTGGCCCCCGTGGTGGAGTATGGCATAAAAGAAGTATTAAAAACAGAAATTTTTTTCGCTTTAAAGCAGTGTAAAGTAAATTTACGAAGTTAGTGATTATTTTTTAACTAAAATTTTCGTAAGCACTATACATTAATTATTAAATACCTATATTATCTTCGTCGGTTCAAAGGTAAAACTCAGTAAATTACACTTTTTTCTTTAAATGATCCGTATGTAGCCCGGCTGCCTTCGATTTTACATGCCTCACATGTTCTTTTCATGATTGTTTTCTTTTTCTGTTTTGTTAACTTTCGTGTATTTTGTTCATTACGTACTTGTCTACATTGTGTTTCTGGGACTATTCTAATAAAAGTCTTCTTTCTTTCTTTCTTTCTATAATTTGTAAACATATCCAATTTGTAAACAAATGGTAGCAAAATCTCATTTTGAGCCAAGTGTAAATGACGTTTTGTGAGTGACCTTTGAACCGACGATATCTCCATATATCTACACTTACTTGAATTTTTACTTACTTGTCGGAAGATTCCAACCATTTTGCTCGGTTTCGTTTCGCTTAGTGATTATTGTGTGGTGATCCGCTGCTAATAATAAAAGTGACCTAAAGGTAGTTTACCACAAACACAGACTAGAGGCTACTGTTGTACAAACTTTAAAGCTACGCTAACAGAAAAATACTTAATATACAGATATTAAGTATTCTTTCTGTTGCGGTGCATATAATGTTATCTATAATATTTACTTAGTTTCTGTGATATTATCCCCCAGTTTCTGAGAGAGTGTTCAAATGTAACAAGAGATTAATCTACGATTAATTCTAAATACCGGCACTTGATTGGCTGAAATTAGCTTGACGTGAGATTAACATGAGATTAACATTTGATCGCTCTTCTAGAAACCAAGCTGTCTTCCTTGTATAATTTTTTTTTCTTATCTTTACTACCTACCCTCACTACATTGACTTTTAAAATTAAATTCTCACTTAATAATTCATAATAATTTAATAATTGGCTGTAATTGCCACTCCAGTCTACCCGTGACGAGAGTGGCAACGTTGTCCAAGCGTCGGGAATCAAGATTATTGACTTTACTTCATGAGTACTCAGGATCAAGTTATAAATATAATCATGGCAGAGACCATCAGATAAGTTTTCTTTTTCAAGCGTCCATCAAAATCAAACTGTTTAAGGTGTCCTTGACGAGTACGTGATTGTTTAAACCCAGTGCTGATTACCATCTGCTCAAGACTAAAAGCAGCAAAACCCGGCAGAGGCAAACGGCACTTTTCTGTAATTTCCTGCCTCGACGACCGGCATTGCTGCCTGCATAGTCTTGTTATTAAATACAGCACAATGCTTGTCGCCACGTCGGTAGTTAAGCGTGGACTTTTGTCTTGACTACCCGTGACGGTGGCCTATTCACAGCGCGGACAGCCTTTGTGAATCCTGAGTTATGGAGCAATCTATCTTGCTATTATTTGGCCACTACACTCGAGCGAAAGACTTGATAATTTCGCCTTTGTCCAGGCCGGTGTAGTTGATATTATTTTGCGGTATTTAGGTGGAGTGGGTGCAGGGAGAAACAAGGTGGTTGTTTTAGAAAGGCACTTAAGGATGCAGGCAAAAGTTATGTAATAATAGGCTACATAGACTGCGTACTATACAGGGTGTAAAGAAAGTACGGGCCAAATTCAAAGGGGTAGTTAAGAGTCACGTCTAGAATATAAAAAAAAAATGTTGAAAAATATGTTTTTTGATTGATAATTTTGAAAATAAATTTTTCATAAATAATATTTAAACAAAGACACTAATTATTAAGGATGGACAGTAGATTTTTGTATACTGAATAATAGACTTATTTACTGGCAATACTTTTTTTTATTTTTCTTAAAATATTTTCTATATTTTTCCTGTATTCTAAACGCGATTACCACCACTCCCTTGAATTTGGCTCCTACTTTTTTAACACCATGCATAGCTCTATATCACTGTATAAATAAGAATCTGTTGCCAATCTTCAACTAACGTCCGAAACGCATCTATACAATATACTCGGAACGATCTCGGTAAGCTTCGGGTCACACGCAGTCCGGTGGTCACTGCGCGTGAGTGCAGGCGGGTGACGCGTCGGATCGGCTAGCTAGACGAAAATGGGAATATATTACTAAATTTGTCTTTCTGTTACATTGTGAGTAGAAAGATAAGATAAGATAAGATCCATTTATTTGTAAAACATAGGTATAACAGAATTGAGATGTTACAGTTAAAAGAAAATATGTATCTCTATGTTTTGCCCATTAGGCGTACACATTTTGACAACCTAAATAATAATCAGTTATAGCACACTAAACACAATAACTTAGTATTAACATGTCAAATTACGATCTAACAGTACAGGTATTAAAATAGAATCTCGTGATATCATGCATTTCATAACGGATTAGATTATGTCAAATTATATTAATAGTATGTCAAATATATTAAAAGTATGTCAAAATATATTAATAGTAAATTATTTATATCGTATTAAATGCATGCCAGGAGTCTATTTACGAAGATTTATAAACAATTCTACAATTTTCATTTAAAAGATAAATCATTCAAGAATTTAGTCACCGAATAATAGCATTTTTTTATTAACTAGACGAAAACCCGGCTTCGCTCGGGTAAAATGTAGACGCAAAATAATATTCCACTATGTTTTTTTATATGGTGACGCCTCTGTATTTATCAACCACCAGTAGATATAAATCTCTTAATACATTCAGATACATAAGCTCACACCTGTATCCCAGAGGAGTAGGCAGAGACCACGGACTGTCACCTGCCACAATCCTGACAAATCACTTTCGCTTCATCGACATCCATTAGTCGTTGCATGTACCCACATCGGTTTCGGGTACTTTTAATCTTGCCCTTTGCTAATACATCCCCTATTTGGTCAAAGTATGTCCAACTGGGGCGTCCCTTACCGGCCCTTCCACTCACATTCGCCCGATATATTTGCTTTGTCAGTCTTTCTTCGTTCATCCTCTCCACATCTCCAAACCAACGCAACATTCCTTTTTTCAATTCTAGTCACTCACTACATCCTCTTTCTCTACATCCTCGGTCTCTGATCACACTATTGCGTATTCTGTCATTAAAAGTAACACCACACATATTTCTTAAGGATCTCATTTGTACTGCACTAATCCTACTTTCATGATTCTTCTGCCATACCCAAATCTCGCTACCATGCTTACATCAGTATTGGAACCAGCACACTATTACGGATAGCCAATCTTGCTCTTTTGGACATGTTCTCCCTACTCACGAAGGAATGCAAGGCGAAAATCGGATACTTATCATAACTTTGTCATGGGTACCTCATCACAAATTACTAACTAAATGAGCTTCCTTCATAAACTTAACAGCTAGTGAATCTAATGACGTATTCAATGAGACGTAGAATCCACTTGGCTAATCAACTAAAAACAGCTCCCTCTCTTTGGCTTTTAGTTTTGTATTGACCACATGTTTTTCTTCATCATTTTAATTTTTGGTATTTTTCTTATCTAGGGGCTTTTTCATTTCAATAAGTTTATTGGTACCTAACTAAGCAAAACAATAAAGATCAATTTATGACTTTGATTTCCTTTTTCAATTATTTTTCAGACCCTTCCAAAACTCAATGTCAATTATTGTCTTCGCTCCCGCCCTCAGAAGAAGGACCTTCTTCTGAGCTCCCGCCAATGAAAAACACCACAGATTACTTACTACACCTTCTCAGTTGGCACAGATTATAATAACCTTTTTGGATGCCACGGTATTCCACACACCATGGAGTTAACAAATTAGATCAAAGGGCCGGTTTAGATTATCTTAGTGTTTAGGAGAGTGCTTTACTTTACACTCTGTTGCAACATTATGCTGAATCGGGCCCATTTTGGGGGCTCAACCTTTAACGACCTCTGTGGCGTAGTGGTTAGCGCATCTGACTACCACGCGAGAGGTCCCGGGTTCGAATCCCGGCTGGGGACAAAAAAAAATCCCAGGTCTTGGATGTTTACATGTTTGTGACGTCGCTGTTTCTGGTTCCCACGACACAGGGTATCCTAGTGTGGGGCTAGAAGCAATGTATGTGCCTGTATGTAAATGTAAATATGTAAATGTAAATTATTATTTTCATGTTATACAGTTTATTTATTTTTACGCTTTTTATGCTTTCTGTTTTCTGTGTTATTTTTTTATTATTGTACGCATTCTGTGTGTGTGTGTGTGTGTGTGTGTTTGTTTTGTTTTGAGTATCAAATAAATAAATTTTCTTTCTTTCTTTCTTTCTTTCTGTCTTTCTTTCTTTCTTTCTTTTTTTCTTTCTTTCTTGCTTTCTTTCTTGCTTTCTTTCTTTCTTTCTTTCTTTATTTCTTTCTTTCTTTCTTTCTTTCTTTCTTTCTTTCTTTCTTTCTTTCTTTCTTTCTTTCTTTCTTTCTTTCTTTCTTTCTTTCTTTCTTTCTTTCTTTCTTTCTTTCTTTCTTTATTTCTTTCTTTCTTTCTTTCTTTCTTTCTTTCTTTCTTTCATTCATTCTTTCTTTCTTTCTTTCTTTCTTTCTTTCTTTCTTTATTTCTTTCTTTCTTTCTTTCTTTCTTTCTTTCTTAAGGAGAGTGCTTTTGTAGAAACGTGTAAGCGCCACTTGCTTTAGTACGTTTTACGGTATAGTACGGTTCTAGTTTCCTTTCAATTAGAATCAAAATAGAATTGGTTTCTATTGTTCTATCCAGTAACACCTGAGCGCGTTACTATCCTCGTTACTTATTTGTGTATAAACTAAAAATTTAGTGAGAACTTTAGGAGAGTGCGCAAGTGACCCGTGATGGGTGCGTGTTGTTTTCAATAACTCGAATTATCAAACTTACTTATGTGTTCCATTAAAACTCATAGTATTTTGAGTAGGATAGCGCATATTTCGCGACGTCGACGAAGTGACACTCTACTGGAAGAAATATAAACGTTCACTACTAATGCACTTGCCTCTCTAATTGTATTATAGCACTCTCCTAAACACTAAAATATTGTAAACCGGCCATAACAGTTCACAATGAAAACTTGTGACACTAACACAACAATGATGACATTGACATGTTTACTTAGCAACGCCATTGTTGAATTTAATAATTTTTATATTGATGCTGCTCGATAATACGAATTTTCCGCCCATATGTTGTCGACTCAGATCAACTATTTTTTTACACTCTTTCATTTGGTGTGCATATCGTTCGAGTCTACCGTAGACCCGAACGAAATTATTAATATAGATACAAGCCAGACATTATTTTCAGACATCATATCGACGCCTTACTGCTAAAGCCAACAAAGTGCCCTTTTTGTCAACACTGAGTTATATAAACCATCAGAATCTACTCTTCAACATCTACATGGTGGTCGAAATAACGGAAACAAAAACGCAAACTAAGCATGCACAATTACAATACAAGTTTTAATATAGTTAACGACATCCAAAACTTAAACGCGAGTTTTTCGAAACAAAATTTCATGCAGATAGTCGGTTTTAGCAGTAAGGCGTCGATATATGTATATCAGATATAATTTTCTTATAAACTTATTAGATTCCATACCAGACTAAGCAACCACATAATATAAATACCTACAACTGTAAAAATACCTGGTAGGTAACTAAGCCTATGCGCACACTAGGCGACACTCGATAGCGACAGTTCGGCGACTAGACGCGACGACAGGCTACGGCTGACAATTTTCATAATATTTTGTTCGAATCTCCGCACACTTGGCGTCAGAGTCGCGGAGTCGCGACGCCAAGACGTCAGAAGCAAATGACAACGTCGCGTCAGACGCGACGACTAGACGCGGCGACAAGTCGCCCTGTTTGCGATGGCTCTAAGACGACAATATTTGAATGTGGCAGTATCGAATTGCAAACACAAGCGCGACAACCCTGTCGCGCCTACTCTAGTGAAATCCAGCGGACGGCCAAGTTTGCTTGCTGGTGTTCATTAAACTGTTTCTTTATTGACTGCCAAGAAAGTTTTCAACTCCATGCTAACACGCCAGCATATTGCAGCATTGTGAAACGTTGTTTCCGAGGCTGGTACGTTTTTACGATTTTTTTCTACGGTTGCTAAGTTTTTATGTCGTTTGATTAAATGACAGTAAATTAACAGGACAGTACATTAAGACAGACAATTAATTGTTATACCTCACTTATATTATGTAAAGCTTTATGTCTGTATAATATTTGTTACTATAAGTATTTATACCAATATTTTCATTTCCACCGAGTACCTACCCGTCTCACTTTTCCTTCAGCAACTCTCCATCGTCGGTTCTCTATAAGAAATCGCTTTGAGCAATAAGGCCGCTAATTTTACTGTATCTTTATAAATGTTTTGTCTGTGTTTTCCTGGTACAATAAATAATATTCTTATTTTAACTTATCTTATCTTAACTGTCAATGTACGTGTTTATATATATCTACCTCCTCTCTTAATCTTTCAGTCCAAGGTTGTCTGAAAGAGATCGTTTTTAGTGATAAGACCACCGGTTGTATATTATGCACCTCATATTTAGGGAAAATTTTCATGTAATTTTATTAATGAATTTCTTCTTCATCTTTTTCTTCTTTAATAACAGGTGTGCAATAAACACTATTAATCTAACTTTATGTAAATTTTATCATTATAGTTTGGCAGAAAATGTTCTCTGTCGACATTATATTTATCCACGTCAATACAAGGATTTTTTTAAACTAATAATCTATCCAGGAACAATTCAGTTAATTTGCTGGTCGAAAAAATTGGTGAAATGACCCAATCATCAATCACGGTTCAAATTTTCTCCTATAACAATTTTAATAGTAGGTATTTTCATGGTAAATCCCTATGTAACATCTGTATTCCAAAAGTTACCCAAAAACCAAGGCGTGCTATTTACAGAAATCCTATAAAATACTTACCTCTTTCAAGATGAACAGTTCACTTCTAATACAATAACATGACCACTTAAATTCATAAGGTATTGACCTACTTATTATTTTCTGTAATATTTACAGTTACTTAAGTTGATAGGTTATTTAACTAATCATCATCATCATCATCGTTAACCCATTATGTCTCCACCAAGGGGCACGGGTCTCGTCCCTGAGGAAGGTATAGGCCATACTCCACCACGGGGGCCTAGTCCGGACTGGTGGAGGCTTGTAAGTTTAGTGGCTGGTCTGAAGTTTTCAAGCCTCCATTTGCGCAATCTGAGCCATAACCCCAAAAATATCTTTACCCACCAGGTTGCACAGACAACCCAAACGGCGTGGGCACAGAGGGTGTGCGCGAGCTAGACTACACGGAGGTCGACCTAGGCTTGCATCAGAGAGGGCCGCACTTCGACTTAGCCTACTCGCGCAACGTCACTGCGCTTGTTGGGAAGACTGCGCAGCTCAACTGCCGAGTGCACGAGCTTGGAAATAGAACGGTAACTTACTTGCTGCATTTTCTCTCTTTCTCCTATATAACGCTAGATAGCGGTAGATGTGAGCTTGCACTTCGACATCGTCTGCTTGCGCAACGCCACTGCGCTTGTTGGGAAGACGGCGCAACTCAACTGCTGAATGCACGAGCTTGAGAATAGATCGGTAACTTACATGCTGCGTTTTTTTCTCAGTCGATCTCCTATACAACACTAGAAAGCCGTAGATTTATTCTTGCATCAGAAAGGCTCGCACTTCAACATTGCCTACTCGCACAGCGTCACTGCGTTTGTTGGGAAGACTGCGCAACTCAACTGCCGAGTGCACGAGCTTGGAAATAGAACGGTAACTTACTGCATTTTTCTCTCACTCTCCTATATAACGGCAGATAGCGGTATATTTGAGCTTGCATCAGAAAGGCTCGCACTTTGTCATCGCCTGCATGCGCATCGTCACTTCGCTTGTTGGGAAGACTGCTCAGCTCAACTGCTGAATGCACAAGCTAGAGAATAGAACGGTAACTTACTTGCTGCATTTTCTCTCACTCTCCTATATAACGCCAGATAGCGGTAGATTTAAGATTGCATCAGAAAGGCTCGCACTTCGACTACGCCTACTCGCGTAACGTCACCGCGTTTGATGGGAAGACTGCGCAGCTCAACTGCTTGCGAATTGACCGGTAATAATTAATATATATAACTTTGTGCTTGATACAAAAATATTAGAATGGTTATGTAGCTTTTACTGTCTTGCGTAGAGCTTGCATCTTTAATACCTACATTTCGACGTCACTTACTTGCGTAAAATCTCTGCGCTTCTTGGGAAGACTGCACAGTTGAACTGCCGAGTGCACGAGCTTAGAAATAGAACGGTAACTTATGTGCTGCATTTTTCTCTCTCTCCCATATAACGCTAGGTAGCGGTAGACTTGAGCTTGGACGAGAGAGGCTTGCACTTCGACATTGCCTGCTTGCGCAACGTCACTGCGGTTGTACCGCTCTCGGTAACGAGGAAACTCACAGATTTGAGTTTGAGTCGAAATATTTCTGAAAATAGTCTTAGTAAGACTTCATATGATGAAATATGAAACAAACTATCGTATTCTAGGTAATTATTCTCTAGTTAATATTTAGGCACGTAAATTTTTTTATGAACTAAAACTTTCGTATGTACTACACATTGTAAATTTTTACGTAACGTAAGTAAATCCGGACCAAAAATTTACAATCTTTTCATAACTCTTAGCATCCAAAATTCACGGTGTACATTTCGCCCTCAGGTATCATGGATAAGGCACCGCGACATCCATCTTCTGACTTCAGGGCGTATGACGTACACGTCCGATCAGAGATTCGTCAGCGTTCATAACCCTCACACCGAGGACTGGATCTTAAAGGTATGGAAGCTAAAATAATATTAAAAAGAAATAAATGCGTCGAAATGAGAACCCCCTCCTTTTTAGAAGCCTGAACCACAGAATACATAATAGTACAGGTACAGAAGATTCACTCCGCAAAATCAATTAAAGAAAAATGGACTCTAGCAGCGATACAATTAGGTGCAATTCAGATCACACGGCGCTAAAAAAGCTACTTTATATTACCTACATGTTGCCTCTCTTTCTACCGCCTAACTCTTACCTCTTCTGGCACCTGAATTCCTACCTATTTGCCACTCCGGAGTGGTCGCCGCATGTACTTACCCGTTCGATACCGACACGCGTAGTGAAACAGGCCTGCCTGAACGGCTTTATGAACAGAAAAATTTACATACAAGCACATCTATTGCTTTTGACCCCACACTAGGATACCCTGTGTCGTGGAAACCAGAAACAGCGACATCACAAACGGGTGATTCTCAGAAAATGGCTTAAATTGCATAATTTCTTTGGCGCATTTTTTTCATATTAACTCAATAAAAAGTAACATATATTGTAGGTTTATTAACCCTGAAGATTGTATTGTAACGTATTTATAGATTTTGGTGGCATCTACTACAATATAGTATGTTACTTTTTATTGACTTAGTATGAAAAAAAATGCGCCAAGGAAATAATTATAGTTCCGAAAATCACCCAAACTTGTAAACATCAAAGACCTGAGGTTTTTTGTGCCCCCAGGCGGGATACTAACCCGGTACCTCTCGCATCGTAGGCACATGCTTTAGCCGCTACGCTACAGACGTCGTCTAAAAATATTAGTCCTTAGATATCTGACACACGAGACAATAAATTGTCTGGTTCCAAAATTAGAATGTCCTATGCCAAGGTAACGAAGACGGAAATCACCCGTATGGAGGCAATTTGTACAAATCCAGTACGGTGGCGACCAATGGAATTATTTAGTAGGAAATACGAAAGGGGATTTACTATTCTGCTTTACCAAAATGGAGGTCGTAAGTTCGATGGCTGCGACTTGTAACTATCTACATAGTATCCCATAATAAAGAAAACAATAATTCTCCTCTTTCGGTTTCTGCCAAATAATTATTTTAGTCGTCCGTATCAACTAAGTTATCTTGCGAAAAAGTGGTTGCAACAGATAGAAAATACTGAAAAATCGGATTAAAAAGTCAGAATATAATTTGCGTTCAAAATAAAACAGACACGGCGACTTGACCGTTACGATTTGATTTTGAATGTTGTGGTTGAAGTGTCTTTTTCAAAATGTATAGTAGAACTCCAAACATACAGTTTCATTTAGGTATTCGAAAATAACGTAATACCTCTCTTAAAGTCTCTGTAATTAAAACTCTATGTAACCTTAGTGGGCGTTTTAAATTTTCTCGATTTATAAATAGTTCCAGCTAAACCGTTCTTTTTTTTTTATTTCAAACTAGCTGTCCCGGCAAACCTCGTACAGCCAAAGTTTTCGTAATTTTTCCAATTGTCTCACCATTCAAACCTTCCCTGGAGTACTACAAATATAAAAAACTAAAAATCAGCCAAATCAGTCCAGCCGTTCTCGAGTTTTCCCCTTCCCGAGCAATCCTTTTTTATACTTTATAAGACTACGCATTTCATTCATTCATATAGGTAGTCTGTGGTTTTGTTGCCAACAAAATTGACGAAGTTTAGCGTTTATTTATTTTACCTGGAAGTGTCAATTTGTGAGTTTTTGTGAGAGGTTGAATACCTTTCTCAGGGAAGAGACCCGTGCCTCTTGGGGACATAATGGGTCGATGATGATGAATGTATGATAAATGTACTGTAGCGATTCCTCTTTGTAGTAACTGGCTGGCACAGCCGGCTAGTATCAATTTAAATATTTTGAACGAGAATCGCTACGTTTTTGTTGGGAAGTCAGTCGAGGGCTAGCTAGGCCAGGAGGCTCTTGATAAAAATATAAAATAAAAGTTATTATTTGCCTAAAGGCATCTTTTAATAAAAGTAGTGCGCTACATTGCACTCTGTCAATTTAAAACCCAAATCTAAATTAAATTTTCACGTTAGATCCCTTTGCAAATAAGGCCGGCTTTTCAAGAATTTCACTTAGTAAATACTTAAGTTATGATTTATTTTTATATTGTAAATGTTTGTTGTTAGAGTGATCAATTATTTATGTGTCTCAGAGCGCAAATGAATTTCTTATCTATTACCTACCATCATCATCAACCGATTATGTTCCCACTGAGGGGCACGGGTCTCTTCCCTGAGAAAGGTATAGGCCATACTCCACCACGGGGACCAAGTCCAGATTGACGTGGCTTAACGACTGCCATCTATTGACGGCAACCGGCACCAACTGCTTCACGTGCCTTGCGAAGCACGTAACCGCTCGGAAAAATGCCACTAGCGTTAGTCATAGACGGTGACCCATCCATGGACTGAACGCGCCGTATGTTGCTTAACCTTAGTGTTCGTTTAAGATCACTCAGGTAGCCCAGGCTACGAGCGAGTCTAATTATTACCTATGTTATGTTACTTGACTATTTATTTTGTTTCTGTGATGTGTCTTGTTGCTACTTTTTTTTCTTCGTGTTCTTTTTTAGTCGATTGATCGAAATGTCTCACTGAGTATGTCGCATCATGCAGCCGCGAATCAGGGAACTCAACCTTACAGTCAGTGACCTATCATCAGGCTCTGCAGGGGCCACCGCCGCGATTACTTCGCTTTCGCAGTAACAAGCTGGTCTGGTTAGCAAATAACAGAGGGCAGCTAATCAGCAATCAGCGCTAATGGTACAAAGGACCTCGCTGATGACTACATCCGTTTCACGCGGGTAAAGGCTGTTAGTAGGCTATTGGGCGACGCGTCTTTGTTTCGGGAATTTGCCGAGGCATTTGGTAGTAGCACATGCAGACCTATGGGATGGCTGATATGTACATTGTATATGAAAAAGCGGTGTGATATTTTAAATCACTGGACAACTTAATTATGATACACATATTAGTAAGGATAAGGAATTAGTTTATAGTTTTTTTTTGTTTTATTTTATTTTTATTTTATTTACTAGTAACAACCAGACACAGACACGGTACAAAACAAAACAGTACATGAAAAAGGTGCTACATAAGGCCCAATAATAGGTTAACATTAAAATACTTATGAAAAATCAATACACGTTACACGAGAAATTACTACTGCATACAGCTAGTAAAGACTGCGAAACATTACATATTTTTTTAATTTTTAGTTTTTAAACTAAGACTTTCGTAAACGGTACAGATTGTAAATTTTTGGTTTGTTTGAAATTTTTGACATCTTACTTGACTTTTTATCGGACGAGTCCGACCAGTTTTCGCTCCGATTCGCAGACCTGGTCGGCCAAGTATGTAAGTTGATCCGGACCAAAACTTTTGTTTATGGTTAGTAGTTTAGCAGGTGAGCGCTGAAAAACTGTTGTTGTTGTTGTTACACTTTATTGCACAAAGAAAAAATACATAAAATGACTTAAATAAAAGGTTTGTGATAAAATATATGTGCAAAGGCGGACTTATTTCTAAGAACAGTGCCGTCGAAAGACACGAGAGATTTCGTGGGCAACTGTAATTACTATAGTAATTTAAAAATGTTTTCGTCAAAGTCTTGATCTTGGTTTTTACATGTTTGTGATGTCACTGTTTCTGGTTCCCACGGCACAGATTATCCTAGTGTGGGGCCAGAAGCAATGTATGTGCCTGTGTGTAAATGTTTATGTTTTATTCATAAGTGGCTGTGTGTACGCACGCCGGTTTCGGGTACCCAATTTTGTCTTCCCCTTCCCAACTGTAGTAGTACATACATACATAAGCTCACGCCTGTATCCCAGAGGGGTAGGCAGAGACCAGGGGCTACCACCTGCCACGATCCTGACAAATCACTTTCGCTTCATCGACATTATTTTGTCGTTGCATGCACGCACGTCTGTTTAGGGTACTTTTTATCTTGCCTTTTGCTAATAAATCCCCTATTTGGTCGAAGTTTGTTCGCCTGGGCGTCCATTACCGGCCCTTCCTCTCACATTCCCTCTTCGAAAGGTTTTATTTTATATATTTGCTTCGTCAGTCTTTCTTCCTTCTTCCTCTCCAGATGTCCAAAGCAACATAACATTCCTTTCTCAATTCTAGTCACTATAGTAATAAGACCTTGTTTTTTTTTACACTATTTTTATCTGCCATCAGCTATTCAGCCATAATGATAGATAGATAGATAGATAGATAAAAGATTTATTATTATTATTCCATAGGACACACACACGTACATATATCAACAAATGAAATCACAAAATCACAAAGTAACAGCAAATTATAAACACTGACAAAACAGAAACATGCATAAGCAATACAAACATTTTATGTGGTAGGAGAAGTACCTATCTATAGGATGTGAGCGGATAAATAACGTGACAACGTGTGTGTGGCAAATGCAAATGGGTTTCGACTCAGCATGTGATGGGAGTTTCAGAAGAAAAATCCAGCGCTGGTATTCTGCCGATACCCAGTGTGAGCGGCGCGCAGAGCCCAAAGAAGTGATGCTTATTGCGAAGTAGTAGTAGATAGAATGTCCAATAGGTATACAGCGAAAATTAATTGAACCTGTGCAAACAACTCAAAGTCGCAGATAATAATAATGTTATCTATCTATATATATATAAAATTCAAAGTCCTGACTGACTGACTCACTCATCAACGCCCAGCCCAAGCCGTTTGACCTAGGAAGCTGAAATTTTGCACAGAGGATCTATATATAATGTTGGCAAGGAATAAGAACCAATTTTATTAAATTCAACCCCTAAGGGGGCGAAAACGGTTGCCAAAATTTGTATGGGAGGTATAAAAAATGTTGTCTGATTTTCTTGAAACTTAAAATAAATAATCTTCAACAAAATTGATTGAACAAGTATTTCGCCGTTTTTTCTAAATTTAACCCTTAAGGGAGTGAACGGGGTTGTAAAATTTTGAACTAAAGTCCACGGATGGAGTCGCGGGCGAAAGCTAGTTGTCAATATAATCTGATTTTCTGTCTTCTTTTTCGTGTTTAGAGGGGTATTTCAGCAGATACTCTCCTCACCCGACCCGAGACGACCTCTGTGTTGCAGCGGTTAGCGCATCTGCCTACCAAGCGAGAGGTCCCGCTTTCGAATCCCGGCTGGAGACAAAAATAAAAGAAACCCAGGTCTTGGATGTTTGCATGTTTGTGACGTCGCTGTTTCTTGTTCCCACGACACAGGGTATCCTAGTGTGGGGCCAGAAGCAATGTATGTGCCTGTATGTAAATGTTAAAAATGTTACCCATCGTTCAGAGAGTCCCTTTTATTGGTGCCTCTGGTCCAGCTGCTATATTTGCCACCGTTTCAGCCTAGTGATGTCATTATTAGCCAGTTTCTTGGCCAGTTGGTTTATTTATTTATTTATTCTTAAACAAAATCTTACAGCATTTCAGCTTAAACTAATGCGCTATAAGACTAAACGTATGTGATTATACTTTACACAGTTAGCACAATACGAGAATAAATATAAACAGGAGGTATACAATAATAGAAACAAGACAGAAACATTATCATAAAACTCAGATTATGTGCTTTTAAAGTCTTTCTTTGTGTTTCACACAAAATTACTCTACCTTTGTAACGTTGTATTTTCCTCCACAGATAAGATTCCCGCAGCGGCGTGACTCCGGCACCTACGAGTGCCAGGTGGGGACCACTCCACCCATCGGGCATCGGATGTACCTCTCCGTTGTTGGTAAGGCCCTGACCATAAAAGGGGCGTGGGGCGAGCATGCGGGAAAACGCTACACGTTGTACAGATTATGCGCCCGCGCCCGTCTCTTATGTGTGGGTTTCGTGCATTTCTTTAGTCAATAAATTAATTTTATTTACTTGAATACAGGTTTCATAGATTTTACAATAGTAATGTAGACGAACTATGCTAATAAGGAGTGTGTAAAGGAGACGAAAACGCTTCCATACATTCTTTGGCCCAGATGTAAAAAGACGAGAGTGGTGTCAATAAACAGCTTCTATATTGTCAAACCATCTTTGAAAATTTTGCGGATTTTAGCAATCTGAGAGCAAAGTTAAAAGAGATTTAGTAAAAGTGAGGCAATGCAACAAATTGACAATAACCTATAGGTACTTAACAGCTGATTTTATAACTATGATCATATGATAGACAGTTATTTATTACATTAATTGTAGTTCTTATTGTATTGAATGGGAAAATGTAACGAAACTCACAAATAGATTAAAAGACAGGGAAGACAAGGATTTGTGTCATTTCATCCTCTAAAACTCGTTGGCCCAGTGTATTACATCGATAAGTCGGTATGCCACAGTCGTACAAGTTAAACAATATACTAGAAGTCCGTAGAGCGAAAGCACTGGTCGAGGAATATAATGAAAATACGCAAACGATAACCGATACAAGACGAGTAGGTAGGTAGTCCGGTGATCATGATGGGAGACGATAATGTACGTACCGTGAATGCACATCCTGAGAACGTACGCCCCGGTAATGTACAGCCACGGAATCCGTGCACATGTACACGGATTCCCGTCCGTACGTTCTCGGGTCATGCGTTATCATATCAGGCTGTATAAAATTGGTACGGGCGAGAATCCATGTACAGCCATAGACACGACACAGTGGTGCCTCGTTTCCATGAAGCGTAAATCATTCACTTCGCAGCCATTACACGCTCGATCTAGTGCGTGACATTATCGAGGCTATGAGTCGCAATAGATTGACGTCCTGATCTGGCTGGATCTTACACTAGACAAGTCAATCCAAATGATCAGAGTTTAGATGTAGAGCGATACATCAACCCATTATAAACCCACTGAGGGGCACGGGGCTTTTCCCTGAGGAACCTTTCTCTGTGAAAAGCCCGTGCCCCTCGGTCCTATACCTATAGGGCATACTCCACCACGGGGGCCTAGTCCGGATAGGTGGAGCCTTGTAAGACTAGTGGCTGGTCTTACTGTCGGAAGTTTTCAAGCTGCCCTAAGGCCTCTGACTTGGCTTCACAACTTCCATCTATTGACGGCAGCTGGCACCAACTGCTTAACTTGCCTTGCGAAGCACGGAACCGCTCGGAAAAATCCCACTAGCGTTAGTTATAGATGGTCATTTGGGCACGAATTCCCGGGTTGTACATTCTCGTGCCGTAAATTCTCGGTCCGTGCAATATAGTGACCCATCATGATCATAGATTGAAAATCCGGGAGCTGTCACTGTCAGCACAGATTAAATACATTTGACAAACATAAAAAGTAATAAATCGATCTGTAAACGAGAATTTACGAGAATCGATTTTAAAGTTAATATTCTGTTTTATTGTAAACTATTGACAATATAATAATTTATTCCGTAGATTTTGTTCACTTTGATTGAATCCATCATTCGATGAGAGTGTTTTTATGTTCAATAATAATTCTTGAAATCATCCACAGTAATCGATTATAGTAATCGAAACTCTATTTCATCAGTGCAATAAACTTGTTTTTAAGATTTCTCGTCTCCCAGATTGTGAATTTTTTTTAAACCATATTTCAGCTTTTTACAATTGGACCCAGAGATCCCCGGCTCCTTTCATATATAATATACTTTTCTTACACTCTTCATATTATGCCAATAATTTTATCTATGAGCCGTTTTCATAAGAACTAAAAAAAAATCTAACGGCTGTCAAAGGAATGCAATTTTGGACGTAAGCCCAATAGCCATATGTGGTACATCATCAAATAGGTCTTAGCGAGCTGAACAAAAGTTACTATGACGCAAACAGCCAAATGTTGGTCCTTTCGGATTTACATTTTTTTTATTAGTTTTTTTTTTTAAACAATATAACTCCGAAAGGACAAATAATTGGCTGTTAGCGTCATAGTATTTTTTGTTCAGCTCGCTGAGACCTATTTGATGATTTATCACACATGGCTATTGGGCTGAGGTCCAAAATTGCATTCATTTGACAGCCATTAGATTTCTTTTTTAGTTCTTCTGAAAACGGCTCATTGAATGTACCATTTCAGCTGACGTTTCTCATAGTGTTTACGCTCATTGCCTGTATTTAATTTGTGTAATAGACTTGGTACATTTTGATTGAAAGGAACTGGCCCTCTCTTAGTGAGAGAGTATGTAGAATAAATTACCACCGCTGAACACCTTAGACACTGAGGTTCCCTCACGATGCTTACCTTTAGTTTTATGCTATTCTCATAGAAAGAAAGAGGAAAAAGAAAGAAAGAATGAAGACTTTTATTAGAATTGTCACAGAAACACAATGTAGACACAAGTACATAACATTCTGTTAGCTTTTAGAATATACCTCGGGCTCTAGAGTAGGCTTTGGTTTTCGCCGAAAGCACACGAGTGTAATAATACTTCCTGCTCTGTATAAAACTTTTCTTCACTATTTTGAAAAGTTATGTAATGTTATAAATAACAATACAAAATAAGCCTTACCTGATTGCAATTTAATCGCTTTTTGATTGCTCAGTTGAGGTACATTCTAAAACAGACAGACTGTACGTAGCGCACATAGCAATCTGTTGTTCTTCCAACAGAGCCGCTGACCACTATCCTGGGCGGTCCCGAGCTCTTCATCAACATGGGGAGCACAATCAACTTGACTTGTGTAGTCCAGCACTCGCCCGAGCCGCCGCCGTCCATCCACTGGACTCACAATGACGAGGTAGGTGCTGACCGAGAGATTACAGACAGGTGCTAGCATTGATTGCATTCCTGGGTCTTGAGTTTCTTAGGTAGATGGACATTCATACTAACTTTGTATTAGATTTAAGGTAATTTTAGAAAAAATATAAGTCTCCAACAAACCGGACTTGGCTCCCGTGGTGGAGTATGACCTATACCTTCCTCAGTTAAGAGACCCGTGCCCCTCGGTGGGGACATAAAAGGGTCGATGATGAGAAAAGATTGTCAGAGTGGACTTTTGTTTTCAATGCCTTTTTCTCCACTACAGTCGGCCGCAAGGCAACGGCTAACATCAATATTATAAGTACATTGCCATTCAATAAACAGAATGTAAATTCTTTTCATTGAAATAAATTTCTTATTTCTTACCTAAACTCTTAAAAGAGCTCGCCACAAATTTGTTCGAAAATAAATTGAACAAAATATTACATGAAAAATGCTATTACCAATGGAATTTGGATGAGCTGCTACATTTTAGAACTCATGGCTGTAAATATAGGACAAAAAACCTAGCACAAGCATTGACGCCAAAAGCGGCCGTTTTGGCATAAATGATATCTAGTCGTGATCCCAGGGTCCTAAAGTGACTGTCTACATTATTGAGATATTAGATAGTTTAGTAGACCAACGTTTTATTTCTCCGTTTTCAGTGTTATAGTGTTTTGAAGTATTTTTTTAATTCTCTGATTTATTTGGCCTAGTTTCAATAAAATCAATAAAATCGTTTAACATTATAATCCATACAGACTCAATTCTTAAAACTGGGGCCTAATAGCGCAATTTATAACAATGGTACAGCATCCCAGACAATTCGCGCGCTGGCACGCTGAACTGAGCCTCCTTTACATTCCTCCCGTCGTACTGCTACTCACATTGCAACTGCACTTTTCACTACATAGTTACTGCGTCGCAAATTGAATGCGAACCTGTAATTTTCAAAAAACTGAAGGAACATAATTTTATTTATTTATTTATTTCATAACACTTACATTATTATGCTTCGTTCAGTTTTTCGCATATTTTTTCGCAGTCTTCCGCATAATATCTATCTTCATTTAGATAAATATATTGCACTAGCAATTACCACGACGACAACAATCGTGTCAATGGATTAGCCTGGCCTACGTCCACGCTGAAGATCGGTTCTCAATACTGGTGAAAGAATTTTTGAAATCGATTGAGTAATTTAAAATATTACCCCCTACACACAAACTTACAACCTTTTCCTCTTTGTTATATTAATAAAGATTATATAAACCTACGTTGTAATCCCAGAGGGGTAAGCCAACTCAACGTTTTCGCTTGCCATGATCCTGATAAATAATAATAATAATAATACCTAACAAAAACAGCGTTGCAACTAGAATGTAATATCTATCTGCCATAGATCCTCTAATGCATGTTTTAATGCTAATGGCATTAAATTAATGCAAATAAAATCAAATCCATGCGTCTTTACACTCCTTACACTCCAGTCAGAGTAGAAGCAAAGTAAAGAGCTCGTTGATCGCGAAGGATGTTGGCAAGGAGTCAAATCCACTGCCACAGTTCGCTCTATCTTTGTAAATAAAATCGGACAACTTTTGCCGCCCCCTCTGCAATTTGGAGCGACAAACAGTTTCGTATAGTTGACTGTAAACAGTGCAGATAACTGGAGCGAGGGCGGATCTTGAATGCTAAGCAGATTGTGTGTGTATTTCTAGTATGAGTTTGTTATTTCTGACAGTTATTTCAGCGACAGCATATGAAGACGCAAATGATAGAACTGTATTTGTTTGCAATGATTTGTTAACTTAGTTCGTATGATTACCATTGTTAAAACAATCCCTGCTGATTTTGCAAAATACGAAGGATATCGCCCTAAGACAGAGTTAGAGATGAAAAATAATTTATTGATTAAAAATTAGTGTGTATTAAGATAAGATAAGAATATTCGTTATTGCACACTAGAAAAATCAGAGAACACAAAATATTTACAAAGATATTACAAAAAGACAAAATAAAAGCCTACAACGAAACATGAAAAAAAAAACATTTGGGGAAACTGTTACGCACACAAATAAAGATATTTGAATCGCCCCGATAAAATTACAAATAAACAAAAGACAAACAGTAAAATGTTTTGTATTTGTTTTTCCTGGTACAATAAAGAATGATGGATAGATAAAATATTCTTTATTGTATGTACACCAGGAATTACACATGAAATTTGACAATAGCATAGTACAGTACAATTTATTTATAGTACAGTACTTATTATTATTTCTATTATTTATTACTGAATGTAATTTCTTCCAGACAACCATTGATGGAAAAAGATAAAAATGCTAAATTACGGGTACGACAAGGGTGCAACAAGACAATTTTAAACAAGATATTTCTATATCTAATACACATACATAAACGGTACATAAATATTAAATAAATATAGAATAAACATACATAAATAAAAATATAATCATATGGAAGGAGGAGATGATAAAAAACATATACCTACATAATACTAGAGAAAAAAAAAGGAAACACATACTTAAATGAGGGAAAAATAATGTTTCTGTACTCGGATCTGCTCTTAAATATTGCGTGGGAAAGAGAAGATCTTACAACCAGAGGTAGATCGTTCCACAGGCGCACAGTTGTAATAGTGAAAGAATTGCTGAAGAACCTCGTCGAGTGACTTGGTATAAAGAATATTCTTATCTTATCTTATCTTAAATATAAAATAAAACAAGTTCAAACTTACATCACCATTGTTTTTATCGCCCCTAACGACACTAACATCTTTGATTCTGAAATAAGTTTTTACCATAATCACAAAGCTTATACCCGAAAAAAATAAAAAAAAATCAACTTCAAACCTCATTGCGCTTGAAGAGTTCTTGAATCGTCCCCATCTCCCTAACCACTTTCTTACCGAGCTCTGTAACGATTTGGTGTTAACTATAAGGGACTAGTCATAGAAAGCGCCCGGGGCGCGCGCCCGGAACGCTGCGCTTTGGGCGCGCGTCGAGCGAGCGTTAGACGCCTATCGTACGCTCGTCAATTATGCTAGCATGAGCACACTTTTCTAATCCGCGAAGGAGGGGCGCGCGTCGTACGCGCGTAAGACGCGCGCACCACGGACGCGGACGCTTGATGTAGGTAATCCATTGCATAGAACTTCATACAATTTTAAGGAGCGTCCGAAACGCATCGTATCGCCTCGGACGCTTTCTATGACTAGTCCCTTACGCTATAAGACCTTATAAATACGAATTGATACTAACCTCTTTTCTTTCACAATAAGTTTTTGGCACATCTAGAGACAATTCTGAAAGAAAAAATAAAATAAAAATCCAAACCTCATCGCACGTGAACAGAGTTCTTATATCAAATTAACCTCTTCCTTATCGAAATGAGTTTTTGCAAAAATCCTAAGCCTCTTTCTTTCCTGGCAGGAAATAAACTACGACTCGCCGCGCGGTGGCGTGTCCGTCATCACGGAGAAAGGGGAGACCACTACGTCACATCTGCTGGTGCAGCGAGCCAAGCAGCCTGACTCTGGACGGTACACCTGTGCTCCAGCCAACGCCAATCCAAGGGCAGTCCTTGTTCATGTCCTTAGTGGTGAGTATTTTAAGTTGTTTGCGAATCAGACAAATAGACACACCCAAATGTCCTAATTTAATTTGGCGTCTATATTTTCTATCACCAAAATTTATATTTGTCATCAAGTTGTATCACCTAATAAATAGATCTATCGCCACGAAATATTTTCGTTCTCAGATGAACAAAAATTGTTCCCAGGTATGAATTATCAAATTAATGTTAATATATGTGTAAAATAAGAGATCGATAACCAATAAAATTATATTGCATTACATGAATATAAACTTCGTTCTTATAATAACAGTTTTGTTACTTAAATAATAGCTCTGTGCTCAGAATGGTAGATCTGTCACCAAATAAATCGTGTAAAGAATACGTGACAACAGAAATATAGGTGCGACGATGCGCGTAGCGAAGCGGAGCGCGTCGGAGCGTTAGGTTCTATCTATTAGAAGTTAGGTTAGGTTTTCGATCTATGTAAGATCGAAAACAGACTCGACTTTGATGCGTTCTTACCTTGCATCTTGTTGCCTCTTTAACATAATATGATTTATTGGTGATCTCTTTAAATTAGTTTGCTTAAATACTTATTAGGACACACCTATTATAATACATACAAAAACATTTATTTGGTACTAGACCTTATATCTCAGGATTTTAGGTGATTTATTGTGGAACTGATTATGCATTGTTTGGTGACTACATTTTGGTGACAGATCTACTATTTTGAGGACAAACCCTATTATTTAAGAAACACAAAACTAATTAAATTGGTGATAGCTTAAATGATACCCATTTAATTTTAATGTCTTCTTCATACTTACGTTAGCAGAGGCGTGACACGGTCTCCTTAGTCAACTAATATTTGAAATCGGTTGAAAGCACTCGTTTTTCAAAAATCATTATTATGGTGTCTAAATGATGATGCGTACAATTTGTAAAATTTGCTGTTTTCATCAGAGTGTAAAAAACAATCTATGAAGCCTCTTAAAAGTAAGGCGCGCTTGTAGTGACAGAATCTGGCTGTAATTTCTATAGGCCAAGGAGTGACCTAATAGATTAGTCCTTAAAGAAAAGAAAAAATAATAATTTGACAACCAGTACCATCGTCCGCCTTCATAGTATTCCATAATTGAATTTTATTTTTATTTTCAGGCGAGCATCCAGCGGCGATGCAGCACGGTGGCCAGCTGCGCCTCCAGTACCCTCTGTCGGCTGCTCTACTGAGCGTCATGGTCACCCTAATGGGCTGCTAGTATAGACATTACACTGATTAAGTCTAGTTCGCACGTGTGGACACTAGAGCGTTAGCGCCGTCGGTTGGAGCGTGTTTGCAGCGGAGTGATCCGTCAACATACTGGCCACTTTAAGCTTTATTTTTGTTTTTTCAACGTACTGGCAACTTTATGTTTTATGGTTATCTAAAGATTTTAGGACATTTAAAAAAAAGTAACTCAAGATTTTAGGCCATTTAAAAAAAAGTATCTCAAGATCCGTTACTGTAATTACTAAAAAAAAATCCAAAATTATTCGTGATTTTTCGACGAATTATTTGTATATACATTTTCACGGTTAGGTACGGGCGAGATTTAAAGCTCCCCCGCTATTAAATTTCAGAACGCTTTTGAACAGTGTCAGTACTTTGATGGATCAGGCTCTTTTATGCAGTGAATTTAAGTTATTATGATCCTGGATACTCTCTTTCGCATTTGTAATGAGAGCCCTACCTAATAAGCTAGATTAGCCTATGTCAGAACTCATAAGGACTTCAATCACGCTGCAAAGCTCGGTATTCAAAAGTCATTTCTCATGCAAATGAGAAAATACTTAAAGTATTAAAAAAGTTAAGTATAACATAAGTTTTTTTCCCTGATTAACTACTTTATTAAAAGATAGTTATTGCCAGGCGTAAACTTACCAGCTGACCTGCAATGATGAGAAGAAACTTTATGAATGAGAGGAATGTGATTCCACCAAAAAATAATTGTAACTTGTCCTAAAAATGCATAATAATGTCAGTAAATATATCAACCAATCAAGGTATAAAGTCTTGAGGTTAAAATTGATTCGTGCAGACGGAGCCCTAAGTCGAAAATTTTCTTCGTATAGTCGACAGCACATCTTCCTACAGACCTATAAACTCTACTCCATTGCATTACGGGCGACTTTGCAACTTTCCCGGCTGCCGGCGTTAGATGGCTGTCATTAAGCCAAATCAGTGGCCTTAAGGCGGCTTGAAAACTTATGACAGTAAGACCAGCTATTAGTCTTACAAGCCTCCACCAATCCGGACTAGGCCCCCGTGGCCTATACCTTCCTCAGGGAAGAGACCTGAGGAAGGTCTCTTCTGATGATGATTGCAACTAAAATGTAAAGGTTGACGTGCTGTCGACTGTACCTACAGCCACAACCTGCCCTGTGTCACGCCATCTTTGAATATAAGTACATGAAAGTTCCTTGTCTTCGTGGAATTAGCAGATGATGCGTCAGTGATGGTGATGAGTGAGTGAGCTGGTGAACGCCGAAACTTGAAAGTTGTGACCCCAGAGTGCTTATACTGAGTTTTTTCCTTCACTTTCGATAGCGAGAGTTTCTTTGTCCTAGTGGAGTTTCTTTGTTCAACCTAGTTGTCTCTTTGTCACTCTTATGCAAATCGCAAACGCTCTCGCTATCGAAAGTGAATGAAAAAACTCAGTATCCGCACTCTGAAATCTAATACAATTATTATTATCTGAATGAACTTTGGAGCAACGATTCATTCCTGTAACAGCAGTTTCATAATTAAAGTAACTGGTGTCGAGACGGAGGGGGGGAATGATTGAAAAGATTCGTTTTAATTAATTTTAAACACGAATAAATTATAATATCTACAAAGAGTTTGACTTGGCGCACTCGTAATAGTTATGGTTGGGTTTCATTTATAAAAGCAATGAAACCTTACCAATACAATTTGAGGACACAAATTGAGGTTTGACCAGGCTTACAATTGCAAATAAACTTATCAAAAAGAAATTATAGTCTTGTGAAAATTTTCTGTGAAAAGTCTCAGGAGGCTATAATTTCTTTTTAATTTTGCTATTCTCGGTAAGCACAAGGTAACCTTGAATTGTATCCACTTAACATAATATTAGCAATGTCTCATTGAGATCTGGCGTGACATTTGTAAATTAAAACCAAACTACGTTTGTATGGGAATGGGTCCTTGAGGGTCGAGGGGAGGGTTACCCTTCAAGTGTGTGTTTATAAGTGCCCTCCCTCACCGGGACGCCATGGCCACGTCGTCGGTTACGTATACAAGCAGTTTGTATTGAATGGCGACGTTGCCAGACCGTCGCCAAGTGAGTTAGGCACCATACACTGCTTGGATACGGTCGCTGGCGACGTCGCCATGGTGTCCCGGTGAGGCAGAGCCCTAAGTTAACTGCGACGGACGATGAGAATAGACAACGCTGCCGCCTTGAAAGAAAGAAGTTTGTTGAAATATATAATCTAGTATGAACATCGATTTTTAATTTAAAAAAATGCTGTATAAACTAATTTTGTTTAGAAAAGGAGAAAAGAAAATTTTATAAATATTAAGGTAAAAATACATAATGATATTGTCCAATAAAGTTGTAGCTATAAAAAACTAGACTATACAACTGTAAAAGTACTATATTATTAATAAAATAATAATATTATCAACTTCATTGTATTTAGGTTAAATACAGACTGTAGCAAAATATCTTTACAAACCTGAAACTGGGAGGTGTAGGTCACGAGCAATAATTAATATTTAAACACTGACACATTTTTTAAAAATCTTAACTTAAAAAAATCTAGAAAGAAGTGTACGACAATTTGTCTAACCATTCTAACCATTGGTTACATAATTTAGGAAAAATTGTCGTAGGACGTCCTCAGACTCGGTGGAGCGATGATCTTCGCAGGGCAGCTGGCAAGAGCTGGATGAGAGTAGCCGAGGACCGTGCTCAGTGGCGTGCAATGGGAGAGGCCTATGTCCAGCAGTGGACAAGCATGGGCCGATGATGATGATATGCACTACAAAACAAAATGTGTACGTCGTATAAAATGTAACAGTGTATATAATTATCTATATTATTGCTCTTGACTGTACTCATAAATTTCAATACATTAATAATGTATTATTATTGTATTGAAATCGTTGATAATGTTACATTATCAACGGAGAAAACTTTAACATAACAACAAAAAGGACGGAAACGGTTTTTTTTATTTTTTATTACGGAGTGTTCATAAAAATAAAAGCTATTTATATTGTGGAGTACTAGATCACTCCATTTTTCGGATGTATGTGGGAATTTTTGTATACCCTGTATAGTGACAGCTTAGACATGATAAAAGCATAGGCTTATTTCTTCCGATAATTATTTAAGGTGTTTGTACACTGATCTGCATTAAAATTACGGTTACCTAAGTACTTGATTCATGTATTTATTTATTAGTACAAGTTGTTTTTAAATTTAATACTATTGTGTAAATACTAATTACTTAATAAATAGAGATGACATGTTTTTTTCTATTATTTCACATTCGACTTTGTTGGTAAATATAAAAAATTTTGTAAATTCTTAATTCATGTAAACTTCTACATACTATCTAATATTTAGACAAAAGTATGATAATAAAGTATTAAATATTTGTATTTATTGAAAATAAATATAGCTATAGTTGTTTATTATGTTACATTTGATATTTAAAATATTTGGATTGCTCTATGAAAACAAAAACAATTTGTTTGTAAAATTTAATACTACGGTAAAGGTTGTGTAAATAAATGAATATTTAGGTTAATAGATTAAGGTGTTATCTAAGAGAAATTAAAATATTGATCGTCACCAGTTTTTTTATTGAAAATCATTATCATCAAAAAATAACACAATTAACGGATGGGTAAAGGGACCTCTTGGTCATCACAGTGCCTGGGGCATGGTTTAGATGAAGTAGGCTTGCCTAGCACCTATACCATCCTGACGGCTTAGTCAGTCTCATCATCATTAACTCATTATGTCCCACCGAGGGGCACGGGTCCCTTCCCTGAGGAAGGGAAGTCTGGGCCATATTCCACCACGGAGCCAAGTCCGGATTGGTGGGGAATTGTAAGACTAGTCTTCCTGTCAGAAATTTTCAAGCCGCCCAAAGGCCTCTGATTTCTCTTAACAACTGCCATCTATCGACGGCAGTCGGCATCAACGGCTTAACGTGGCTTGCGAAGCACGGAACCGCTCGGGGAAATGCCACTAGTGTTAGTCGTAGAACGGTTACCCACCCATGCACTGAACGCGCCCTATGTTGCTTAACCTTCGTGATCGTTTTAAGATCACTCAGGCGGCCAAGTTACGAGCGATTCGTACTACGAGCTTAGTCAGTCTAATTTAAAGGGAAGACAAGTCAGTACGTGCTTAGTAATACTTTTATTATTATTTGTATTATTATTTTTGTTAGTTAAAATAATACATTATGGCGCATTATGCAATATCGATATCGAAAGCGCTCAGTGAAAGCGGACCCTTCAATTTACACCCACAAATTGCAACCATTTAGGTTGATCCAGGAGCAATTTGAACGTTCTCCGAACGCATCACGGGCTACATAACACCGGCTGATTAGTGGTTTCAGAACGTAATTCGGACAGAGCAGGGTTAAATTCACGTGAGTTATCTATGTGAGGCTTGCCAGCTAATAGTTTTGTTCCTTTGTTGAAAAAAAGTGAATTTCCACTTAAAATTCGACTTACACCACTTTTTCCTTCTCTAGGGTTCCGTAGTCAATAAGGAATCCTCATAATATGATGAAAGAGTACGAGTAAGAATATGAGTTCTTGAATGGAGACCACACATCGGCAAGCGCAGCGTAGGATGACCAGCCACAAGATGGACAGACGATCGCATCCAATGGCATGAAGACGCTGGATGCAAGCCGCTCCCAACCGATCTTTTTGAAAATCCATGGAGGAGGCCTATGCCCAGCAGTGGACCTCTTGTGGCTGAATGATGATGATGATGATGAATATGAAGAAGGAAAAAAAAGTAAAGTTAAAGTAAAAGTAAAGTAAAAATAATTTATTTGCTAGAACACGTGTACATAATATTGTTTTAAATTAGTTCTTAAGATCCTTCATGTTCTACCTTTCGGTGTGCAGATGTTGTTTGGTGTGCAAATCGCCTAATTTAAAAATTAAAACATAATAAGATTAATGACAAAAAAAAATCTAATTAATAAAACATTAAAGCGTGTGACACATAACATATCACAATACAATAGACAAATTATTTTTAAAACATTTAAATAAAAGAAACATTAAACGCCACATAGACATATTGTAAGGTTGCTGGAGACAGAGAGAGATGGAAAGCAGGAGGGGAGGAGGGGAGGCCTTTGCCCAGCAATGGAACACAAAAGAGGCTATGTGAAAAAAAGTTGTAATTAAACGAGCGTATTTTTGTAAATCCTTATTAAGGTTATAGAGACAACTCTATCTCATTTTTTTTATTTTTCTCGCCTACGCCGTTTTTTGAACTAAAACTTTCAGCCCTCCACTTCATTAACTTAATTTCAGATACACTTACTTGACTTTTTGTCGGAAGAGTCGGACCAATCGCTCGTAGCCTGGGCTGCCTGAGTGATCTTAAACGATCACTAAGGTTAAGCAACATACGGCACGTTCAGTACATGGATGGGTCACCGTCTATGACTAACGCTAGTGGTCATAGACGATGATCCATCCATGCTTCCGACCGAGACGCTTCCGAGCGGTTCCGTGCTTCGCAAGGCACGTAAAGCAGTTGGTGCCAGCTGCCGTCGACAGATGGCAGTCGTGAAGCCAAGTCAGAGGCCTTAGGGCGGCTTGAAGACCAGCCACTCGTCTTGCAAGCCTCCACCAATCCGGACTAGGGCCCCGTGGTGGAGTATGGCCTGTACCTTCCTTAGGGAAGAGACCGGAGCCCCTCGGTGGGGACATAATGGGTTGATGATGAGTCGGACCAAATTTCGCTCTGATTGGCATTTATAATGTAGTTATTGGCTTTCCAGACATAGAAAGTTGTTTTCAATTTTTTTAAATCTCAGACTTTTATTAGGAAAATTAGTCCTAAACGACCGCAATGTTAAACACCGAAAATGTTACATCGTGCGAGCGAGACAGCACGCTCGATGTAACAGCAGCCAGTTGTGGCTTCAGCCGTCGATACTTGAGCGGGGCGTATAAAATTCGTGTCATCCGAATCGCGATTGTGCGTCGAGTGACGCGGAAAGATAAACGGCTAGGGTGGCCGTGGTTCCGTGGAAATACAATTATTCTGTCTCATTTCATTGGCTGAGTTTTATTTTCTTTCTATTTCGGCCGAAACCAGTCTTGGTTTTGAAAACATACATCAACATCATGAACCCATTATGTCCCCACCGAGGGGCACGGGTCTCTCCCCTGAGGAAGGTATAGGGCATACTCCACCACGGAGGCCAAGTCCGGATTGGTGGAAGCTTGTAAGACTATTGGCCGGTCTTGTTGTCAGAAGTTTTCAAGCCCTCTGACTAAACTTGGCTTAACGACTGCTATCTATCGACGGCAGCCGGCATTTCATTTCATTTCATTTCATTTCGTTTCGTTCCGTTTCGTTCCGCTCCGTTCCGTTCCTTTCCTTTCCGTTCCGTTCCGTTCCGTTCCGTTCCGTTTCGTTTCGTTTCGTTTCGTTTCAATTCGTTTCTTTCGTTTCGTTTCGTTTTTGTTTCTTTTCATTTCATTTTATTTTAATACGGACATAATGCACTAACAGAATTTAGGTCCAGATTTCGCTCTGATTTGCAGAGCTTAGTAAGCAGAACCAAAGTTCGCATCGTCGTTGCTCGTCTCTGCCAAAAAATTAAAGTAGGTAAGTGTATCCGGTATAAAGTTATAATGTCAAATGCTTATGAAGGTTTTAGTTAGAAGTTATTTCATTACGTAATGCAAAGGCCAATGTTCCATCTGTGTAATCACGACTATTCGTTAGGTAGATTTAATTAGCTTAATCCCTGACGTTTCGACAATGTTGCGGTTGTTGTGGGCTTGGGTGGACTAACCTTGATTACGTCCTGTAAATTTATAAGGCTTTTACTGTGCCTGACAGGGTCCATAATAATATACATTATCTGTTAATAAATATCCTACTAAAGTTATTGTTCCAAGAAAGTCAATTTATTTATTTCAGACTAACTGTCCCGGCTAACTTATTACCGCCAAATTTTTAGTATTTTTTTCATTTTCGGTCAAAGTGGTCCAACCATTTTGGAACTCTATCGAGTTTAATGAACAGAAATTTATTCTTATATAGAAACTTGTTTTCTTTCTTTTCTGTTTTATTAATCTCAATTTGATATAGCCTATGGCACTGAGGCATAGATAAGGAGTGATTGACAAGTTTGCCAAAGGCCATGCAAATGGGGGCGCGGTGGCCGGGTCGCCTATCTCCCTCTAAAATGGTTGAGACTGGCGATGGCTGACCGCTGCGTTATGCCTGTGAATGGGTGCCATCCGTGTGTCTGGCCGCAGCATTGGTGTTTTAGTACCTTACTCGTATAAGAATATTAAATAATGTATGACTTTGCAAGTATTGATTGCACTCATGGGTCTTGAGGTTCTTCGTAGATAGATATTCATACAGTATCAGATTTAAGGTGATTTGAGAAAAGATGGTCATAGTGGAGATTTTTCCCTGCCTTTTTCTCCACTACACTCGGCCCTAAAGCAGCGACTAACATTAACATTATAAGTACATTGACATTCAACAAACAGAATGTAAACTCTTTACATTGAAATAAATTTTCCTTTCTGATTGATTGAGCTCTAGTTTATCAAAATCTGACTATTGATTAGGGAGTCATGAGGGAAGATAGAATCGAATATGTATGCTTATGAATATGTAAACATATATGGATGCATAAATTAATATATACATACGTACTAGATAAACACATTACTCTCCTTATGGGTGCCAAAACAGTCGGTAAAAGAGAAAAACAGCTACTACAAATGTTTTTTTTAGTAGAGATCATAAATCTATTTTTTAACTTATTTTTTTGCCAAGAATATTTCTCGAGAAAAATGCTCCATCTAGGTCACCCTACAGCTATAATAATGGATATCACCGAGTATGACTTAGTGGTGGAAAAGCCGCGCAGATTCCATCGACATCAAACTATAATATAAGCCTTGAAAATATAACTTTTTACGACCTCTTTCTATTGTTTTGTTTTCGTTTGTAACACAAATACCTACTTTTGACTGAAATATGTACGTACTCGTAGTAAGAATAAGTATATCTACCTAGTTATAGTCTGGCAAGCTGCTGACTCGACGGATATGAGCCGTTCTTCCCAAAAGTTACTGATTAAATCATTATACAATGGGCTGCTTAGGGCCAGTTTTTGAATTTGGAATTTTGCTAAGTAACTACCTAACTGTAGTGCTGTCTAGTACGTACGGACATCAAAGTGATCATAATAAGGATTCTGTTCTGTTTGTTCCCTAAAAAAATTAAGAAAAGATACAATTTTGTTCGATTAGTGGCGCTCATAAACTTGCCTCTACTTCCGAGTAGGTACCGACCAAACTATCTTCTACTGCAGCTACCTATCCACTTAGCTAAATCGAAGGTGGCATTAGCATAGGCCGAAAATTATTCACCTAAAATCTGGGATTAGCGGGCCAGCCCCTTTGCCTGATTTACATCGCTTTCGTGTAAGTGGGTACCTCATAAAGAGGATTTGGAATCGCTTTTAGTGGGGGAAGTGGACTTTTCAAGTTGTTGGGCGATTTACCATACCACTTACTTACATACAGGCACATACATCGGTTCTGGCCCCACACTAGGATACCCTGTGTCGTGGGAACCAGAAACAGCGACGTCACAAACATGTAAACATCCAAGACCTGGGTTTCTTTTTTTTGTCCCCAGCCGGGATTCGAACCCGGGACCTCTCGCATGGTAGGCAGATGAGCTAACCACTGCGCCACAGAGGTCGTGATTACTTACTTCTTTTATGACTTAGGGCCGATTTCTGAATAGAGAATTTAAAGTAAGTAAATACCTAAGTAACGTGCTGTCACGCTCTTTTCTAAACAAATTTGACGAGACAGCACTATAGTTACGTAATTACTTCAATTACAATCTTATGTTAAATGCCAAAAAAACAAAATGTATTAAGTTTTCAATGCCCAATGTCAAAAAAGTGGACACAAGTTTAACAATAGCTGGTGACAGACTAGACTTAGTTGAGACAACGGTGTTTTTAGGCATTACAATAGACTCAAAACTACAATGGGATCAACACATAGAAAAGTTAGCGGGTAGGTTGAGTTCAGCTGCATTTGCAGTTAGAAAAATTAGGCAACTAACAGATGTAGAAACTGCAAGGCTAGTTTATTTCAGTTATTTCCACAGCATTATGTCATATGGTCTGCTACTATGGGGGCGGGCGGCAAATATAGAAACAATTTTTATTCTCCAAAAAAGAGCTATTAGAGGTATTTACAATTTACCTGCCAGACACTCACTACGTGAGTTTTTTAAGGAAATAGGAATTCTTACGCTAGCTTGCCAATATATATTCGATAACATAATGTATGTACGTAAAAACATAACTACATTTAAGCTAAACAGGGATATACATAACGTTAACACCAGAAATCGAAACAAAATTGCCTCATCTAGATTCAGATTAGCCAAGGTAAATACATCATTTGTAGGATATAGTGTACGTTTTTATAACAAAATTCCTGAAAGTATTCTATCCCTGCCAGGAAATAAATTTAAATTTGTTATTAAAACTGCGCTGTGTAAAAAGGCATACTACAGAATAGATGACTTTATAGATGATAAAAACCCTTGGCAGTAAACCAATTCCACAACGAGCTAGTTATTGGTATTCTAATAATGTATAGGGTTTAATAAATTTCATACATATGTACAGACGCTGTGATTGCATATCAAAACTATGCTATTATTATAGATAACTGACAAGAACTTTATCACACAAGTTTGCCAAAGGCCATGCGAATGGTGGCGCGGTGGCCGGGTCGCCTATCTCCCTCTAATATGGTTGAGACTGGTGATGGCTGCCCTCTGCGTTACGCTCGTGAACGGGTGCCGTCCGTGTGTCTGGCCGCAGCATTGGTGTTTTATTACCTTTTAAGAATATAAAATGATGTTTGACTTTGCAAGTATTGATTGCACTCATGGATCTTGACATTCTTGGTATACAAACACTCATACCTAATTTGTATTAGCTTTAAGTTGATTTGAGAAAAGATGGTCAGAGTGGAGTTTTTTTTCGCTGCCTTTTTCTCCACTACAGACGGCCCTAAGGCAGCGGCTAACATTATACCTAACTGTATGTACAATGACATTCAACAAGCAGAATGTAAATTCTTTACGTTGAAATAAAAATTTTTGAATTCAAATTTTTTTTTGACTTAGCAAAATTCTCATTTCAGAAATCGGCCGTAAGTAAATAATTAATGAACGTGCTGTCACGCTTTTTTCTAAAGAAATTTGACAAGACAGCACTATAGTTAAGTTATTACTTAGCGAAATTCTCAATTCAGAAATCGGCCTTTAGGTGGTCCCGCCAATCCAGACTTGGCCCCCGTGATCGAGTATGGCCTATACTATACCTTCCTCAGGGAAGAGACACGTGCCCCTCGGTGGGGGCATAATGTGTTGATGATCACAACGAAGGCGATCGATCGAAGAAGGTACAAAGCGCCAACTGAATTGAGCTACTATGTAAGTCTTCCACTGTCCACAAGTCTACACACAAGAAAAATGGGCTGATACAGCCCATTTTTCTTCGTGTATACTAGGTATACAAAAACCACTTTTAAACCGTAACAATTATATTGTGTTTATTATAATTTAATTTAATTACCTAAAAACATTTTCTTACTAAAACAAATAACTGCGACGTATTGAGCAAAAACGTTAGCTTGTAATCAAATGACTGCATTTTATTGGATAACATTTTTAACATTAAAATCTCGTAGAGTACATTAAATATTTTTGAGTAATCTCCTATATATAAATAGAGTCATAAGATTATGCATGTACGAAGCTTAGAGAAGAACTTCATTACCAAATTCATTAATGGCTTATAAATAAATTCATTAAAATTGTACTATAAATCGATTACACGTTACATCATACCATTAATAGTCACGCGTGTGATATTCCTTTTACAGCTAGCCTTTAATGTGATAGCACCATGAAAAGGAAAAGGTATACTAAAGAGATGAGGTGACTTCCTTTCATCATGGCGCCGGGCTCAAATGGTCATTCAATGCAGCGCCCTCCACTCAAACGTCAAACACTTAACAATAGGTCATCAACTCCTGGACAGTACATGCCTTCTCACAGCACTCGCTGACGATAAACTGCCGCTTATTTCTGGCACCAGAGCTAAGGCTCCTGGCCTTCAGGGCTGACATCCAAGGCCAGCCATACTCAGGCTGCTGCAGCTGGTTACCTTCATTGTAGGGCCCAGAGATGAGGTTGTTGTACACATCCTCGTGGCCAGAACGCTTGGCTTCAGATACCTCGTCCTCGTAGCACAGGAGCGCTAGAGCTGTAGCAAGGACTCTCCCGCAGTAGGTCCTTGGTTTCTCGCTTACTGGATTACCGATGAGGGCTGATGTGGAAGCGAGAGATCCCAGAAGAGCGAGCAGGACAAGTCCTTGTTGGAAGTTCATCTTGAAGTTTGGTGGAGCTTGTGTGTTCTTCGGCTTCTTGAGATCGAATTTGTCTCGTGGAGGAAAGGGGTCCCGTTAAATAGTCACCTGGAGACGTCGATGGGATATGAATATTCAATTGATTGTCTCCTCAGATTATGTAACATTTTCCGCCTTCTGTGAATATCGGTTGATAACGCGTCACGTATTGGTTGAGGCGTGGGAGTTTCGTTTAAGGTCAGAGACGTGAGACGTCAAAAATTTGAAGTAGAATAATAAATTGCTTTCTTATAACAAAACTTGGCTACATATTTTTTCCGGACTTGGCCCCCGTGGTGGAGTATGGTCTATGCCTTCCTCAGGGAAGAGACCCGTGCCCCTCGGTGGGGACTTAATGGGTTGATGATGATGATATATTTTTCAGGCGTTGGTTTATATACAGGGTAACAGGTTAGGTCGATGGCAGTAGAAAACTGATGAAACGTAAATGTTTTTAGGGATATCTGCAAAACAGGCACCATATTTTTTTTATATCCTCTGAAGAAAAATAAATGCTTTTAAATTTTTATTAGTTTTATTTTAAGTTTTAGTCCTCTACGACCTTTTTCTTAGTACGTAAAATATAGGCAATTGAGTTCATAAAAAATCTTAGTTTACATGTAAAAATTAAATTATAGCAATAATAAGACTAATAAATTTAAAATATCTAAGCTGATAGCCAAAAATGAACCGTATTTTTTATAAAAATAATATTAAATTTAAAATTTCTTAAAAAAATATTTGGAATAGGGTGTTTCAAAGTCAAATCAGTCGGAAAAAGATCATTGGCTCCAAATGCTAGTGGGCCATTTTTATCTTGTGTGTCAAATTGCTCTGTGTTACGGTCGACAGTGTATGTAAAAACGAATGACAGTTTTTTTGTGCAGGCAAAGACATAATTAGGCCCCAGAGGAGATTTCTCCGCTGCCTCGCTGCGTATTGTCATCTACAAACAATAAATACCATTTAATACGAAAGCAGTTTACTTTGTTAATTTTTTTTAATGCCCATTTTTGTGTCTTCATTATTATCATCATCGACCCATGATGTCCCCACCGAGGGGCACGGGTCTCTTTCCTGAGGAAGGTATAGGCCATACTCTACCACGGGGCCAAGTCCGGATTGGTGGAGGCTTGTAAGACTAGTGGCTGGTCTTACTGTCAGAAGTTTTCAAGTTTCTGTCCTACTGCTGGGCAAAGCCCTCCTGCTTTCTTTTCTCTCGGTCTCCACCCACCTCACACCATCCCGGCAAGAATACATTTTGATTGTCTCGCCATCTTCGCCTCTGTCTATCACGGACGTATCGTGTTATAAATACGTCCTAAAAGTATGAGTAGTCACTGCTTACATTTCAGCCGTACACCAGTAGTGACGATTGGGTCACCACTGGCATATTAACGAGCTATGTCTATCAAACAACCCTACCGTGACGCGTACACTTCTCACGTACATTTTCATCCATTTTCCTCTCGCACGAGGACTGCGAGACAGCACGGAGTTACGAAGGTTTTGGATAAGTATACTGTTTCTGAACGGATAATTTATGATTTGAGACTAAAGCATAGTTTATACAAAGCCAGTCATGCTAGCGCCAGTCCTGCAGACAAGGTCACTGGCTAGAAAAATAGACGGACTCTCTATTCTCGCCAACGTTGGCAGCCAGCGCTGGCTTTGGGTGAAAAACTGTTTACACAATGCAAATACCAAGCCAGTGCTGGCTGCCAGTCTCAGTGGCAGCCAGTGTTGGCTTCGTGTAAACCATTCTTTATTACTTTACTTACAATGTTTGTCTTTAGCATCATACTTAATTGTAGTACATAGTGACACGATTAAAGTCCAACTTATGACCCCTAAAACTAGGTATAAAACCTGTATCTTAGGAACAATAGATCAGTTTATAAGGTATAACTACAATTTAATTATATAAGTATAAGTCAAGTTTTACATTAATATTTCTACACATTTTGGTATGTACAATAAGTTTCAACTATCTATCTATCCACAAGAGTCAACTCAAGACTTCGCTGGGAAGACAAGCAGTACTGATTGAAAAAAGAGTCACTCTTTGGGAGGTAGGCGCGCATTCCGATCGAGCCTCAACTTAACTTCAGCTGGCTGTAATAATGGAGCAACAAAAAAAAACACACTTGAGGTTGTAGCAATATGTGCTCATCAACGTGGCAAACCCCAACCGATACAGAAACAAAAAACCGAAATAAAATGAAAATGTAAAATTATGTACCCATATTCAATTTAAACCAAGTTAAGTTTTTAAGTTTTTATGTAAAGTTATTCAAATTATATTATGAACTAAAACTTTCGTAAGCACAACACATTGTAAACTTTCAAATCCGGACTAAAAGTTTACAATTATATTATGAATTTTTTTATTTGTAATAAAGGCATGTTAAGTAAAAAAAAAAACCAAATTGGAAAGTGTACTGATAACAGATTTTCTAAATAATCCTCTAATTTTACGACTCTTGCGTTCTGACTCTTTCATTTTCTATTACTGAATGCAACAGAGGTTTTTCTCTACGAAAAAGCAACGGAGAAATGAGGATGGGTTGTATAGATATATATATATATATAGAGATCTTTTTAGTCTGTGGGTTTCAATATTGTATTTTTTGTAATGCTGAAATGCAAGGCAGGATTTCAGTTTTAATATTTTTCCTGTTTCAATGTAGAGTACCTCTGACCGAATTTGTTTCGACAGAAGTATAAAAAAGTAATGAATATGGTACTCCATAAGCCGTAAGTTCATAAGCTCTTTTCAGTTCACTGAAGCCCCCCGGAGCCTCCCTGTTTGTTTCAAATCCATAATCTTTTAATATTTTTTTTCATGTAATGGAGGGATCATTGGTATTAAAAAGTCACTCTGACAGCTGTTACTGGATAAAAAAATGGCTATTTGATCTGTAGAAAAAAAAACTTTAACGACCTTACTAATAATAAGTTATACCACTTCTGTGAGTTATACACTCTGAATAACTATTTGACGTATATCAATTTATACTGGTTTAATCGCATTTAGCGTACAAATAACCAGTTTGTCAGACCTCGCATAACGGCTGTATACACAGCTCATAACCTTTATTAGTAAGGCCGTAAGAATATATCGGAAATCCTAGTAGCTATATGAAAGTGTGAAACGTATTGAAATTATATTTTCTTGAAAGACAAATTTTCTCCATGAAAATTTATTCTTATCAATTTATTAATTAGCATGCCAAGTGTATTTGTGATATTGATGTCAGATTTCAATTCGGCGTTCCCATATTCTGCATAACACCCATACAGGGTCGAGCTGGACTGCAATAGCCGCAGACCAATCGCAATGAAGTCCCATGAAGAGGCATAAGTCCAACAGTGGACAAACAAATGCTGAAGAACGAGGCATTAAATCACTTATGCATAAGTCTATATTGTTTGGGGCCTATGATTTACAATAAAATACCAAGAGAAACGATTACGAAGGTTAAGCAACATAGGGCGCGTTCAGTGCATGGATGGGTGACCGTTCTATGACTAAGACTAGTGGCATTTTTCCGGGCCGTTCCGTGCTTCGCTAAGCACGTTAAGCAGTTGGTGCCGGCTGCCGTTGGTAGATGGCTGTCGTTAAGCTACGTCTTAGAGTTAGTTAAGTTAGAGGCCCTAGGGTGGTTTGAGAACTCTGTAAGACCAGCCGCTAGTCTTACAAGCCTCCACCAATCCGGTCTTGGCCCCCAAGGCCTACACTTTCCCCAGAGAAGAGACCCGTGCCCCTCGGGGGGGGACATAATGGGTTGATGATGATGAGCAAGAAATATGCGCAGCGGTTAGCGCATCTGCCTACCATGCGGGAGGTCCCGGGTTCGAATCCCGGCTGGGAAAAAAAATAGGTTTTGGATGTTTACATGGTTGTGATGACACTATTTCTGGTTCCCACGAAAGTCGGTATCCTAGTGTGGGGCCAGAAGCTATGTATGTGCCTATATGTAAATGTTATGTTAAGTTACGTATATTTTTCACCGCGTTTGTTTCTTCTTGCTATACTACTATTTTCCATCATTTATTGTAGGCAGTTAACATAACATAACATAACATAACATTTACATACAGGCACATACATTGCTTCTGGCTCCACACTAGGATACCCTGTGTTGTGGGAACCAGAAACAGCGACGTCACAAACATGTAAGCATCCAAGACCGGGGTTTTTTTTCGTCCCCAGCCGGGATTCGAACCCGGGACCTCTCGCATGGTAGTCAGATGCGCTTACCACTGTGCTACAGAGGTCGTCATCAGAGTTACTTTTAAGCATCAAACGTAGTAGAATGTGGCTGTCCGTTTATCTTTAGAAGAACCATTACATCATCATCATCATCATCATCGGCCTATGGTTGTCCACTGCTGGACATAGGCCTCTCCCATTGCGCGCAACTGAACACGGTCCTGGGCTACTCTCATCCAGCTCTTGCCAGCCGCCCTGCGAAGATCATCGCTCCACCGAGTCTGAGGACGTCCTACACTACGTTTACCGATCCGCGGTCTCCACTCAAGAACTCTTCTACCCCATCGGTTATCAGTTCTTCGGGTGATATGGCCGGCCCACTGCCACTTCAGCATGCTAATTTGGTGAGCTATGTTGGTGACTTTGGTTCTCTGTCGGATGACTTCGTTTCGAATTCGATCTTTCAGAGAAACCCCGAGCATAGCCCTTTCCATAGCACACTGAGCGACTTTAAATTTGTGGATCAGCCCCACCGTGAGTGTCCACGTTTCGGCACCGTATGTCATGACGGGTAGGACGCACTGATTGAAGACTTTCGTCTTTAGACTCTGTGGGATTGGCGATGTGAAGTCTCGACGTAGTTTCCCATAAGCTGCCCAGCCCAGCTGAATTCTTCTATTGGCCTCTTTCTCGAAGTTGTTTTTACCTAACTGCATGGTTTGCCCGAGGTAAACATACTCCTTTACAACTTCGAGAGTACTGCCTTGAACTGCAATTGGCTCCGGATTTACGTGTTCATTGAACATAATCTTGGTTTTATCCAAGTTCATCCGGAGACCAATGCGTTGAGAAGAATCAGCTAGGTTACTCAGCATATGTTGTAAATCTTGCAGCGTTTCCGCCATGACGACAATATCGTCTGCAAACCACAAGTGTGAAAGGTACTCGCCGCTAATATTAATGCCGTACCCCTTCCAGTCCAGCGTCTTAAACATATCCTCCATAGCATTTGTGAACAATTTGGGGGAAATAACATCCCCTTGTCTCATACCACGATGTATGGGGATAGGTTCAGACTGCCGGTTCTGGATTTGGACGGCCATAGTAGCGGCGTTGTATAGACCTTTCAACACTTGGATGTATCGCCAGTCGACTTGGCATCGCTGCAAAGATTCCAGAACAGACCAGGTTTCGACCGAGTCAAAGGCCTTTTCATAGTCCACAAACGCTAAGCACAGGGGCCGATTATACTCTTCGGTCTTCTGTATAATCTGCCGCACTGTGTGAATGTGGTCTATGGTGCCGTAACCCGACCGAAAGCCGGCCTGCTCAGGTGGCTGAAACTCATCGAGTCTCCTCGCAAGACGGTTCGCGATGACTCTTGAAAACAGCTTGTAGACGTGGCTTAAGAGGGAAATGGGTCGGTAGTTCTTCAGGAGGGTTTTATCACCCTTTTTGAAGAACAACACGACAACACACTTACTCCACGCCTCCGGAGTTCTCCCATCAAAGAGGACAGCATTAAAGATCTTCTGGAGCTCCTTCATTACGGGTTTACCGCCGGACTTCAAGAGCTCAGTAGTAATACCGTCCTCTCCAGGGGCTTTTCCATTTTTAAGCTGTTTAAGAGCCATCGCGATTTCGTCTAGGCTGACTTCTGGCAAGTCTTCAGTATAGTGGCGTGTCAATGTAGCTCTGAAATCCTCATTTTTGGGATCTGGCCGAGATGCATGCGCAGCGTACAGCTGGCCGTAGAAGTTTTCAACTTCCGAAAGAACCTCTGGTATGGAGGAAACAACCACTCCATCCGTGGTGGTCAACTTTGTCAGATGGCTTCTCCCAAGAGATTGGACAAACACTTTCGATCCCCGATTTTGCTCGATTGCTCGTTCTATTGAACGAGTGTTGGAGCGTCGGAGATCGCGTCGAATTAGTTTGCCAATTCTCCTGTTCAGAGCATGCCTTTCTGACGCAGTGACTGGTGGGCGTTCACGTCGTTCCTCCATAAGCTTGAGTGTTTCTTCCGAAAGTTTAGACTTCGTCCCTTTATGCCGCATTGCGCAAAATCTCACACCATTACATACCGTGAACAAAATCACAATCTCCTTGCAATTATATCTTCTTACATCCAAGCTCGGGTTACATTTTCTTCCCCTCATTGCCTGGCTGAAATAAACACGGGTCGCGTACACACGGCGAATAAATTAGCTAAGCGCACCAATTGTGTGTGTGTACTTCAAAACGTGAGTCGTGTGCGAGTGTCTCTAATTAATTAAGTGTTAATAAAGTTGCTTAATTTTAGGCGCAATCGTTTTTCCCCAAAATGATTGTGTTGCGTTGAAGTTAATATTTATTATATAGACGACCTCTGTGGCGCAGTGGTTAGCGCATCTGCCTACCGTGCGAGAGGTTCCAGGTTCGAACCCGGCTGGGGACAAAATAAAAAAGAAACCTAGGTCTTGGATGTTTACAAGTTTGTGAGGTCACTGTTTCTGGTTCCCACGCCACAGGGTATCCTAGTGTGGGGCCAGAAGCAATGTATGTGTATGTATGTAAATGCTATGTTAAGTTATTGGCTACTTTGTTGGTCTCACCGTCAAGCCACTTACCTAGCAAGACTGAAGTCGTGAGTTCCATCCCACTGGGGGCCGACGTATATAATTGAACTTGGTCTGGGTGTTTTTCCATATTCTTTTCTGGTTCCCATAGCATTGGGTATCCTAGTTTGACTGACTGAGCACGGTCCTCGGCTACTCTCATCCAGCTCTTGCCAGCCGCCCTGCGAAGATCATCGCTCCACCGAGTCTGAGGACGTCCTACACTACGTTTACCGATCCACGGTCTCCACTCAAGAATCTTCTTCTTCAGTCCTTAAACTCCTAGGGGAGCATAAGGCTTCAGCTACAGATATCTACTTATGATAGTCGTTTGCGGCAGCTTCCAATTCAGGCCAGCTAGTGCCGATTGACTTGGCCTCTTGGGGCTATAGATCTTTTCCAGGTGATCCTAGGCCGTCCCCTCTTTCGGTTGCCTAAGGGCGTGTATGTGAGGGCTTGTCTGGTCAGGCATCACTTTATCACGGCGCAACGTGCCCTCCATCCACTTGCATCCATTGTGTCTTCTCCAGCGTCATATCCTATGCAGACTTTCTATTTTACCTAATGTGCCAAGAAATACTGAATATTTTAGAAGGCTTCAGTGATTTTTTTACTCTAGTGAATATAATATGAATAACCAAAAAAGTACCAAATAGCTGATATTGTTTGCGATACGATAGCTATCATTAGAAGAAAGGCCATAACTTAAATTTTTACTAGTGAGAATGCGTAAACTGTATTGAAATAAATAACAATTAAATTTAAGAAAATAGCTTATGAAATATGTACACTTTTCTTGTGTTTTTCAAATAGGAATCACCGATGACAAGTTAGCAGACGTGCTTAAAATTTAGTTTTTCACTTAACTTCAGTTTGCTCGAAATCAAGTTTTTATATATTATTTTATTTATTTATTCTCCATAAAAATACCGTTCATTACAGGTTTTTACCTAATGCGAATGGTATGCTACTTAATAATATTTAACTTATCTATCCCTTATCTAATCTTATCTCTAATAACATCAATATAATGGCTATTTACACAAATTGTCCTTATAACATATAACAAACAGTGCTGTTCTATTGAATTCACTCAGAGCAACACGAAATAAGTCAGCCTGGTCCGATATAATGTTTAAAATACGGCAAGCGCGCGACAGCGGCGCATGCGCCAGCAGGTTGGTGCGCGCGCGCGGCACGTGCAGCAGCGGAGGCCGCCGGCGGTGCCCCACGTACCCGTCCAGTACGCAAAGATTTAAGGCCTCTAGTACCACCGGATTGCTAATCCTGCCCTCGAGCACTTTATGCACATAGGATACTAGCGCGAGATCCCTCCTCACCCTAAGCTCGTTGTACCCTACCATTCCCAAGATAAAAAGTGTAGGATACATCAAGGGGTAAAACGGATAAACACCATATAACCTTAAGTACAAATATCTTATGAATTTATTTTGAATGCGTTCCATCATGAGACAATATTTTGTCTCATGAGGTGCCCAGATGATTGCATTCGATTTTCATGGTTCATGGTAGTTATGGCTTTTTTTATTATAACGGCAGTTGTAGTATAGTAATTGATCTCATAACATCCATAATAATGAGTAAAATAATCCTAAAGAGGGTTATAGTTACACCGGATCTTTTAACAAAAACTTGTTAGATACCTAGATAGATAGAGATCACTTTCATCATCATCAACCCATTATGTCCCCACCGAGGGGCACGGATCTTTTCCCTGAGGAAGGTATACGCCATACTTCACCACGGGGGGCAATTATTGCACATAAAAAGGAGATCATACAGGTATTTCTTAGTTCATAATGATAAGTAAAATAATCCTAAAGGGGGTATAGTTTCACTGGATCTTGTTGAATAACTCTGTAGATAGATAGATGGATAGAAAGATAAACAGATAGATAGAATATCCTTTATTGTTCGCAGAAATGACATTTACAGATTTTTATAAATCGTTGTACCATGCCTGTATAGCATACTATTGTCTAGTAAAGATATTCAATAAAATAATCATTAATAGTTTACCTACCTGATAAGAAATCACGAATATACATGAATGTAAACTATAAACAGTTATTCAGATCTTTTATCTAATGACAGGACAGGAAGCTTTGACTTTGATTTATACATAATATCTATGAAATTAGGTTAGTACTCGAGTACCCGAAAAAAAGTACCCGAAACTACAAGTTATTTGTTATGATTGTAGCTGGTGGCAGTCCCTATCTGCCTACCCCTCTGGGATACAAGCGTGAACTTATGTATGTACGTATGTATGATATAAGGTCAAAAGGTTAGCCGCACCTGTATAAAGGTAAAATAAAGGTTCCAAACGGTCAGTTAGTTCCATCCAAAGTTTGCTAACAAAGGTTTACAATAACAAAGCCCTTTGCAGTGACTTTTGTACACTAGACGAATTAGCGAAACGCCAACGCCACGAAACTGTGGTCTCCAACAAGTACACAGGGGTCAGTCGCGCTGACGAAACGTACGTGTCGCGAGTTTGAATTAGGCCGCGGTTACACCCACCGGGGGCTAGTGCCGCTTGCTGCCAGATAAGTTATGACTCTACAAATCTGAAAAAAAAAGAAAATACAATTATTTTAACAAAAAGACATGTCATAGCAACCAAGTAGACCATGTTATATAGAAAGATTCCACCCCATAAATAACTTTCGAGAAAATATACTATTTCGTGGATAGCATTGGTTTGTTCCATGTTGTTGTTGAAAATTTATCAATTTGCAATCACTTTAATTTTTTTCATACTAAAATTATTAGTATAGTCATTAACTGAATCAGCAAACGTCATATTTGATTAGAAGTTCCTATTCGCTTTTTTTTGTTAATCTGTGAGTTAATCTAAGTACTATACAATGTACATCAAATTTTAATAGTCATTATAGATAATGGCTATATAATTGCGATTATTGGAGCCATAAAATAACAATTACAATTATAAAAAAAAGTTTTTACTGCGGTTTCGTGTCTCATGCCTTCAGTCCTACGTTGAATTCGCATCGGAAACCGCCGGCGCCTTACACAAGGCCCTAGTCAGGGTATGTTTATATGTTTGTGTTATCCATAAAGCAGAGCAGGTATTCTGGCTTAGGACGAGAAAAACTGAATGTACCTACAGTGTGGAAGTAATTTATTTCTAAGTTATTTAAAACTTATAAATAAATTACACGAAATCGGCGTGCCTGAATTCATCATTCAAAATCGTACCTAGCAATTGGCAGTCCTTTTTCTCTGCCTAGTCTGGAATAGATGCGTGAGCTTATGTAAACATGTATGTACTTACAACAGTGGCCTGGTCTAAACCTTTAAAACGAAGGTAGGAGTTGCCAAATACGACTTAGAAAGCCTCCAAGCCTGGTCTATGCTTACCCCTCTGGGACACAGGCGTGAGCTTTTGTATGTATGTATGTTTTTCATGACAAATAATTTCTGAACTAAATCTTTCGCAAGTACTACACATTGTAGTGGACTCTACTGACAAAACAATTTCGCTATTAATACAAAGGAGAGCGTATACTGATAAGGTCGAGCTGGCACCAACCCGCCGCCGAGGTCGAAGGTGATTTTTTCGTAATTATTTGCGCCGACTCCCTTGTACCGCTTCGATTTCGCTCAAAGGATCGTCAGTAATTGGAATTCTAATTAAAAAGTCTTTTTAATTTGTGACGACCCAATTTCTTTCTTTGCGGCCGCCTAATTTACATTTTGTAAAAGCGTCTGATAAAGACTTGTTTACCGATCACTCCGTGTTTGAACCCCGGCTGGGGACAAAAAATAAGACACCCCAAGTCTTGGATGTGTTGGTGATGTCGCTGTTCTTGGTTCCCACGACACAGGGTATCCTTGTGTGGGGCCAGGAGCAATATATGTGCCTCTATGTAAATGTTGATGTTTTTTTCTCTATTATATGCTGTTCGTGGGATCCAATCAAGCTTCGTGCTTAGTGGCTTCCAAGGTTAGTGGAGATCGTTGGATGATGGTAAGTAATCAAATCAAACTCAGATGGTACAAAGTTTCTAGTATAATACAAAAAGTACGGTTCGCGCTTAGAAGTATATTGCGCGAGTATGGTGTAGCGCTCTCTCGCTCGCACACTGTTTCCGTTTGATACAGTTTCATTAAATAAATATATAAGCAATTTAAAAAATGTGAGATCTGCGTGCTCTCCAGGCGGGCGACTGGCAGCAGACAGTGCAGGACAGAGACAAGTGGCGATTTCTTGTGTCGGAGGCAAAGGGTAAGATAAAAAGTAACCTAACTCGGCTGTCGTTATCAGTCGTTGCGTGCATGCAAGGACAAAATATGAATGGTGATAAAGCGAAAGAGATCTGTCAGGGTTTCTGTCTACCCCTCTGGAATACAGACGTGAGTTTAGGTATATTGAGTTAAGAAATTTAATGAAACTTTAGAAATTTCAATAGTTGGTGAAAATAAAGCATGATTTTTACAGGTTTTTTTACAATTAAATGGTGATTGTACATGTAGTACATAATCATAGTTCGCTTATAGTACATTACATAACATACATACATTACCTTTTATATTTCTTCCCTTTTTGTCTATTTAAGTATCTAATAAAGAAAAGGACATGTAAGCTCTCTTATCTCCCATCCTCACCTCCCAACGTGACATCGAGACAGTTTTTAACGATTTAAAAAAACCAGATTTAAGCGCGGTTTTCAGAAAAAAAAATATTTGCAACAGTACAAACCCTTCGTAACTAAAATAGCAATGCAAGAACTCATTCAGCCAAGTCAAGTGTAATCCTGTAACCGGCTGGATGCTTCACCCTGCGGTAAAAGGAGAAAATATTAAAAATTTGAAAGCGCTCTCCGTGCCGTCACAAGCGATTATCGCTAGGGCATGTGTTCCAGTTGGACTCTGCCAGACTGATGACTATATCCACTGCTAAAGCGAAATAATATTGCGGAAGAAAGATAATCATTTACTGCAACAGCACACACACACATTACAAAAATATTCATACATACAAAACATACATTCATCAACCGAAGGGCACTGGACTCTTCCCTGAGGAAGGTATAGGCCATACTCCACCACGGGAGCCAAGTCCGGATTGGTGAAGGCTTGTAAGACTGTGGCTGGTCTCACAGTCAGAAGCTGAAAGCCGCCGTAAGGTCTCTGACTTGGTTTAACAACTGCAGCCGGCACCAACTGTTTAACGTGACTTGCGGAGCACGGAGCCGCTCGGAAAAATACGGCCACTAACTTTAGTCATAGAACGGTCACCCATTCATGCACTGCACGCGTCCTATGTTGTATGTTTTTGTAACATTTCTTTGCTGTGTACAATAAATTATCTAATAATAATATGTTGATAGTTTAAGATTTCGATAAGTTCTTTACGTTGATTTTGAATTCGTTATGTTCCACCCATCGGGTACTGGATCAAAGAATGATGTAAAGATATAATTACATTTAATTTGTTAACTTCAGCATGACAAAGAAAATTTGAAAAGAAGTGTTATCATACCTCAATGTTTAATATCGCTAATCGCTAAATAGCTTGTGCTCGCACAAGCTCCTTCTTTACAGCAGCGGCTCTGTAGTGGGGCGTATAAAGGATACTTAACCTCTTCATTCCTGGCCTTGAAAATAACAATAGAAAACCATAGTTATATTCTAGGTCAGGACTGAAGGAGTTTATGGATAACACCACATTATTGGTCATTTCATACAAAGAATATTTTTTCCTCTTATACGTTTCCTCTTATTCAATTCAATTTATTGCTATAAATTACAGTAAAAAGGTCTTATATAGGTATTATTTATACAAATACAAGGGTAATTTTACCGGGCATGGCATGGCAATATCATAAACATTACAACTTCGACATAAAACATAATCATGTTATTATTAAATTAAAAGTTCACTAGAGTGAAAAATTACAAAAGCTTTCCGTCATTTACGATAATTCGGAATTATTAAATAATTTAAATTACTAGAATAGTACGTTAAGTCTTTTTCACTACATTTGGCTCTTTCGTCAAAGATGTTGACTGTATACTCAATTTCAAAATTTTGCACAATAATTCAGTTTCTAAGTCGGGTCGCTTGGGAGCAAACTCCGTATTACTGGAACGCTTTTATGCAGATTGCGGGACGGTGAAGTGCAAGCGGGCGGGCGCAGAGTGAAGCGATGTGCCCGAGTGGTGGTGAGATTTCCGTGTATCATTTCGGAATGGACTGCTTTTAGGGTTCCGTCAGCTTTTAGTATGGAAGTCACCCTGTTGTGTTATTTACCCTAAGCTGTTTATAACATCTGAATGTTGTTTGGGAAGTTTATGAAAAAAGCAGTTAGTTGTGTTCACATTAACTTTTCTCTGTGTGCATTGTACGTATTTAACGAGTAGCGATGAAGCAAACAATGTATTATGAAGAAGAGGAAGAATTCAATTATGTTTAATGGACTCAGTACACTGATACAACTTAGCCAGTGTCCCGTGTTAGGCAATCACAAGCGAAAGAGGCTTGGTCAGAATTAAGGTCAGATAAGTGTTTGTATGTGGTTTTTTAATTAAATTATAGTTTGATATTCTTGTCTGAAAGGAATTTACCTATAATGTATTTGCCTGGGACAGGATAAGCTTGAGATTAGTAGGTCGGAAAATGTTATCAGGCAAGACATCCATAACAGAAAACCGGAGAGTGGGGCAACTGAAAAGCTTAGATGTTCTGCAGAGCCGTCGCCCAAACCACACTCACAAAGGGACTTGTCTCTCACTAGGATCTTAGCCAGGTGTACCGTTGTACAGGCATGCTCTAAGCGTAAACGACAAATAGTCGAGGTCACACCTTTATCCAAATCACGAAACCTAAAAAAACATGGTTTTAACGGGATGACAGGGTAAATTTCAGCATATTATTTGCCTTTAGTGGTTTGAGAGATCTTCCAGTCATTATCCCAGGATTTTTTCTTCCATGAGCCGGTCAAGAGAGCCACACTGGCACTAACGTTAGTCATAGACGGTCACCCATTCATGCACTGAACGCGCCCTATATTGCTTCTTAACCTTCGTGATCGTTTAAGATCGCTCAGGTGGCCGGAGCTACGAGTGATTCTTTCTATAAATAAACATTATTTGAAACTCCCACAGAACGCCCATACTACATACTTCTGAAAGTATTTGACCTCTGTACCTAGAAAACAAACTAATATAGCTCCTTCCTTGGCCAATAGTGTAGCAATACCTTTCCCCAAGAAGCTAGTCTCGACCGTGTTTTACTCCAATTTAGTTGTAAAACTATTTTTATTGCGAAGCCTAAAGTTGTACACTCACCTTCGAATTGGAATAAAAAGGATTCTTAGTTATATTTCAGACAATATTTTCTCTTATTTGACCTGTTTAATGACCTAAGTCTTGATCCTAAAAATAAGAATCAAAAACCATTGTTATTTTCAAGGTCAGGACTTACGAGGCTGATTGCGTGTCAAGAGACGTGTTAGAACCAATGATTTAAGACAGTTGGTTCGGTCTTCGTTGAACCGCACGGTCTGCGGCAAACTTGAGTGATCAAGTTTTTGTCAGTCATCTGCTATAATAGCTAAGTGTTTGGTATGTAGTCAGCCAATCACGCCACCATTCGCACGGCCTTTGGCAAATTTATGTGATCATGTTCTTGTCAGTCCAGAAACATATTTTACATGCATACAAAAGTTGACGCTTGTATCCCAGAGGGGTAGGCAGAGACCAGGGACCACCACCTGCCATGATCCTGACAAATCACTTTCGTACACGTTTCGGGTACATTTTATCTTGCTGTTTGCTGATACATCCCCTATTTGGTCGAAGTACTTCCACCTGGCGCATCCCTTACCGGCCCTTTCACTTACATACGCTCGATATAGAACAGTTGCTTCGTTAGTTTTTCTTCCTTCATCCTCTCCACAGGTCCAAACCAACGCAACATTCCTTTCTCGTGAGCAAACATATTTTGTGCTACCAAATTGGAATAGTTTTTTTCTTTTGACTTGTAAGCTTCTCTATTACGAGTATTAGTGTTCGCATCGAATACGTACTGTTATGGGAGACTATGGAAAAGCCTTTTTAAAAAAAAGGTTTTTATTTAACACATAAATAGAAATGGAAATAAGACATGGAATTTGTAAGGAAACAGAGTCGTGTCACCGCGACGGGTGTTGAAATGGAACTGACTTGACTCGAGCGTCTCGCAGGACCTCGAGCCTAGGGTGCTGACTTGGCATCCTTGGTCAGCATGTCCTCATACTATGTGAGGGTGTAACAACCCCCCGCGTAAGATGGAAATTCGGGGTGGAATAGCGAATTTCCAGGTTAAACTACTTCTGCCCTAAGTCTTGGGGTAGAAATAGGGGAATCTTTGATTTCTAGAGGCATACTATTATCATTAATATTCTCGAGGGGGGTCGTTTTTCCAAAAGTTACATTAAGTTTGGATTTTGATTTGGAAATTATCTTAAACACCTTAAAACTAACAAAACACATAATAATAACAATCACAAAAGTAGAAAACGTTAAAAAGTGAGCTTCATATCTCACAAAGAGAGGTTTACTCTCTATAATCTTATCGAGATTTGGAATCAGTTTCGCATTTGGGTTATTTGAGGTTAAATCATTAAGATCAATGTTCTCCAAAACAGGAGGGGAAATGCTTTTTAAGCTGATTGCCTTAGGATCTAACTTACAACAAGAATCGTTAACAATACTAAAGTCTAAGCTAGGTCTAGGAACACTTATATCTATGAAATTGTCTGTTGCGATCAGCCTTGTACTCTTTGTATACACTGTACATTGTTTAGGCACTTTGAGTATACCTGCACCGAATAACACTTGTTCACGAATGTTTGAAGTACCACAGTCAATAGATATTTTGCTGGAACGTGATTGCACGTAGATCCATTGATTGTTCACGAGTGGTTCCCAAATATCTAAGTCACCGAAAATCGTTTTGGTTTCACACTGAACGGGAAGAGCACTAATCGTTTTTAATAATAGTTCACTTTCACACGTAGGTTTGTTGTTTGTTAACGAGACTATAGGTACTTCGCATATGTAGAGCTCAGGGCCGGCCGTCTTACACTTATCTAGACCATCTAATGCACAATAACTAATCTTATCTTTAGAAATAGCGGTATAGGAACTAGACGGTAATATTAGACTAAACACATTGGGATTCTCCTTTTCGTGTGGAATAGGCAAAGCTAAATTGTGGTACAGGTTAAATTCTTCCTTAGTCACCAATGGAATTTGTAATGCAAATACAAGCTTATTTTGGAAATAATAACATGCTACATTGCAGATGTTAAGAATCAAATGGATACTTTCTAGATTTAATGGCATGGGAATTTGGACATCATTTGGTAGGTACCTTGCGTTATCAACAAGTTCTCGGTATAACTGGGCTGGTGTGAGTATAAACGGATGTAGAATATTTTGGCTACTGAGAACAATGGCGTTTGTTAAGTCTTCTAATTGAAACGACAAAGTTAGCATTGAGCTTTCGAGGTTGCTAAATATTGAATTTAACTTTGAATTCGATAGTAGAACATTAGATATCTGAGTTACGTTGTTGGTGTAATTGATCAAATAATTGAGAGCATTATTGATTGCATCCTGGTTAGTACTAAGTTTTTCAATACTCCTCCTATGGGAGTCCAGAGTGGATGTGGTAATTAACAAATTTTCTTTCATGAGCTGAGCGAGTTTTCTACTATCGTTTTGTATACTGTCAATGGCGGATTCATATCTGAGGGCGTCATCCTCGTCGAGAGTGCCGAAAACGTGCTTGAATGCGGTGCCCACTGCACCAAACCAGGCAGTGCGTTTGTTTCGATAGGAAACTAAATGGGAAATGGAATTGTACTCTTCTTTGAGTTCGTTATAGCGGACTGTTAGAGGAGATAGAATATATTCACATTGATCCTTTTCAGAATGTTCGCACATAAATCTTACAGTCCCAAGGATCTCGTTGAGGTTGCTTAAATGAGGGCTTATATAGGATATGTCTACATAGCTAATTACATCTAATTTTCCCGATTTTACTCTAAGTTTTCCGAGTATATCAAAGAATATTCCGGAACCGGAGGAGAGCGGCTGGACAAGATCCGGATACGCGTTTAATGCGCCACTGAAAATAGAACGAACTTTATTATAACTTATTTATTTAAAACCTAACCTATCCCTAATAATAACAACCTAGTCTAAGTCGGCGTGACGTCTGCAGGTTTGATTTGGTCGAAGTGGTGCGTCACATGTCGTCTGTTAATAAGAAGCGTGACTGTGTGGTTGTTGTTCACCTTTATAATGCGATAAGGCCCTTTCCACACGGGTGATAGAGCTTTTCTGAGCCTAAGGTGATTTTTGAGGTAGACATAGTCCCCGGCTCTGTATTGTGGGGGTGCTCTAGCATGGGAGTCATAATAGGCTTTAGAGGATTCTTTGGATTGAAGAATGTTTTCTAGAGCCTTTTGTCTAGAATAACGGAATTTATGCTGCAGCATTTTAATGTAATCGGGGTAAGTAGTGCCAGGGGCGCTGTCATATAAAGAGTTCGGAAGGAAAGGTTTACGGCCGAATACAAGTTCATACGGTGTGAACTTGGTAGTTGAATGGACCGTTGTATTATAGGTCAGCATAGCTGTGTATACGTAGGTGGGCCAGTTATCTTGATTGTTGTTAATGAAAGATTTTAAGTACTCTTTTAGAGTAGAGTGGCTGCGCTCTAGTGCGCCTTGAGTTTGGGGATGGTAAGGAGATGACCATAATTGTCGAATCTTGAAAAAATTACACGTGACCTTAAAAAGGTCTGCGGTGAAATTGGTACCTTGATCGGTAAGGATGGATTTGGGAATTCCGAATAGTGAAATAAAATGGATGAGACAGTCGCTAGTCTCTTCGGCAGTAGTACTGCGAATTGGATAAGCCACGGAGTATTTTGTCAAGTCATCCTGTAGAGTGAGGATGTACTTGAGTTTGGCAGGGCCGGATTCAGGAAGGGGCCCTACTATGTCAAGGGCGACACGTTGGAAGGCTTCGGTAGAAGTGGAAGTAATTTCCATAGGGGCTTTATTTATTCTTCTAAGGGCTTTATTTTCTTGGCATGCTTTGCACTTCTTGACGTAGGTTTCGATGTCACTTCGCATCCCTTTCCAATAAAATTGTTCTTGGATTCTGCTATACATGCGAGTTGAACCGAGATGACCGGCAATGGGGATATCGTGATTTTCTTTAAGGATTTTGGTTCTTTCGCTAAGTGACGGATAAATAATTTTGTTTAGGTATACGTGGACTGCGATTCCCGTGTTATGGAAAAGATAAGTGAGCATATTATAGATTTTTGTATATGAATGTTTTTCGAACGGGTTTCTGAAATCAGATATGGATATGTCTGTTGGTTTTTCGGGTCCTTGTAGAATAGCATTTCTTGTTTGTTTCAGGGTTTTGTAGATATCTTGGTAGGGGGACTCGTCGAAATGGTTGACCTTTGTGAACATTAGATATATAATTTTATTGCCGAAATTAATTTTTTTGAATGTATTTAATTCTCTTTCGGAATTTAGAATTTCATTTTTATTTTCAGTATTTAGGACGACTTCGGTAATGTAGGGGTTTGATTCGTCAAGATCAAGGGAGGTCGGAATGAGAATAATTTTGTGGGGTGATTTTAAGAGATTTTCGTTATGTTCCCTTTGAACAGCGTTAGAGCTAGTATTAGGATTTGAAGTGAATCTGAGGAATTCGGAATAATTATCGTCATTTAGTTCGGCCTCAGCGAGTATAGGCGAGGAAGCGTTACGTTCCTCATTTGGGGAATTTGAATCTAATGGACCCAGTTCTAGGAGTTCTGCTCCGGGAGATGGAATAAAGTCTTGAATCGAGGTAGGGTTTGGTGAAGGTAGAATGATATCCGGTCTTGAACTGGGACCAGGAATGGGATCAGAGAAATCTTGAATTACAGCAGGCTGAAGGTTTGGAGCAGGATCAGTGACATTTGGGGACTCGGGGATTTCGAAATCAAGATTTAGGTCTGCTTCGGCAGGGTTCAAGTCTAGATCAGCCAGTTGGAGAAGGTCTTCGTCAAGTATAGGAGACTCTACAGTGTTGGGATTTTGAATTGGTATAGAGATAGGATTGTTGCCTATGAGTTTGTCACTGATTGGATTGACCGGAAATCGTGACAGGGCATCTGCATTACAATTAGTCTTGCCCTTTTTGTACTGGATATCATAATCGAATTCCTCCAGCTTTAGCCGCCAGCGTACAAGGCGGGACCCTGGGTCTTTACAGTTAAATAACCATTGAAGGGGTCTGTGGTCAGTCACGATGGTAAATCGATGCCCATAGAGATAAGGGCGAAAGGCTTTTGTGCCGAAGATGATAGCCAAACATTCTTTTTCCGTCACGCTGTAATTGGATTCTGCTTTATTAAGGGTGCGTGACGCGTAGGCTATTGGGAGGTCTTTGCCAATTGGACCTTGGGAGAGGATAGCAGCAACCGCGAAATTAGATGCGTCACAAGTTAACACGAAGGGTTTCGAGAAATCGGGGTAACTGAGGATTGGTGCTGTGACTAGTTTCTTTTTTAAGGTTTCAAAGGCAAGTTGTTGTTCGTTTTTCCAATCGAACAAGACGTCCTTTTTAAGGAGAGACGTAAGAGGTTTTGCGAGTTTGGAGAAATCAGGGATGAACCGTCTGTAGTAGGAAATAAGACCGAGAAAGGATTTGATATCCTTTGGAGACTTTGGAATGGGAAAATCGTCGACGGCTTTGATTTTTTCTGCATTTGGTCTGATGCCTTGTTCAGTGATGATGTGACCCAAATAGCCTACTTCTCGGCGTAGAAATTCGCATTTTTCGGGTTGGAGTTTGAGGTTGTAGTTGCGAAGCTTCTCGAATACTGAGGAAAGGTTTTGTATATGAGATAGTAAGTCAGGGGAATAGACGACTATATCGTCGAGATAAACGAAGCACCTTGAACCTTGGAGGCCAGCCAGGCAGGTGTTCATGAGTTTTTGGAAAGTAGAAGGGGCGTTTTTAAGCCCAAATGGCATTCTATTAAACTGGAAATGACCTTGGGGTACCGAAAAAGCAGTCTTGGGGGCATCTGCTGGATTAATAGGAATTTGGTGAAACCCAGAGGCAAGGTCTAACGTGGTAAAATATTGGCTTTTACCCAACTGATCTAGGATTTCATTAACGTTGGGAATGGGATAGACTTCTCCTATAGTAACATCATTTAGTTTGCGGTAGTCTATTACTACCCGCCATTTCCTTTGGCCTGAGGCATCAAGTTTCTTGGGCACAATCCAAATTGGGGATGACCACGGCGATACGGAGGGAGTGATTATATCCTGTTCGAGCATCTTGTCGATTTGGTTCTCTACTTCTTTTTTATGGCATTCAGGGAATCGATACGTTTTTGTATGAATGGGAGTGGAATTCGTTGTTTCTATATTATGCTCTATAGCTGTTGTGAATGTTAACTTGTCGCCAGGCAAGTGGAATATGTCTGAGTATTTAGAGCATACGTCGAGTAAGGCATCGGACTCTTCTGTATTCAAATGAGCCATGCGGAGTTGTTCAAGTACTTTCTCAGTACGGGGTCCTACATTATAGGCGGATTCAGAGGAACGAGACATGATTGGGTGTACTTCTAAGGGTTGGAGACGTAATTTGAGATTTGAATGGATTGTTGCCACTTGGTCTGAGGTATTAACAATTGTTATATTAATGCGTTTATTTTCTTTGACTTTGACGATGCAGTTTGCGACAAGTAACGACTCGGAGATATGCTGATCTAGAATTGTGCCCTCTGTGATATCTGGGTTGACTACAGTACATTCGATGACTGCCTCTGTACGAGGCGGGATGGTGTAGACGGGTTCGGAGAAATTAAGGTTTATGGATTTGCTACCTATATGTAGAAGACCTTGATAGTAGTCAATCTGGCAAGCGAATTTATTTAGAAAATCATTGCCGATAATGCCATCGTGGTGAAGATTAATTTTTTCAATGACATGGAACTCATGCAAAAAGGGATTTTTGGATTTCTGGAGAATTTGCATTATGAAACTACCTAGAGTGGGTGTTACTTCGTCGTTTGGGTCAATACCCTTAAGTGTGATAATATTATCACTTAGGTTTGGGACTTTGCGCATAGAACTCAGTTTTAGTAAACTGACAGATGAACCAGTGTCAACTAAGAGTGATAGTGGCCTATCGGAAACAGAAGTTTGAACCATGATATGAGGTAAACAGCGCTTTTCGGAATTGTTATTTATTTTAAAAATCCTTAAGCCACTTCCTGGTTTCGGGCAAGAATCAGTTTTTGGGTTTTGGAACATTGGGTCAGATGGTTTAGAAGAGGTAGAAGTGGATACAGAGGTTTTAGTGGACTTAGAAGATGCGGCGTGCTTGGTAGGGCCAGTAAATTCGGAGGGCTTAGCAAATCTTGCAGATACAGAGGATATTGAAGTTATATTATTTTCTTTAGAAATAGAAGGTTTTGAAGGCGCTACTCTCGGGCACTTAGATTCAGAGGATTTAGAGGCTGTTATGTCAGCGGATACGGAGGTTGCTGGTTTTTCAGCAGATACAGAGGATACAGAGACTTTTTCTTTCAACGCTGCTGCAGAGTGTTTATATGCGATAGATGCGTAAGACTCTGGGAATGCTGAGGATACAGAGGATTCAGAGATTTGATTATTATTGTTTTTGGATATTGAAGATTTGGGAAATACGAGTGTACTTCTCGAAGCCGCTACTGAGCGGTTTTGATTTGGAAGATTCAGAGGATTCGGAGAATTGTCTATCCTTTGGGGCTGGGTACCCTGCGGCGTAGACTTGATAAAACGTTTCGTTGGATACAGAGGATACAGAGAACAATCTTTCATAGATTGCTGTTGACCTTTAGTCGGATTCAGAGGATGCAGAGAATAGTCTGTCCTGTGGGGCTGGTTACCCTGTGGCGTAGACTTGTGGAAACGTTTCGTTTGATACAGAGATATATTAGTACCGACTTTAGGGGGTAAATTTCCCGTGCGATACCGGACGGGAAATTTTACTCGTTTAAAGTGGTGTCAACTTCATCAACGCCTTCATCCTGTGGTTCTAAAAACGACACCACATTGTGGATGGGTTGATTGTGACGGTCTTGGTTTGAGGAATTGCCGAAACGTTTATTGTTATATTCACGCTTTCGGCAGTTCTCTATGGTATGACCCTCATATTTACAATAACGGCAGATACGCCGCGGGGTATTGTTGGGTCTGTCGTTATTAATTACGTTAGTTCTAGGCGTGTTCTGGAACTGGAATGGCCTTACAGGGCGATTTTGAAATTGAGGTCTGGGTGAATTGGTTTGGAATTGAACAGCTGGACGTGCAGGGCGATTTTGGTTAGTATTACCGCTTTGTGAAGGATAATTCTTCTTCATCATGTAAGAGTTTATTTTCTCTTCGGACACGGCGAAGTTTATTGCTTCGTTTAACGTTTTCGGGGATCGAACCCGGACGTTATTGGACAGTTTCGGATGGAGCCCTAAGATAAATGTGATTAATGCTACGTCCTGCATTGCGGCGAGCCTTCCGCTCATATCACCCTTTTTGGTGCATGAAAGTTGTACCTCAGTTAATAATTGGGCTAGGCACGTCTCGACTTTAAGAGCGAACTGGGAGACACTCTCACCAATTAATTGTTTGCATTCATTCAAGTCGGTTAATAGATGAGTATATGTTTTCCTTTCGCCAAATTGCGAAATTAAGAATTCTTTAAGTTGGGCCCAGTCCGCGAACTCCTTGATACTGCAGGCAGTCTCTGCTTTGCCTTGCAGTTGGCTGACAATAAATTGAAACAATATCCTTTTTTGATAATCGGATGCCAGGGCAAATGCATTTGTGCAATTATTTATAAAGGGTTGTAGTGAGTCCCTGGAGCCATCAAAAGGCTTTACAAATTTTAGAAGCACACTTAAATCTACTTCTCTTACTTCTAACGTATACGTCATATTGTCTATTTGGGCACTGGGGCCGGCCCTGGATCTCGTATCACTTTTAGCGTCGGCCTTATCGGTCGCCATTGTTTATAGTTAGCATGAATGTTTATGTTAGAGATGTTTGAAACACTCACAGTACTGCTACGGTTGATAGCACTAGCGGGAACATGGAAACCGGCATGGCAGCTTGCAACTGCATAAGCTGCTATATATACTGGAACAGTCAGGCAGGCGCAACCTTTGCGCCCTCAGGATGACGTCGTAGTTGAAGAGTTGGAGAGTGTATCCGTACCAGGACGAACAGATTTAGCACTTTTCAGAATATGCACTGCACTGTGATCCTCGGAGCGTATTCGGGTTTAGTTCTTAGGGATTTTCGTATCCCACCGCTGCCACCATTTGTTATGGGAGACTATGGAAAAGCCTTTTTAAAAAAAAGGTTTTTATTTAACACATAAATAGAAATGGAAATAAGACATGGAATTTGTAAGGAAACAGAGTCGTGTCACCGCGACGGGTGTTGAAATGGAACTGACTTGACTCGAGCGTCTCGCAGGACCTCGAGCCTAGGGTGCTGACTTGGCATCCTTGGTCAGCATGTCCTCATACTATGTGAGGGTGTAACAGTACACTTTCATCGCGTGATTGGCATCAGAATGTGGAGATTGGAACTAGTAAAAGAGGCATCGACTTTTGATGAGAACTTTTTTACGGACGTCGTCATCCACCTGACGTGAGTTGGGCGCTGTATTACTTTGTTCTGTTGCTCTCTGTGTTATTTATAGAGTTTATAGCTTAGATCAGACTATATTACGCGCAGCAAATACTGGGTGATTCATCATCATCAACCCATTATGTCGCCACCGAGGGGCACGGGTCTCTTCCCAGAGGAGAAGGTCTCCACCACGGGGGCCAAGTCCGGATTGGTGGAAGCTTGTAAGACTAGTGGCTGGTCTTACTGTCGGTAATTTTCAAGCCACCCTAAGGTCTCTGAATTGGCTTATCAACTGCCGTCTACCGACGGCAGCCGGCACCAAATGCTTAGCGTGCCTTGCGATTGAGTGATTCAAATCATCTAACTGTCAAAGTAACATGGAATTTGACTCAGGATTTGATGCGCGTAATTAGGTCACAGGTCCTATATTAACCTCTTAAGTCGTGACTTTGCAAATAACAATGGTTTTCTATTTTTACGAGTATTTTCAAGGTCAGGACTTAAAAGGTAAAAAATAAAAAAGAAAACATTTACATACAAGCACATACATTGCTTCTAGCCCCACACCAGGACACCCCGTGTCGTGGGAACCAGAAACATCGAAATCAAAGACCTGTAAACATCCAGAGGTTTGGGGTCTTCTAATTTGTGCAAAAGTAAAGATAATTTATATTTATTTTTGTTTCCAAACGGTACATCGAGATGGATAGAGTTAGCGTTTTTTACCAAAAATATTAAAGCTACTTTTATTGACATAGTACCACGAACGTTAGAAGGTTAAATTAGTCTCACACTTATTCATAAAGACAACAAAACCAGCATTTTATTCTCTGAATTTATAATTTGCCTGTATAATTTTTGGTGGGCAGATCGGCTCATAACGCAACTGATTAAAATGAACGTAATTATCAATCATCATCATTATTAACCTATTATATTGCCCCACCGAGGGACACAGGTCTTTTCCCTGAGGAAGGTATAGGCTATATCTACTCCACCACAGGGGCCAAGTCCGGATTGGTGGAGGCTTGTAAGACTAGGGGCTGGTCTTAGTGTCAAAAGTTTTCAAGCCGCCCTAAGGCCTCTGACTTGGCTTAAAGACTTTCATCTGTCGATGGTAGTCGAATTATTAATAAAATAACAAAATATTGTCGATATTTGGGACAGTGCCCACTGAAGATCGATTGTTTTTTCCTTATAGTATGTTAAACCCATTACCGCGATAAAATCAAAACGAAATATCGTAATCCCTTCAATCCCATATCGAAAACCTAACCAATCGCCCACGTGCCGATAAATCAGAAAACTTTTCGACAGACAGTTGGACTAACAAACCCATGTCAGGAGCCTTTTTTATTGCGGATCTGTGATTTGAATACATTCGACTTCGTATAGTTTCCCCCCGATAAGTTTTGAAGTGCAAGATCAGCGATAATACGCGTTATTGACTGTATTCCGGATATACTTACTTAATTTTCAGTCGGAAGAGTCCGACCATCCCCTAGATTTTGCTAATGCATTGTATTACAATGACAATTCCATGAACGTGGCGATTTAGTTTCTTTGCCGGTTCAAGTATATGCGCGCACATTTAAATATAAAGACTTTATCACTAAATTTTCATAAAAACGTGAGAAAACGGCTTTTCAAAAAAGTGCTATTTGATCTGGGCGAGCGACATATCAAACAATCTAGGCTCTCACTTCATCAGTTCTACTACAGTCAACGCACCGACTACTGGTTCTGATGGTGATTTCCCCCAACCCCTCGGCACGGCAGCCACACAGCAACAGCTGGCGTTGCCAGTGTAACAGCAGCCTTCACCAGTTCCTACCACATGCGCGGTCTCCATAGTACTATCGCCGGTGAAGTGACTGTTTGCCGCGGAACACCCCTCAACTGCTAATCGACTGACTGACTCAGCGTCTCCTGGCACTTGCGAGCTTTAGAGCACAGACTTCGATTCCTGTCAGACCTAGCAATGCGTGGCTACGGTCTTGAAAGGGAGTGATGTAGCGAGCTCATGTCAAATCTGCGCGCCCACTATAAATTCCAACATATTTTCTGCATCGCGCAAGCAAAGTGTTGCAGATGACTTACGGCAAATAAACGTCCAACAAACAACAGTTGGACCGGTTGTCCGTAGGAGTACAATCTGCCTGGCGCAAAATTTCCCTTTATAGTGGAAGAGCACGAGCACCCTATAAATTCAAATTCAAATTCAAAAAATTATTTCACCTTAAAGAATTTACATTCTGCTTGTTGAATGTCAATGTACATACAGTTATGTATAATGTTAGCCGCTGCCTTGGGGCCGTCTGTAGTGGAGAAAAAGGCAGCGAAAAAAAACTCCACTCTGACCATCTTTTCTCAAATCACCTTAAAGCTAATACAAATCAAACCTACAAAATAATATCTTGGATGTGTTGAACACTAGACACATTTATCCTCTGATTAAATTTAATATTAAAATACTATTTAATGCCATACGTCCTTGTCTTCTAAATAATCGTTGATTTTATAATAAGCTTTTTTGCAAAGAGTGTGCTTAACACAATTCTTAAATCGCGTTGGAGGTAACTCTAATATATCTTGGGGTATCTTGTTGTAGAACCTTATACAGTGCCCCATAAAGGAAGTATTAACTTTTGCAAGTCTAAATCGTGGAAATGACAATTTATGTTTATTCCTAGTATAAACGTTATGATGGCTACCAAGTGTTTCGAAGTCTGTAATATTTTTCCTAACGTACATAATATTTTCATATATATATATTTATGTTTGTTTAGGATACCCTGTGTCGTGCAACCCAGCAACAAGAATTGAATTATAATTATTTCTAAAATCCCTTCCTATATTAAATTAAACCAACCATAAATTAGCTATGTTGGTGGAACCTCTTCATCATGTCACTTGTATTTCACTCGCGTGACAAGTATCACCTTAAATAAATATTTTGTTGGCAGCCTTAAAGCCAGTAACACACATCCATCTTTAATGCTCCATCATTTTGTCCAATTTAATGCTACCACGCCAATTATTTGGCGAAAAATACGCCAATTAAACTCAAACAGGAAGACAAAATGCTACTCATACATATCCAACGGCCTACTCTGAGTCGTGAAAGATTGCTTATAATAAAACTGAACATAGACTCTGCTAACGGATTGTAGTACCATGACAACTGCATGATGATTTAGTTTCATTGCCGCTTCAAGTCTATGCGCGCACACAAATCAAACGTTTCTATATTAAATTAAACCAACCATAAATTAGCTATGTTGGTGGAACCTCTTCATCATGTCACTTGTATTTCACTCGCGTGACAAGTATCACCTTAACCCTTAACTACTCGCATAAAGAAAATCACATAACTGCTCGCATGGGGTCCTCAGTGACCCCAATTTGGTTTTGTGAATTTATAATAAAGTATTTATAAATTTAAATAACTGCTTAGAAATTATATTTCTTCTTTATTCATATTAAAGCTTCAATGAAACTATTTAATCATAAACTAGTAGGAACTCAAAAAAAACACAAGCTTAAAATTTTCTCTCAAAAACCTAGTTATGGCGTACCTTGAGATAAAAACTGAATTATTTTTTTATTTTTGGCAACTAATCTGAATCACTATTATGAAAAGCTTGACAATAGACCTCACAGTGGTCATTGCAACCAAATTTCGTGCATTTTATGCATTTCATGGATACTTTCCGATCCGTCATTGGAGGACATGTGCTACATCGTCCACGCTTGACTGTCGATGATGAAGCTAGTCAATTCTCCATGTCATGCACCTCCAAAAGTCGTTTATTTATGAATTTTGGGGTTGCGGCTACATTCACTCGATGCTTCTAACGATCTTCAACTAGCTCTAGGGCAAGTTGTCGCAAGGAAATTGACGTCTCACATGGGTAAAAAATATAATAATAACTACAGTCAAAATTGATTCAATTAACTATATTGATAACATATGTACGAAAATTAAAGAAAATCGTTATAAGTTATATTTGAAAATACCGTAAATAACAAAAATACTCTCACTCGACTCGGTCGGAAAAGTTACGTAACTGCTCGCATGGGGTCACACTCAAGAGAGCAGCGACGCCTGCGCACGCTCCAAAGTCCTGTCAAACACTAAAATGGCATCTTTGGCGCGAATAAGAAAGCTACTAAATGGGACAACCACATATCAACAGCCAAAGTACATTTTTTTGGCGCTCAAAAATGCGCTGACCCCATGCGAGCAGTTAAGGGTTAAATAAATATTTTGTTGGCAGCCTTAAAGCCAGTAACACACATCCATCTTTAATGCTCCATCATTTTGTCCAATTTAATGCTACCACGCCAATTATTTGGCGAAAAATACGCCAATTAAACTCAAACAGGAAGACAAAATGCTACTCATACATATCCAACGGCCTACTCTGAGTCGTGAAAGATTGCTTATAATAAAACTGAACATAGACTCTGCTAACGGATTGTAGTACCATGACAACTGCATGATGATTTAGTTTCATTGCCGCTTCAAGTCTATGCGCGCACACAAATCAAACGTTCTAAGCATCAATGTAATAAAAAAACACGTCACGTGATCCGACCCTGTATCTGTCATCGTACTATAATGCACTAACGGAATCGAGGCCCTGGTCGGACATCCGAGAAAATCCTTGGGCACTGGGCACTGACTGAAATCAGCGCTGAGGATTCACACCCTCAGCACAACGCTGAGTCAGCTTCAGCGGATGAGAGCAAAACTAGTCGGACTCTTCCGACAAAACAAGTAAGTGGATCCGGAAATCCATCTATAACGGACTTTTTAGAGGAGCTGGCGAACAAAACTAGACATGTCCTCATTAAAGCATTTTTTTTTAAATATTTTTTTCAGGCTCTCCAAGTACTCATAGTATGAAGTCACAAAAGATTTTCATTCAAAACCAGTTCAATCCTACCTTTAAAAAATAACGAAAAATTTTAACCCGTCTTTCAATTTTAATGAAAATTATATCTATAAATCTTAGTAAGTGAATAAATAAAACAAAAATGAGGAACAGGATTTACAATTAATTAGTTAGTTACAATTTTGCCCACTTGAACATAAAACTTGGTGGCGCTTAGTTAATCTATGGCCGCACCCAGAGTAGGCCCACCGACGATTCCCGGCGATGCCTCGTTCTTTTGACGGCGGAGACAAATGGCCGCGCTTTCGCGCCACTTTGCGGGATGAAAACGCAATTGGCCCGTAATTGACACCGACGACTTTATTCTCGCAGTGATGTGCCTTTTTGTCCATAGGAGTGTCTGGCTTAAGTCGCCAATCAAGGATACACTTACTTCTCGGGGGAAATACATTTGTAAATGACTTGGGACTCACTTAAAGGCCGTTGTAATAATAATATCGTCTACACAGCACAATAGGTTATTTGACAGAGTCATCATCAACCCATTATGTCCCCACCGAGGGGCACGGGTCTCTTCCCTGAGGAAAGTATAGGCCATGCTCCACCACGGGGGCCAAGTCCGGATTGGTTCCAAATCCGGATTGGTACAATTACTGCTACTAGCTATTCATAATGCCATAAAATTAAATCCTCTAGCAAAATAGGACACTAACATTTATCCTGATTGTGGTAACACACATCCACTGAATAAACGAAACGAGAAAATAAAGAAACCGAACTGAAACCAAAATGGCTTTCCCAGAATTAGTCAAGATTAATGTCCGAACATTAAAAATAAAAGCTGAACGTAATAAAGTGGTAAATTATGTGAGTGGAGGATAAATTAGTCCCGTCTCGGTATGCGCCGGAGTCGATGGCGCTTCCATTTTGTAACAACAAAATTTTATTAGGGAGTGCTCGTAAAACCTATTTTTGACTTGGGTTTTAGTCTATTTGTATTGTACGTCTCATTTCTTCCCTGTAGGGAGTCGACATACAAATTTGAACAATGACAAAAATTTTCTTCTTATTCTAAATTTACACGACACAATAGTTTGCCTTGAGGACTTAACCTTCTCTGAACGGGCTTTTACAAAAAACATTTTGTTTTATATGACTCACTTTTTCCCTTACCCATGGTTTCTCAAACGCTTTTTGTAAATCTACAGTTAGCCGTTCGAGAAAACAGGGGTTACAAAACAACTGAACTTCAGGAATTTGATGTGTTAATTAATTTATTGATTTTGATTTATTTATGAATTAACACATTAAATTCATTCATGGTGTTCTAGGGTAACTTATATTATGACGTCACATAGATGTTAAACAAATGAGTAAAGCTGGGGTGTAACAATAGTGCGCACATCTTTACTAATTTAGTCACGTAACTATTACGGTGAAAAGCGTTATTGGTGTTTCAAATTAAAGTCCTCCTTGTATGCATTCAAAATCAATTTATTTAGGTTCTTAGGTCAGGTACTGAAGTTTTTTTTATCACTTTTAATGTAAGTTGAGTCAGCCATTCAACTGGGTAAAATATTATATTCACTTGCGTTATGACCTTGAAAAGAGCAATTATTATTAAAAACCTTTATTATGACAAAAGTTTTAATTTATTTCAAGCAGATGAATATATATTTACCCCAGATGCATATTGTATAAACACACTATTTGACTCAACTCAGTTACAGTTAAAGTTTAAACTACAGTTTAAAGACCCGAAAGCGAGTTGTCTTGTAGAGCCGTAGAACTAAGCTACAGTATTATTTATTTTATAGTTGCTCCTATTACAACAACCTTGTAACAAAGCAATGACTAACAAGGTCGAAAAAAACAGTGAAAAGGCAACTAATGTTTACTTTACATAAGCACGGTACGAGAAAAATAAGAGGGAGCCATGATTAAATATGTTAATACATCAACGTCGGCACAAGTTACTGAACTCAGTTGATGGATTGCGTGTGGCAACGTTCTCCTTCGGGCCCGGGTTATAGTCCCGGGAATTCCTGATTTTGAAATCAGGACTAACCCCGGACATATAGAACTATTGAGTAGGTAGAAGAAATTTTTAATACGTTGTGAGGTGCCATTTGGAATTATTTACAATGTATTTTTTTTTTCCATAAATAGATGTGATGTAGATAATCGGCAAGCGCAGCGTAGGACGACCAGCCACAAGATGGACAGACGATCTCATCCAAGTGGCAGGGGATTCCAACCGGTCTTTTTGTAAATCCATGGAGGAGGCCTATATCCAGCAGTGGACTTCTTGTGGCTGAATGATGATGAGGAAATAGATGTTTGTTTGATCGTAAAAACTAATTATTTTATAAACTGACTAATATAAACGTAATAATAAAATCAATTTTAAAGAGTTATCTATATATTGATCTCTTCCTGACCTTTAATCCCATATACTGGTGAGGTCAGCCTTCCTTATCTTATTCAGAAGCATCGCACTCTATGAGGTATTTCTTCACTACGTTCATCCACCTGGTTTTTGGTCTTCATTTGGATCTCCGCCCGGGAACGGACGGACGTAGCGCTTTGTTTCCAACATAGTCAGGGGGTTTTTACATGCCCGAACCATCTTAGCCTACTCTCTTGTACTTATATATCTATATTTCTATCTAATAAGTATAATTTCTAATTAAGTAAATATTTATACATAAGAAAGTTATCCCAGGTCGGTGTTCAGCACCATGGAGCCCAAAATGCTGGCAATATTGTTTCATTTTATGAACAGACTACACGTTCTGAGCCTTTCTCTGACTCAGCCGAATTATTATTCTATTTTAGGTTAATGCATTCTTACCGGGATGGTGCAGGGTGGCTGAAAACAGGGAGAGATGGAAAGCAGATGGGGAGGCCTTTGCCCAGCAGTGGGACACACGAGAGGCTACGTAAATAAAAAAAGGTTAAGAGAGCATTTTTATGTCCTAACATGTCTAAGCTAAAGTTAAGATGTTTTTGTTATGTATAGGTATAGTTAATTAGGATATAATTATAACGGGTACTGTGGAACTGTCATCGTCACCTTGTGACAAAAGTTTCCAAAATGAAACAAATAAAAAAATAGCTCAAAGAAGTATTATTAACAAATAATCATTCATTTTGCTCTTTATTGTTTATAACATAGGACGAAGCATAAAGGTTATAAGTAGAAGAAACCAATGAACTTCATAAAAGCTATGCGTATTCTGGTGTGTATTAACATTTTCATCCGTCTAGATCAGTGTTTTTCAACCTTTTTAATGATGCGACCCCCCTGGTATGAAAAAATATTTCGCGACCCCCCGACCCTTCACTTTTTTATTATGTATGTATGTGTAAGTCCGAGACTCACGTCGACCGTTCAATTGTTTGACGACCGTAAGACATTGTTTTTACCGTTTAGTCAAAATTACGCATTTGAAGTGATTTGTAATAATTTAAAATGGATAAATTCCTGAAAAGATCAACAGAACCATCAACTTCTGGTGAGAGTAGTGGAAGTAAAACAAAGAAAAAACGTCTTTATAACGACAATTATTTGAAATTCGGGTTTACTGTGATTAAGAATAAACCACAGTGCGTTATTTGCTTTGAAAGTTTATCAAGAGAAAGCATGAAGCCATCGAAGTTAACACGTCACCTCAACACAAAACATCCAAATGAAAAAAATAAGCCCGTGAAATTTTTTGAGAGAAAATTACAAGCTCTACAACATCAAAAAACTGGTATAGTACAAATGTCCAACCTAAATGAGAAAGCGTTGCTTGCTAGTTATCGAATAGCTTTTCGTGTGGCCAAAGCAGGAAAACCTCACACTATAGCCGAAAATTTGATTTTACCAGCGGCTTTAGATATAGCAGAGATTATGTTTGGGAAACGATTTAATTCTATGTGTAGCAAATACAGACCCACGATGGGAAAAATTGATCAATCAAAAACAGGCACAACCTTCGCATTAACATGAGTCTTAGGATTTTATTTTATGTTAATTTGTTTGTATTAGCATCGGGTCTTTTGTTGAAATTCTCTTACTTAATAAATCAATATTTTTAATATTTATTGTTTTTTTCGTGAATCGTGAATCGCTCGTAGCCTGGGCCGCCTGAGTGATCTTAAACGATCACTAAGGTTAAGCAACATACGGCACGTTCAGTCCATGGATGGGTCACCGTCTATGACTAACGCTAGTGGCATTTTTTCCGAGCGATTCCGTGCTTCGCAAGGTACGTTAAGCAGTTGGTGCCGGCTGCCGTCGATAGATGGCAGTCGTTAAGCCAAGTCAGAGGCCTTCGGGCGGCTTGAAAACTTCTGACAGTAAGAACAGCCACTAGTCTTACAAGCCTCCACCAATCCGGACTTGGCCCCCATGGTGGAGTATGGCCTATACCTTCCTCAGGGAAGAGACCCGTTCCTCTCGGTGGGGGACATAATGGGTTGATGACGATTGTTTTTTTACTGAAGTAGTTCTCTCGATCTCTGGCGACCCCCCTACAGAAGCTTCGCGACTCCCCAGGGGGTCGCGACCCACAGGTTGAAAAACACTGGTCTAGATAGTTAAATTAAATAACGGTAAAAAACCAATCCGTACGAGGCTTTCGTAACATACATAAACACACGCCTCCACTGAGGAGTAGGCAAAGGCACTTTGTTTAATTTGTAACATTTATAATTAGTCACAGTCTCTCTGTCACATTGAATGAAATAATTTGAATTTTTAGGGGGATTTCTTTCTTTTCTTTGGGGCAAAAAGTGACATATTATATATTATTGTAGTAGATGCTACCAACACCTATGAATATGTTACTTTTTAATGAGTTAGTATGAAAAAAAATGCTTCAAAGCAATTTATGCGATTTAAGCCATTTTTTGAGAATCAAAAGTATTTATTAGCGGCTGCACGCACACTCCCCGGTTTCGGATACTTTTTGTCTTGCCCTTTACTAAATCTTTAGTGAGGCTGACGTATGTCAATCCGGTATCCCTTGTCAAGCACGCCACACATTTAATTTTTTTGAACAATGGTCTTAAAATCTCCTCAGGTTAAAAGCAAAAATCACAAGGGCGGCCAGACTTGATATTATTTTTTTCTCAAACATGCTTTGAAATTTGAGCATTATTTCGACAACCTTCTTCGAGATAAATCGAAATTGCTGTACTGGCCAATTACACGCGAGTAGCGGGCGGAAAAAGTTCTATGAAAATTCATAAAACTGTCGTGTTTCGCGGCCAAATAAATTGCATACTAAACTCATATCTGTCGTGTTATTTAAAAATGGAACAATCTTTTACTCCGAACAATAACAACCAAGGAGGTAACTTATCAGAGGTTTTTTTTTAAATTTCGAACTGGCTTGTGATAGAAAGCTGGATATACCTATTGAAAAAAAAAACACTTTAACGCGGCAATAGTACATTGTTCACCGAGAGGAGAAAGTGACCGATTACCGTCGAGGGTGTCGTTTGAAGCCCGAGCCGTAGGCGAGGGCTTTAAAACACCTGAGATCGGGGATCGCAGTTTCTCTCGAGTGATACATAGTGCTTTATACTACACCTACAAGGAAAATAAAAAACGAAATCTTTACTAATTGAAATTTATATTGAAATAGTTGCTAGTGGCCAGTGTCATTTTGCGAACTTGGAGATAAAAACTCACTGTAAAAACTTTTTGGCTTTTGATATTTAGGTTACCGGCGCATAGTCTTACCCAAAATTAAAAAAGAAAAACCACGTAAGAAATGAATTTTCATACACTTTTCTCTCCCGCTCAGATGCGTTTTCTCCCCGCATATTTGTTCGATATGCAATGACGTACTTTCTACCGTAAATTTGATAAAGTATCAAGGTACTTTCCAAGCAGGTGTAGTATAAAAATTATTGTTGTTCGTTCGTGGTTCGTCTGATTTTGAAAGTATATTGAATTTAACAGAATGAGTTCATGTGATGAAAATGACTGCGATGAACTTATTTTAACACCACCTGAAATTCAAGAGGTGGCAAGACCCGTAATAGAAAACTTGTTACCGCCAAAATCGAAAGAAAAAAGTTCTGCCTTAGTAGGTAGGTACTACTTATCAGAAATCAGAAATTTATTTCAACGTAAAGAATATACATTCTGCTTGTTTTAATTTCCGCGCATTACCTATTTGAGAAAAATCATTGCCTTGGCCGCAACTAGACATTGATGGACATTTCTACGTTCGTCCATTAATGCCTCTTTTGCTGGCCGCTCCAGTAATGTACTATATTGAGTCTGTGTGTGTTTTAGGTTTTAAAATCTTATTAAAATTTGTACTGCATATTTCACAGAATAATTCTGTATCTATGTGATTTTCTTATTGCCTTGATTTGAATAAGAACAATAATTTAATATATTTCTGACTTAAACATGGTAGCAAAATATAGGAGGTCTTGATGTTTGCTTACTTTCTCTGAAACGAGTACACTCGTTTCACTCTCCGTTTTCATTCATCCAGTTGGTCTGTGCCGGACTTAGAAGATTTTAACCTCACTTGCCTGGTCACAACTCATTATACCTATCCCCACTGATGGGCACGGGTCTCTTCCCTGAGGAAGGTATAGGCCATACGCCACCACGGGGGCCAAGTCCGGAATGGTGGCAGATTTTAAGACAAGTGGCTGGTCTTATTGTCAGAAAATTTCAAGCCCAGGCCTCTGACTTGGCTTAACGAGTGACGAATTCATCTTGACTACACAGACTTCGACGAAAATTGAACATTATGTTCCAGTAAATAAAGGTGGTTTTACTTTCTCATTTTCGGATTGCTTTCTTTGTTCATGTCATTGCAAATTTAATTTCTATTAAATTAAATACAATGGAAATACTACTTACCGATGGAATGTTACGGCATGATCGGTACATTTTGGTCCCCAACTTTTATTTTTGCACTCTAACACAGCACAATAAGGCATTTTAGTAGAGTTTTCACAATTGTTTTCTTTACTAGAAGCGCACGGCAACTGAGGTAAGAAAAACTGTCATAGACTACGCTTAGGCAATACATTGCTAATTTGAGGCACGCGGGCACCGCCCACTTACGATTTCTACTCTTTTTTCTTGTTCTGTGGTTGTAACATTACATCGGTATTCCGTACCGATTTGGGCCTAATCCCCTTTACAAGCTAACCCGTCTTGCTAAGCCGCCGCATTATGAAAGGGCAGCAAAAACTGGGGGCTTCACACGTACACAGACGCAGCTAAACTTGTTACAGCCCGCAAATTACTTTAGTAAACGTGACGAACCAAAATATGACTGGGTAGAAGATCCGACACGAGCGTATAGGTAGGTGTTGTCTGTGTGTATAGGGGCCGCCTCGTCCGTTTAGCAATAAAACGTTTTACCAGCTAGGCGAGGGCCGAAGGTTGGCTTCTAATAATAATAAGATACCTAGTACTCTTTCTTAACTAGCTCATGTTCTTAAACGATCACGAAGGTTAAGTAACATAATTAATTCATAACTTTATTGCGACCATGTAGTTGCTTAGATAGTACATTTAGGGTTTGTCTCATACATGGTACCTACATAAGTCACAGCAATTTACAAGCAGCATGCAGTATAACATAGGGCGCGTTCAGTGCATAGATGGGATGGGTGACCGTCTATGACTAACGCTAGTGAAATTTTTTCGAGCGGTTCCGTGCTTCGCAAGGGATGCTATGCAGTTGGTGCCGGCTGCCGTTGATAGATGGCAGTCGTTAAGCCAAGTCAGAGGCCTTAGGACGGCTTGAAAACTTCTGAGAGTAAGACCAGCCACTTCTTACAAGCCTCCACCAATCTGGACTTGGCCCCCGTGGTGGAGTATGGCCTATACTTTCCTCAGAGAAGAGACCCGTGCCCCTGGGTGGGGACATAATGGGTTGATTATGATGACCTTTGTTAAGTCTGCTGAAAACCAGGCGTTGCTGGTCTTGGTACTATTGAGAAGTTATTGACATTTCAATCAAACCATTTTAAATCAAAACCTTACACTACATAGGTAACTATAGTTCATGCATTCTAAGTTCATACAGTGAAGCGTGTAACAACGACCGTGGTACTTTTGTTTTGAACAATTTTGTGGTGTCGAAAATAGAGAATTCGCGGATTTATTTCACAGCCTGAAATGACTGCGCGGTGTGGGAGGTGACATGTTGAATAATGATAGAACGTCAAAGTTCAAGGAGGAATGTCACGAAAAGTGCGTGGACATTTTCCAAATGAAATTGTTTTTGCTATTAGACGATTAAATAAGTTGTCGAAATTCTGGCTTCAGTGTAAGTAAAAATAATTGGATAAGATTGTTAACTACTGCACCATTTGATAAACGACAGCAATGCTGCATCGTTTATTTTCATACAGTGGTAGTTTGTACTATTTTTCTTTGGTTTTTGTCTTTGTATTATATAACGGTAAGAAATTAAGAGGTAAGAACAAATTTGTAATTGTTTGTGTTTTTCGTGGTTTAATAAAAAATATTCTAATCTTATCTATTTTTGGTCTTTGCATCCACTTAATACATACATAAGCTCACACCTGTACCACAGAGGGCTAGGAGAGACCTGTGACTGCCATTTGCCATGATTCGGACAAATAACTTCCGCTTCATCGACGTTCATTAGTGTTTGCATGCAGGCATGCCGGTTTCGGGCACTTTTTATCTCCCCGTCCCCTATTTGGTCGAAGTATATCCACCTGGGGCGTCCCTTACTGGCCATTCCACTCGAATTCGCTCAATATATTACTTTCGTCAGCATATCTTCTTACATCCTCTCCATAGGTCCAAACCAACGCAATACTCCTCTCTCAATTTCAGTCTTTATTTTAGTTATTTATTAAAGAAATTTACAAAAATACATATTGTATTCTATTGTATTCTGTTTACTCCACCAATCCGGACTTGGCCCCCGTGGTGGAGTATGGCCTATACCTTCCTTAGAGAAGATACCCGTTCCCCTCGGTGGGGACATAATAGGTTGATGATGATGATGACATATTGTATACATATAACCGTCACTCAAACCTGTGTTGTGTAGGTGTATCTGTGAGGTGAGTTACTCTTTGTTACAACTACATTTTATTCTACTCAAGAAATATAGTTTTAGGGCATTTCGGCACTTATTTGGTTCACACAAGCTTTCACAGTTACTACATCCTCTTTCTTTTTCTCTTTTCTTTGTCCCCAATGTAATCCAGATGAAATAAACGACACAACAAAAACATTGTTATAACTCTAAAGGCTACCATTCACAGGCGCGCCCATCCGCCGCCGGATTTGTCGCTGGCGACAAGTCCGCAGAGAAATCTGCGTGTGAATGTGTTGGTTCTCGGTTCGGTGCGCGGCTCGCGGCTCGGCGCGGGAGCTCGCCGTCTAGAGATAAAGTAGTAAGCAGCTCGGCGCTCGTGTAGTGTGTGGGCGATGACGGATTTGTCCACGAATGGGTACGGCTCGGGGCTCGGCTCGCGGTGCGTGTAGTGAATGGTGGGCTTTATAATAACTTCCACACAACACAATCACTCATCATTCATCAATCACTAAACTTATTGTTATTTTTTTTTTGTCCGGATCAACTTACTGGGATTTTTATCGGACGAGTCCAACCAGGTTTCGCTCCGATTCGCAAAGCGAAGTAAGTTGACGGACAAAAAATTTACAATTTTGTAGTGCTTAAATTTTAGTTCAATTATCCTGGTCCCAAACTAGGATACCCTGGGCTTTGGTAACCAAGCAAAGACATCACAAACATTTAAATAACCCAGAACCCAGACTGAGGCCATTTATTCAAATATGCAGTGGCCCCCAGTGCGAATCGAATCTGAATCGAGTAAATCAGAGTAAATACCGGAAGTATCAACTTCCATACGCTACAGTCGTTAGGAGCGTAATTCGTTTTAATTCCATATTGTCCATACTACGGAAGTTGGGCCAATAAAAATAAATTTCACTTCAATGACGATGTAAATGCAAAACTTCAAATTAAATTTAATCGATTCATGTTGGCGGTGCACCGAGCGCAGAGCGGACAGTCCACAGCAAATTATCGTTTATGTTTTAGTTTTATCGCGTGAAAAAATATCAGTGACTCTAAAACTGTAGGGAGTCAAAACAATGCGTCGCTCTACGCTAAGTCTGTTGCCTTTTATGGCAACCTTGATATCAGCATTATCAACTCATTTTGTCCCCACCGAGGGGCACGGGTCTCTTCCCTGAGGAAGGTATAGACCATACACCACCACGGGGACCAAGTCCGGATTGGTGGAGGCTTGTAAGACTAGTGTCTGGTCTTAATGTCAGAAGTTTTCTAGCCGCTCTAAGGCCTCTGACTTGGCTTAACGACTGCCATCTATCGACGGCAGCAATTGCCCATTTAACTTTTTTAAATTGAACTTTTTTTCATCTCTTGTTTCTCGTACATTTGTTTGCACAGCAACACCATTCGCTGATAAATTGTGCCCGGATAACGGCGACAGGCTTGCCACTTGTCACGTTTGGGACCTAATAAACTCGGCAAAACGTGGGTCCAGTTCTAGAGACTGGTGCCTCTGCCTACCCCTTCGGGGATAACGGGCGTGAGTTTATTATTTATTTATTTATTTATTTTGTTTCTTGTGTACAATAAAGAAAATTCTTATCTTATTGTACCAAAATTGAATCTCGTAATATTGCCTTAATAACCATACAGACGCGAAGTCTCCGCCTCAACAAAGGTACGAGGGGTGTCACCCACTTCGGCGCACTCACCTCCGAATGCGATAAAAGCGCCAACTTATTTCCCCTGAATTAAATTCCAATACAGCCGCCCGGTAAAGCTCGAATAGTTCGTAAAACTAGAATACCACAACGCGCGGTTATAAACTGTACAGAAGAAACTGTACAAAAAGATACCCCAAGATTTACTAGAGTTACCTCTAACGCGGTTTAAGAATTCTGTTAAGCACACTTTGTACAAAAAAGCTTATTACAAAGTCAACGATTATTTGGAAGACAAGGATTTCTGGTGTTAAACAGTAGTTTAATATTACATTTTATCAGAGTCTAGTGTTCAACACATCCAGGAGTAATATTTTTATGTTTGAAAGTTGGATTAGGCTAAAACAGTTTTGAAATTTGTTAATTTCTTCTCCATGCAATCCTTTAATTGTGAAAATTCTCCACGCAATGTATTAATTGATTAATTCGGAAACTTTGACATTCATAAAGTAAACGTTTTGTTTTTAACTATGAAAAAAAAAGTTTAATTTTAATTTGAAGGCTTTTGAGTAAGGCGTAGAACTATGAAGTGTGTTAGGACTACGTATCAAATCTTTAGAAGCTCTCAGACGTTGGCTAAATCCTTAGGAAATAAAATCCAACAAAAATATCCTAAATCCAGCGCCTACCTAGGCTGCCGCGATCGTACTTCATCATCCGCGGCCGTGAAGCCTAGGTACGCTCTTCTAAAGCTTTCCAACAAGCACCTTCCTGGTGTTGTCCATTGTTCGCAAAAACAGTCCACCTAGTTGCCGCTCTCACCGATAAGGATTTTGAATTCACCACAAAATTTAATTAAAAATCCTACGGAACCAAATACTCGTATCAACCCAACCGGTCAACAAGAAAGCCCTAAGGCAAGCTGAAAATCAGTGTTGTGGGTATAAACCCTCAGCCAACACTGAGCTTAAAGCCTATTTCCGCTATCAATATTAGGCTTTTTTTTTACTTTAGCTCCAAATTTCTTCTGCTTTTGTCCTATACTATGTACCTACCTTATTTTTCTGTACTTACTTTTCCTGTTCATAAACGACGTTAATTAAATTAATATATTTTTCTTCTTCAACAACAATAAGCGACGACGACGGTCCGCTTCAATGGGTAGAGCCGTAGATAAACATAAATATTTACATGCAGGCACATACATTGCTTCTGGCCCCACACCAAGATACCTTGTGCCGTGGGAACCAGAAACAGCGACATCACAAATATGTAAACATCCAAGACCTGGGGTTTTTAATGTCCTCAGCCGGGGTTAGAACCCGGAACTCTCGCATGATAGGCAGATGCGCTAACCACTGCGCCAGAGAGGTCCCTACTGAAGATACTGCAGATACTGAAGGTAACGCGCACTGACCAATGGGACAATTTTTAGAGCTCATTTTGCGGAATAGAGTACAGTATGTTTAAGCTGGACAGCTGTATTGTAGCTGGACAACTAGTGAAACCACTCTGGGCGTTCGATCACTGTTTGTAACTAAAACAGCTGCAGCAGTTACCAACTTTCACGTAGAACGGGAGACGCCGAATATACACCGGCTTGAAAATTTAAAGTATCTATTACAATATTCTACTTAAAATTGAAACTGCGCACAGCTTAACATTCCTAATCATACGAGTAATGAATCTGATTCGACTCCAAATTGATGGCTTCACACTCTGATTCTACAATCAGGTTGAAAAGGTTGTATCGCGAACATGAACGGTAGAATCGCTCGTAGCCCCGGCTGCCTCAGTGATCTTAAACAATCACGAAGATTAAGCAACGTAGAGTGCGTTCAGTCCGTGGATGGGCGTCCGTTCTATGACTAACGCTAGTGGCATTTTTCCGAGCGGTTCCGTGATTTGCAAGGCACGTTAAGCAGCAGCAAATTGACTGCCATCTAGCAGAAAACTTCTGACAGTTAGACCAGCCACTAGTCTTACAAGCCTCCACCAATCCGGACTTGGCCCCCGTGGTGGAGTATGGCCTATACCTACCTTCCTCAGGGAAGAGACTCGTGCTCCTCGGTGGGGAGATAATGGGTTGTAATGTATAAATTTCTTTTTTCACACTGTCATAGCCTGAACTCTAGAACTGAACTTCTGCCTCATCCGCCGAGCTCAGAACTAGCACGCGGACGGTAGTGTAATAATCGTAAAAGATAATAATAATCGATAAAACCGCATCCGAATGCCTGGCAATATGGCCGCGCGGCGGACGCATCGCAAATAATTGGCGCGAAAACGTGACGCCATGTGGATTTATTGTTAGAGCCACGCTCGGTTGTATTTTTTTGAGAGGTTCTTTTTCACAGTAGGTACATGACTAGTGGATACGATTGTGTCTAGTGTTCAATACATCAAAGAGTATTCATTTTCATATTTAAAAGTTTGTTAACACGTTTACAGTGCCCATACAACAGCTTTTGTCAAGTCTATATGTCCTAGTGGCCTTTTGGTATAGAATGATAAATAACACTATCTACAATAGTAGCCTGGTGGTTTAGATAGATACCTTACTCACAAGTCCCCCTTACTTAAAAAAACATAACCACAAGTCCAACAAAGTTAAAAACCGTTAGGCTAACCCTTGATCGTGTACCAGATATGGTACACGGACTCGGTGGGCTTGCCTAGCGTGTCCTTACATGGTGCACTGAACTGGGAACGTGTTAAGAAAACAATCATAATCAACCCATTATGTCTCCACCGAGAGGCACGGGTCTCTTTCCTGAGGAAGGTATAGGCCATACTCCACCACGGGGGCCAAGTCCCGATCCCGATGACGAAAGAATAAATGATACTAATTTGACTTTAACCAACTCGACACAGGTGTGTCCAGTTATGTGTGTCCAGTTGGTGAATAACCCATAAATAAAAGGGTCACACGGTAAGGGGTAACCATGTGCTGACAAACGCTACTATTAGAAAACACATCTTTTATATGTACCACGTCTTTAAGTAAATAGTAAACATCCTGTTTTCTGTTTTCCTTGTTTATAAATTGTATTTATTAGCAATATTTTCTTTTCTGGTTTGTGTTTTGTTATTGGGGCGTGTGTACTATTTTTATAAGAAGGTTTTTTTTTCATCATGAATTTCAATAGTTTGGTAGCAATTTTGAGAACCTACCGTCTAGAATCGTTCGTAGCCTGGGCTGCCTGAGTGATCTTAAACGATCACTAAGGTTAAGCAACATACGGCGCGTTCAGTCCATGGATGGGTCACCGTCTATGCCTAATGCTAGTGGCATTTTTCCGAGCGATTCCGTGCTTCGCAAGACACGTTAAGCAGTTGATGCCGGCTGCCGTCGATATATGGCAGTCGTTAAGCCAAGTCAGAGGCCTTAGGGCGGCTTGAAAACTTCTGACAGTAAGACCAGCCACTAGTCTTACAAGCCTCTACCAATCCGGACTTGGCCCCCGTGGTGGAGTATGGCCTATACCTTCCTCAGGGAAGAGACCCGAGCCCCTTGGTGGGGACATGATGGGTTGATGATGACTGTCTAGAACCTAGATTTTACGACACAGGACAGTTTCAGTAGAAGGTAGCCTTTTTACCTAGATATTAGGTTGTAGGTCGTAAATATATTTAACTTTAAAGCTGTCACAGAATATTGAAAAAGCTGAAAAAACTCAACTAGACGTAAGCTAACATTAAGGGCCGGTTTCTGAATCGAGAATTTCACTAAGTAAATAGATAGATCGATAGAGAACACTTTACTGTACATAAAAAAGGAAATTACAAAGGTATTTCTTAATCTAAGAGTACAGACGGCGGCCTTATCTTTGGATGGACTGGAGCAAAATATTGGAGAAGGAAGCAGATGTACAAAATAAGTAAAATTATAATTACTGAGATATATCAATTTTATTATACATGCCTAGGCAACAAAACTGTTATAGTTATAAATATAATTAAAATACTATATACTTGTAATATAAATATGAACTATCAATACATATACACAAATAAATTATATTTATTTCAACGATAGCTAAATTTAAAATAACAATGATAAACTAAATATTATAACTTAACTAAATATTAAAAACTTAAAATTACATTAATATTAATAATTAACTTACTATAAATAAATAAACAAATAATAATTTAAAAATATATAATATATAAATAGGTACATAAATTTATAAACCATACACACTTAAATACTTAAGTAACGTTCTGTCACGCTCTTTCCTGAGATATTCGACGAGACAGCACTACAGCTAAATAGTTACTTAGCAAAATTCTCAATTCAAAAAATGACCGTACATTGTACCTACATTGGCGAGCTAAATATCGCTTCCTCATTTTACCTAGGTTAGCAATCAAAATATGTTAGGCAGCGCAAGAAATGTAGCACCTTGGAAGTTGTTTCATGTTTCCAGCTAAGGCTGACATTCAGAGACGAATCCTAAGTTCACGCTTAGATCAGTCTTAGCAAAGTAAACTAAAGTCGTACTTAATAAAGTGCCGTAATTTTCGTATTCACAGTACTTAAGAAAGTCATCTATATTGTCTATCATTTTTTAGTGACGTAGTTCTTACCGGTTTTTTGAATTTGACATTGCAGGGCGAGAGCAGGACAACATCATACAATTTTATATATGTCAGAGTGGATAAAAAATCCCACAGATAATGCTCGTAGAACATCAGTGAAATGACGTTTGGAGTAGTCTGTGAACAAAAGGCTTAGAAGTGACAGTTCTAAGTTCACGTAAAGTCACCGATATTGACTACTTACACTTAGCTAAGCACCATTTCATACTAAACTTGCTAAGATTCGATTCTGCATAAGAAATGTTTTAAAGACGAGATTTTGACATTTCTGAGACCAGTCTTTGCTTAGTTTTCGTCTCTGAATGTCAGCCTAAGAGGTTCACCTTCGTTAGTATCATATTAAATTTCTGAAGGGGTCAGCGCATTATGAAAGATCCTCGCCTCTTGTGTTACAATGTCGATAATACGGCAGCTTTACACAGAAATTCTAATTGGAGCGAGGATACTGCACAAATGTGTGCAACAAAGATTGTTAAATGGTTGTAGGTTATTGGCTCACTAATTAGTTTTTAAGCCTCTTATAATGTTCATCAGTTTTGGGTGTTGAATTGATAATTTATTAAATAAATGAAGTTTCATCGGCGGTCTGAGAGGGGTCTTGAAAAGTCGATGACTTTGCATTTTAAAGATAAATTAATGGAAAATAAAATAAAATGCACTAGAAATATACTTGAATAATATCTACATGACTATTGTTAGGTAATTATTAGATGAACTGCCTTTGGTTAGTTATTAATCTTCATACTTATAATATTAAGAAGGTGATAAATGTATTTAAACTTTGTATTTAAATTTTATTTCGAAGTCTACGTTTTATTTCTCGTCAGACCTTCCCCAAAACTATGTAATAGATTAAGAAAAAAAATTACTATGCACTGTTTGTATTCTTTGATAAATGAAAAAATTAAAACATTTAAGCCGCCCTTTAGCTATCTTCGAAAAATTAGAGTATTTGATTGCGCCGGGGCCAGTCCATGCGTCAATGTCACTGAACCGATGCGTCTGTCTCCAGCTGTTTGATTGATGCCTGCTACATTGGTTGCTAAAGCTGGCTATACACTATCAAATTTACCCTCGTGAGTGCTTAGTGCGAGTTTTTTCATTCACTTTCGTTAGCGAGAGCGTTTGCAATTGGTATATGAGTGACAAAGCGCGCCGCCTAGTTGTCTCTTTGTCACTCCTATACAAATTGCAAACGCTCCCGCTATCGAAAGTGAATGAAAAAACTTGCACTAAGCACTCAGTTTGCAGCGAGCGAAACGTGGGCTCAGTTCTAGTGTTTGGTGCTTCTGCCTACCCCCTCAGGGATAGGCAGTTTTTTTGACATTAATGAGTTTTTTTTTTTTGCAGCGAATTTGAAAATTATTATTTTTGCTCTGTGAATCGGAGCGAAAACTGGTCGGACTCGTCCGATAAAAATAAACGTAAGTTGATCCGGACCAAAGAATTTACAATGCGTACTGCTTACGAAAGTTTTAGTTCAAAAATTATTTTTATATATTTTTATATTTTTTTTTTAAAATAATGTCATCATCAACCCATTATGTCCCCACCGAGGGACACGGGTCTCTTCCCTGAGGAAGGTATAGATAGGCCATACTCCACCACGGGGGCCAAGTCCGGATTGGTGGAGGCTTGTAAGACTAGTGGCTGGTCTTACTGTCAGAAGTTTTCAAGCCACCCTAAGGCCTCTTAGTTTTTATAATACATAATAAATCCTCTTAATAAAGAGGATCGTTTGTTGATGCAACAATAACCGCAAAATTAATGAAAAAAACACATGCTCGATTTATCAATCTTTTCATGGTCGCAACTGATTACGAAAAATTCTTTCATATTGATGATTGCTTGATACTCCGTTACAAACTTCACATTAAATATGATGGTGTATAGTGAGCTTAACTACGATTTTATAGGAATAGCCCTGAGCGACTCCCTTCTAAAGGAGCTACAGTGATATAAGCCTAACATAGTACATGAAAATCGAAAATTATTTATAATGATACTTACTTATATCTTTTATTTTATTTGTTTTATTTAATATTATTATTAGTTAATAATATTTTGTAATCTGGAACTGTGTATTCTAAAATAAAATCATATTTAATATATATTTCATAAAGGCATATTAAAATTGAATTTAGAATATAAAATGGAATACCTTACATTTAATTATTCTTTCTTCTGATTGAGCAATAAAGTGGTATGTGTCTATGTATTACACAGTATATAAAATTACTAATGTTAAGTATTCCGGATACACGTACTTGACCTTTTTTCCGTGTATCCGAATGAAGTTATATTTCTAGTGCTTACGAAATATGCCGACGTGCGTGCATGCAACGACTAATGAATGTCGATGAAGCGAAAGTGATTTTTCAGGATCATGGCAGGTGGGAGTCCCTGGTCTCTGCTTACTCCTCTGAGATACAGGCGTGAGCTGTATGTATGTATGTATGTATACTTACGTATGTATGTATGTATGTATGTATGTATGTTTCAAACTTTAATTAGAAAAGTTGTATCAGCTGAAGTAAAATTAAATCCAAGTCAAGTTTGTCTATAACACCTCACATAGAAAACTATTTAATTATGTTGTGAATAGATAAAATAAATAATATGGACAAGTTGAAAAACTCCATGGGCAGTTATTTTTATGTCAAACGATAAGGTAGAACTTAAGAGATTTACTGTGAAATCGCGAATGAAAACATTTTTTTAGAAATATTTTTTGTTACGAGACAACCATTAAAGATTAACCTGTAGAATTTTTCGTCGGCTGATCGCCTCACCATAACAATGTTTTTTAATTATTGTTTTCAAGGTCTCAATATAAGATTATACTATATTAAATTACTACAAGGATAATAAAATCATGCATACATACCAAGGAGAAATTCTCCTAGATACATACATAGGCTCATGCTTGTATCGGAGACGCACACAAATAAAAACAAAAAAAAACTTAAAAAAATCCTTGGAAATTATTACTTTTCCCCGATGCATATAGAACTTCATAGGATAACTCGGTTATTATCTAATCTCTGTTACCTTTACAAGAAAACAAAGAGCTTACAGAGTAGTAAATGTTGGGCTAAATTTGTAAATATTTTGACAGCTGACGCTTAAAAAAAAAAATCGAGGATCGAGTGGTTATTGATACTGAAAAGTCAGTTTTCAATATCATAACATTTACATAAAGGCACATACATTGCTTTTGGCCCAACACTAGGATACCTTGTGTCGTGGGAACCAGAAACAGCGACGTCACAAACATGTGAATTATAACTTGATTTCAAATTAAAAACCATAACAGTTTCACGGCAACATTTATTGTCAGACTATATCTTATTTAACACTAGCTGTGCCCCGCGGTGTTACCCGCGGTTCATCAATTTTCCTGTAGGAATAAGATATTTCCCCGCGGTAAAACGTAGCCTATGTTTTAATGCAGGGTATCGGCTAACTCCATACCAAATTTTATTAAAATCCGTCCAGCCGTTTCAGCGCTAAAGACTGACAAACATATAAACACACACACAAACTTTCACGTTTATAATATTAGTGTGATACACTTAACTGTAACCTCAATGTATCTATTTCAGCGCGCACGAGTGTGTGAGTGACGACATTGACAAGCTAGTTGGTAACATCTGCGTGGTGGATAGTAAAGTCGCCCATAGTATTTCTGGTGGCCCACTTATAAGACTAGTGCAGTACTAAAAGCAAGCTCACCGAAGATTTCAGTGAAGCGAGTTGTAGAATCACAGGTTTGAATATTGATTTATGGGGATTGAATTTTGAAAATACAGGTGGAAAATTCGGGACAGAGAAAGATCTTTCGCTGTCATGTAGCTCATATATGATATTAGCATAGTTCACGAGATTATCTATTGCTTTTGCCAAGTTGGTAGCGTACTTACATACAGGAGGTCGAAGGATTTGAACCCCAGCTGTACCGATTAATTCCTTTTTTAAGTTTAGCACATCTGTGAGTTTGTAGAGTAGCAATACCTCTTGCTAAATACAAGGGAAATGTATGCGTTCCCATAATCTCATCCGTGGTGGGCCCATGTTCTCTCTTTGAGATAAATATCTCGGTAGCCTAAAGTCTGCGGTTATGTAATTAGTAAACCAAACCAGCGTACATTAAAGCTCTTGTTATAGCACCTTTATTTTGCTATCGTTCTCAAACCTAATTCATGACACAGATTTTGAAAGCCGATTTAGTAAAACTATTTATTAATGTGATTAATGTGAATCGCTCGTAGCCTGGGCTGCCTGAGTGATCTTAAACGATCACTAAGGTTAAGCAACATACGGCGCGTTCAGTCCATGGATGGGTGACCGTCTATGACTAACGCTAGTGGCATTTTTACGAGCGGTTCCGCGTGCTTCGCAAGGCACGTTAAGCAGTTGGTGCCGGCTGCCGTCGATAGATGGCAGTCGTTAAGCCAAGTCAGAGGCCTTAGGGCGGCTTGAAAACTTCTGACAGTAAGACCAGCCACTAGTCTTACAAGCCTCCACCAATCCGGACTTGGCCCCCGTGGTGGAGTATGGCCTATACCTTCCTCAGGGAAGAGACCCGTGCCCCTTGGTGGGGACATGATGGGTTGATGATGAATGTGATTAGACGACGTGAGCTCCGTCTTTGCTCAGCATGATTAAGCTCTGCGAATCAGAGCGAACCCAGGGGTGCAAACACATAAGTCCTCTACTGTATGAATTTGTCTGATTTAGGGCCGGTTTCTGAGTTGAGAATTTTCACTAAGTAAGTACTTAACTGTAGTGCTGTCTCATCAAATTTCTCAGAGAAGACCGTGACAAAACGTTACTTAAGTATTTACTTAGTATAAATTCTCAATTCAGGCAATCAGGGTCCTTTAGTAAGACCTGCGACGAAGTATGGTGCTCGGTACTGGCGGACAAAAGAGCCAGGAGGCACCAAATCCGTACAGACCCGAAGCCGGACCTTCTCTTTATATATCCCACATGCGGTATGGGCTGCCGCTTCTGAATTGGACTTTTCAGTTACTCAAAAAAGTTGCGAAGTCTCACAGGATACATCCTGTGCCTGGGCACTGCTTGAATCGTGCGTAACGGACGCGAGGACTTATGATGATGGAGTTGTCTTAACGCTTAATTAACCCGATAGAGTGGAAAGTTACATAATACAAGGGCTGGCCGGATTCTTCCGATAAAGTAAGTGTATCCGGAGTACAGTTTATAATGTCTAATAATGTCTTCATAGTGGCTGAAACAAAATTTTTAGTTGAATACTTAATACTACTAGTCTTACACGATTCCAGATTGGGAATATCCCAAAGGGCATAATTGAGCCTTTTCAAAATAGAATTAACTATACCGTAATTAATGGCCCTCGTAACGGAAAAGGACAAACAAAGACAAATTTTATGTTCCCTTACGTTCCACCGCATTCCTAAGCCAAATGGAATAAGCTCCAAAATAGCCCACCAGTTCCTATGGTATTAGGCTCAACAGAAGTTTCGTTTTCGGTCATCAGTGCACAAAGTTAATTAATTAAAAATAAATTTATTGCTAAACTAACCAAACTACACACCAACAATCAAACCAACAATCATTTCGCTTTGTACGAAATTCGATGACACTGATAAGTTAATGTCCAAAAGTTGAATGTTTTCAAGATTTTCTAATAGTATTCCCAGATTCACGAAAAGTTTAAAGCTAGTTAAAATTATATTTAATAATATATCCAATACCATCCGATTTTTTACCACAGTGAAGTATCGAAAATATAGTATCATTAAAAATTCGTTTTAAAACACGTCCGATCTTCGTGATCGGTTAAGCAACATAGGGCGCGTTCAGTGCATGGATGGGTGACCGCCTATGACTAACGCTAGTGGCATTTTTCGAGCGGTTTCGTGCTTCGCAAGGCACGTTAAGCATTTGACGCGGCTGCCGCCGATAGATGGCAGTCGTTAAGTCAAGTCAGAGGCCTTAGGGTGGCTTGAAAACTTCTGATAGTAAGACCAGCCATTAGTCTCACAAGCCTCCACCAATCCGGACTAGGCCTCCGTGGTTGAGTATGGCCTACACCTTTCTCGGGGAAGAGACCCGTGCCCCTCGGTGGGGACATAATGAGTTGATGATGCCGGCTGCCATCTATCGACGGCAGCCGGCACCAACTGCTTAACGTGCCTTGCAAAGCACGGAACCGCTCGGAAAAATGCCACTAGCGTTAGTCATAGACAGTGACCCATCCATGGACTGAACGCGCCGTATGTTGCTTAACCTTAGTGATCGTTTAAGATCACTCAGGCAGCCCAGGCTACGAGCGATGACTTGGCTTAACGACTGCCATCTATCGACGGCAGCCGCCACCAACTGCTTAACTTGCCTTGCGTAGCACGGAACCGCTCGGAAAAATGCCACTAGCGTTAGTCATAGACAGTGACCCATCCATGGACAGAACGTGCCGTATGTTGCTTTACCTTAGTGATCGGATCACTCAGGCAGCCCGGCTACGAGCGGTTCTACGATACGAAGACAAAAACCAGAGTGCAACTTCTGTGTCTTCCACGGCTCGGTTGTTTGCACAGCAACAAATCTACGTCCCACTAATAAAGAGGACAGAAAGATAGATGCCTCCTTATGTATGTAGGATACGACTCGGATTTCTCGGGCGTAGCCACCGGGGATTCGTTTCAATTTTACAACTTGTTCTCGGCTTAGACGATTCCGTAGTCGCTGTGGTGGACCTTACCGTTTCGAATGAACTCAAACTAAAATATAATTTCTAGAGATCTTGGCTTGCACAATCATTGTAGTGAATCTTACCCTATTAACTTTATTATTTACTAGCTGTCCCCGCAAACTTCGTAATGGCAATTTCTTTCCATATTTTCTCACCTTTTAAACCTTCCTTGGAATTCCACGAATATAAAAAACCAAAATTAGCTAAATAGGTCCAGCCGGTCTCGAGTTTTAGCGAGACTAACGAACAGCAATTAATTTTTATGAATAAGATTCCGCATTCATTTACTTAGGGTTTGCGCGCACTACGAAATTCATTAGTCGCGATTTTTAAAATGCGAAATAAACTCGCAAATGACAATAAATCCCACGCGCACTATCACTTTTTCCTCCTGAGTGGCGGAGGAGATTTATTTTTATACGATTTCGCACGTGCGACTTTATATCGCGGATTATTAATTTTCGCAGTACGCGGATTGTAGTGTAATTTTGTTGTTCGCAAACTTGCGATATTTTTTCGCAACGACTTTTTATCGCAGTGCGCGCTTAGCCTTAGGGCGACTTGCACCACAGCTGTTAAATATGTGTAGCGGCTTAACTTATTCAGGTCTGATATCAAACTATACAAACCCGTCACATTTATATAACACGCGTGGTGATTAAGCATTATACTCTCTCGAGCAGGCCTGTTTCACTACGCGTGTCGGTATCGAACGCGTAAGTAAATGCGGCGACCACTCCGGGGTGGCAAATAGGTAGGAATTCAGGCGTCAGAAGAGGTAAAAGTTACGCGGTAGAAAGAGAGGCAACATGTAGGTGAATATAACGTAGCTTTTTTAGCGCTGTGCTATCTGAATTGCACCTAATTGTATTGCTGCTAGAGTTCCTTTTTCTTTAATTGATTTTGCTGAGTGAATCTTTTGTACCTGTACTATGTATTCTGTGTCTCGAGAGAGAAGGCTTGTTCCCTACAATGGGACACAAAAGCGTTATAAGGCAATTTGTACAAATGTACGGCCTCTCGAAGGAGAATGTAACTCACAACCTCCCGCATGGTGATCAGACGTCATACCACTGAACCAACGAGGCACTCCGACAACATACATACATAACATAGAACAATAGTCGTTAAAAAAAGGAAAAACGTATATTTTTATATAACAAAATGAAAATAAAACTATGAATTTAATTTTAATATTCTCTGTACACTGACTCTTTCTGAGAACGCCACATGTAGTTCAACATCGTTAGTCCCAATTATAGCGATAAACACGCTCAAAGGCAAAGCGACGAAAGTAATTAGTTCAGGAAGTACCCCGCTTCCTAAATGAATACTTGTTGGCTGAAATATACCCCTCAGTGGCCTTTGACATTGTTAAAATGGATGCTAGGCCATAAAATCCACTTACAAAGCTTTAGTATCAACAAGCTAGGTTTCCAGTGTTTCAGAAAGAACCGGTGAAAATTAAAGGAGCGGGATATTTCCATTTATTTGAGAAACAGACAGAGAGAAATAATTTATTCAACTGCTCACAATACTCAAAACATAACAAAACAGTAACACATACACAAAATTCACACGGCAATACATAAAAAAAGATAAGAAGAACTATACACCATAAACAAAAACTTTCTTATTTTTATAATTTAAAGAAATAAAATAAACAAAAAGAGAAAAAATAAACAAAACTTTTTCCTTAGCTACTACTGCTTGGCACTATCAATAGTGTTATAGGATATTTTATATCCCCACGACACTACTGGTTGTGCTAGGGGTAAAATTGAAGTGTAGTGACACTACACTGTTGCCAGTAGTTTCACGGGAAATATCATTTCCCGTGGCACAAGGGGTCTCTCTAATCTTTATCAAATCATCATCATCAACTGATTATGTCCCCACCGAAGGGCACGGGTCTTTTCCCTGAGGAAGGTATAGGCCATACTCCACCACGGGGGCCAAGTCCGGATGGAGGCTTGTAAGACTAGTGGCTGGTTTTATTATTGGCTTAACGACTGCCATCTATTGACGGCAGGCGGCACCAACTTAAAATCCCGTAAATATATCTTGAGGAGTCTTGTTGTACGGGCCGAATCGATTGAAATGTTGAGAGGTGAAGCTATATTTAAATCTACTATATTTTTTGGTAGGAATTTCATCCAGCTCTTCAGCTGCGTTTGTTACTCAAAAATAAAAAAAATTGTGATAGTGCTGTTTTGATCCAGACACATATGAAATAAAGTAAACTGTTATTGCGACTGAGTAGTATTAGAGACAATATCCAAAAGCATTCCCATTTAGCGTAAGTTTGCGCAGATAAGTCTAGACTGACAATTAGTCAGGATCAGCTCGAGACGAGGGTTATTTACTAACTAATGAAATAAGACGAACGTATTTGGCGCCAGACGCCCGCGAGTGCGTACCCCTTTCGTCTGTGTCAGTCACCATTACAAATTGGCTTCGAGTTCCGCGCCGATTCGCTCGCGCTAGTCTAAGGCTGACATTCAGAGACGAATCCTAAGTTCACGCTTAGATCAGTCTTAGCAAAGCAAACTAAAGTCGTACTTAGTAAAGCGCCGTAATTTTCGTATTCACAGTACCTAAGAAAGTCATCTATATTGTCTATCATTTTTTAGTGATGTAGTTCTTACCGGTTTTTAAAATTTGACATTGCTACACGAGAGCAGGACAACATCATACCATTTTATATACTATGTCAGAGTGAATAAAAAAATCCCACAGATAATGCTCGTAGAACATCAGTAAAATGACGTTTGGAGTAGTCTGTGAACAAAAGGCTTAGAAGTGACAGTTCTAAGTTCACGTAAAGTCACCGATATAGACTACTTAAACTTAGCTAAGCACCATTTCATACTAAACTTGCTAAGATTCGATTCTGAATACGAAATATTTTTAAGTACGAGATTTTGACATTTCTGAGACCAGTCTTTGCTTAGTTTTCGTCTCTGAATGTCAGCCTAAGGGCCTTTCTCCACTGCTCCTGTCCAGCAAACGTTAATTACCGATCTGATTTAGAAACACAAGAATACTTCTCCACTACTCCGTAATCCGGTTTTTAACGGTCCGATAATTTTCTAGATCGGAACGGTATTTTACCGGTCCGAAGTGATCGACGTACAAAAACAATATACGTTTTTGCACCGCAAAAATGTTGCCATACTATTTTATTCACATTAATAGAATGTGTGGAAAACATCCTCTGCCTCGAATAGAAAACCCGAGGAATTTTAATAAAGCACTGCGTCACGTCCATTGCCGATTATAGTCGGATGAAGTGGAGAAGCATAATCCGGCATCCGATATTTTTCTCATGACTGATTCCGGTTCCGACACCGGACCGGAGCAGTAGAGAAAGGGCCTAACTTAACTATGGCCGACTTGCACCACCGACTAAAATCTATTTAGCGTTAAATTAAATAGAATTTTGACAGATAGTACATAGCGGAGCTGTCAAAATTCTGTTCAACTTAAAATTAAATGGATTTTAGACGGTGGTGCCAGTCGGCCAAAATCCCAGTCAGGGTGTATTTACATGTTTATGATCACTCTGCCTGGTTAATGAAATCATTATTTTTATATTCATACGGCCTTACTAATAAAGGTTATGAGCTGTGTATAAAGCCGTTAAGCGAGGTATGACAAACTGGTTATTCGTACGCTAAATGCGATTAAACCAGTATACATTGAGAGACGTAAAATAGTTATTGAGAGTGTATAACTTATTTATTAGTAAGGCGGATATATTTTATTTAACAAAATAATTTATTTTTATCTGACTTCAAAAAAGGAGAATGTTATGATTTTGACAGTATATTTTTCTTTCAAAAAAGCTTATGTACTTATGACTTGAAAAAGTAACGCGTGTAGGAAGGAAAAAGATTGACACTAACTACACAAAATTGGTGATTGGTGTTTGACGCACTAGCGCGGACCTGTTTTGCGAAAACTATTACATAACATAACATAACATAACATAACATAACATAACATAACATAACATAACATAACATAACATAACATAACATAACATAACATAACATAACATAACATAACATAACATAACATAACATAACATAACATAACATAACATAACATAACATAACATAACATAACATAACATAACATAACATAACATAACATAACATAACATAACATAACATAACATAACATAACATAACATAACATAACATAACATAACATAACATAACATAACATAACATAACATAACATAACATAACATAACATAACATAACATAACATAACATAACATAACATAACATAACATAACATAACATAACATAACATAACATAACATAACATAACATAACATAACATAACATAACATAACATAACATAACATAACATAACATAACATAACATAACATAACATAACATAACATAACATAACATAACATAACATAACATAACATAACATAACATAACATAACATAACATAACATAACATAACATTTTTTTTTTTTTTGTTTACGGGGGGAAATCTTTTAAAGATACCCGACTCTTCGGGGACAGAGTCGGGTTATGTCGGATTTTCACCAACTAAAACCCCCTCGGTGGCCTACCTCGTGCATGGTAGGGGGAGCTCCGGGCACTCTGATGAACTCCTCCGGAGCCCCCTGGCACTTGGTGCGTAGAGCACCTCCGCCCGGCATAGCCGCAGCCCTCCACGAGTACCAATGCACTCACGGCAACGTAGGGCCACCCTACGTCGCCGTCTTCCCGGAGCCGCGTGAACGGACGGATCGAGTCCCCGCTCTCCCCGTCCGCGACTCCAAGGTCCCCTTTTAGTCGCCTCTTACGACAGGCAGGGGATACCGTAGTCCTATTCTGAACCCGAAACTACAGGGTTGTGGCAGCCCGACGCCTTCGGGCTTAGGGGCCCGGACGGCGGCGCCCTCTGCCACCGCCGCCTCTACGGCTCCGTCTCCGAGCGGGGTCTGCTCTCTGCCGCTCCCGCTCGGCTTCCTCCTTCCGGGTCATCACGACCTCGCAGAAGGTGGTCACGGCCTTCCATTCTGCCTCTCCCTGCACCATGGCAGCTACCACGCTGGGCAGAGAGAGGTTTTGCCCGATGCGAACAGTCAGCTCGCTCCGCTCGGCCTGCCACGCCAGGCAGACCTCGAGGGTGTGCTGCGCGTCGTCGCAGTCACCATCGCAGTGATAGCACCGCGTCGACTCCTCGCGTCCGATCCTATTCAGGTACTCACTGAAGCAGCCATGTCCAGTGAGCACCTGAGTCAGCCTGTACGACACGGCGCCATACTCTCGGTTGAGCCAACTGTCAAAATTCGGCAGAATTGCCCTGACCACCCTCTGACGAGCGCTTCTTGGCTCCTGAAGCCGCTCGAGCCAGTCCTGCTGCACCTGGCGGTGTTCGACCAGCCTGAGCATTCCGACCTCCCTGGGAGGCGGGTTTTCGCCCCCTTGGCGTATGTCGCGGAGTCGGTGATACACCCTCGCGTCCATACTCGCCAGTAGGTCAAGGGGCGCAAACCGCGCCAGAAGACCTGCCGCCTCGTGGGAGATCGTGCGGTATCCGCGCGCCACCCTTATGGCCAGCCGGCGCTGCACGCTCAGCAGTTTTGCCTTGCATGCGCGATTGCTGGCCAGTTCCTCCGCCCAGATTGGCGCACCATATAGGGCTATGGACCGCACGACCCCAGCGTATAGGCGACGAACACTCTCCCTTGGTCCCCCGAGATTGGGTAGGATTCGGTGCAGAGCACCCGCTACCCTTTCAAGCCGGGGAACCAGGCGGTCGAAATGCTCGATGAACCTCCATCGGCCATCGAGGACGACGCCCAGGTACTTCATGTACCGTCCGACCTGCACCGTTGTGCCACCCACGTTCACCGAAGAGCTCGGTGGTTCCACTCCCCGCGGAAGGCCATGGAACCACAAAGCCTCGGTTTTGTGTGGGGCCACCTCGAGCCCGAGCTCCCGGATTTTCCGGACGACGCATGCCAGTCCAAGCTCGGCTAGCCGAGTGGTCTCCTCGAAGTCGATCCCCTCCGCCAACACCAGCGTGTCATCCGCATAGCAGACGATACGCACGTCGTTGGGGAGGAGGATTCTGAGGACCACGTCGTATGCCATATTCCACAAGAGGGGCCCCAGAACAGACCTCTGAGGAACACCACAGGAGACCTCCCTTTGATGAACAATCCCGTCCCGACCCAGGTATTCAATGCTTCTGTCCCGCAGGTAAGCTCCTACGATATACTGCAGGTACGGGGGAAGCCGATGGTGAGCCAGTGCCGCCCTGATTGCACTCCAGGGCAGGGAGTTGAAGGCATTTACTATATCCAGGCTTACAGCCAATACTACCCTGCCCCGGGACACTGCCTGCTCGGCGACTGAGCGCACCTGAAGGATAGCGTCCACCGTGGATCGGCCATGCCGGAAGCCGAACTGGAAGTTCGACAGATCCGGGCCGACCTGCGACAGGTGGAACGTGATGCGCTCAGCCACCACCCGCTCGAAGAGCTTACCCGCTTCGTCCAGAAGACATATGGGCCGGTACGCAGAGGGAGAGTCCGCGGCCCGGTTCTCCTTCTTTAGAAGGACGAGTCTCGCCCGCTTCCAGTCAGAAGGAAAAGTTCCAGTGCGCAGGCAGCTGCTAAACAGCCCCTTGAACCGGTCTCCCAAGGCGCCCAAAGCTAAAACCCAGGCGCGACCTGGTATACCGTCCGGGCCTGGGGCGGTGTTGCGCGCTGCCAGGCGTCTCACGGCGCGGTCCAGCTCTCCTTGAGTGACGCCCAGGTCACCGGTCCAGTCAGTCGTGGTCGCGGCCGCAGCCTGTGGGGTATCCTCGATCCGAGGGAAGAGGGTATCCACCACTCTCGTCACTAGTTCTGGTTCGAGCATCTCCGTCAAAGGAGGGACCCACGGTCTGAGCTTGCCCAGTACAATTTTGTACGAGCGCCCCCATGGGTCCCCATTGAGCGTTTCGAGAAGCTCGTTCCAGGCCCTGACCTTGGCGCTTGCAACCGCGATTTGGAGAGCCTTGACGGCAACCCGGTAGGGACCGTACGCTGCTGCTTTCTCCTCGGCCGTGGCCTGGCGTCGTCTCCGGACACGTCACAAGAGTGAAGGTGCGCCTAGCACGTAGGCACGCCTCCCGCAAGTGCACAAGATCCTCCGACCACCAGTACACGACTTTTCGCTTTGTGCGTTTGGCTCGGGGCATCGCGGCATCACATATGGCCGTCATGCGCTCCCCAAACCAGGCTGCCTCGGCCTCCGGCTCCGCTTCATCCGGCACCTCCGACCAGGCCGCCGTGTTGGCAGCAGCAACAAGTATGTCCGGATCTAAGCGTCTCAAGGCCCAGCGTTTGGGAGGCTCCGCGCTTGGCCTCCGGGCACCGTCGGCAGGCCCCAGTGTCACCTCCAGCAGAATGTGGCGATGGTCCGATAGGGTCACAAGCTCCTCCACCACTCGCCAGCCGGATACCCAGGTCAAGTCGACGATGGACTCTCCCTGCCAACGCACGCAGGTGCTGATGGACCCCCGGTTCAGGAGACCGAGGTCAAGGCTAGCCGCCCACTCAAGGACTGTCTCTCCTCGGGCGTCGTCCCGGGGCCCACCCCAAACTCGAGCATGGGCATTGAAGTCCCCGGCGACAATGACTGGGCAAGGCCAGCACCGACGAACGCATTCCGCGACCTCCTCCAGGTACGCCTCGTACAGGGCTAGACTAATGTTTGGCGACACATAGACGCCAATGACTGCCAAAGGACCCCACTGGACCGCCACCATGCCCTGCCCCTTGTGGAGCAAGGAACATGCTGGAGTCATTTCATCACCTCCCCAGTAGATGGCCACGGAGCCCCCGTCATCGCCAAACCATCGAGGGTGGTTTGGGACGGTGTACGGTTCCGCAACTACCGCCAAAGCAATCTGCCACTCCGCAAGGGTCTGCAGTAACAGGTCCTGCGCCCCGCGGCAGTGGTTCAGATTGCCCTGCAGGACCTTCAAGGGAGTGAAAACTGTGCTTCCATGGCCTCCGGCGGGCTAGTGCCCGATTGGGTGGACATTGCCGCTCCTGCCTCCCTTGCACCTTGTGAACGAGGACCCTGCTGTCCCGTTTTCCCTTTACCCTTCTTGGGGGGCGTGCACTTTTTGCTTCCGAGCCGGTGGTCCGAACGCCGGCCGAGGTCGGCACAAAGCGGACATTTGAAGGCCTGGGCAGTGCACACTCTTGCCGTGTGGCCTGGCTCCCCGCAAGCGTAACAGCGCATGCTCCGGTCCTCCGCGTTTGGGCATTGGCTGCGGACGTGCCCGGCCTCGAGGCACCGGAAGCATTGCAGAGTCCGCGTAGCCAGAGCCTCCACCCGCGCGGAGATCCATCCTCCAACGAGCAACCGGGGTGATCCCACGACTTTGCGGACAGCCGCGAGTGGGCACCGAACCCAAACCGTCCCCAGCCGACGGGGAGAGTGGCGTATCGCGCCGACGTTAACCTGGTCGACGCTGCAAGCCCCCGCTTCCGCGACCGCGGCCGCGACCTCTTCTGGGGTGATGGACTCGTCCAGCCCCATCACTCTGAGCTCGCCGGTTTTGACCGGACGCACAACTTTCACTCCGAGGTCGGCGAGGGCAGCGGTCAGACGTTCAGCCAGCTGGTCAGCCTTCGCTCCGCACTCAGAACCGCTGACCTCGAGGACAAGTCCTCCAGTCATCGCCCTCTTTTGGCGGACGTCCTTGATGCCACAGTCCGCCAGTTTCACCCGGGTCCTGGCGGTGGACATCACCTGGGCGTTGGTGACATCTGACCCTTCGGGCACCGTCAACGTGATGGCCGCGGACGAGGGCAGTCGTGCCGGCTTCGGCTTCGCAGCAGGCTTCGGGGAGGCCACCTTCGCCAGCGCTTTTTTCGCTGCTGGCTTCGCCGTGCCCTTTTTCGTGGCGGCCACTGTGGCCCAGTCCCTGCCAACTGTTGCAGGTTGATGGGGATCCGTTCCCGGGCCTGCGGGTACTGCAGGCAGTGGCGCTGGAGGTGGTAGAGGAAGACTTGTCTTTTTACCTCTACGCCCGCCCCTCGGTTTTGCTGGAGCAGGAGCACCACTTGCCACCTGAGTGGCCGCAACGATTGTTTTTTTTCCGAGTGGAGGGTGGATTGCCCTATCCGGGAAGATTTCGGTGGTGAAGCGCGCTAACTTCTCGTCCATCAGGGCTGATACCTGGCTGAGAGACAGGGGCTGACTATTGCTGCCCGGTGCCAAGCTGAGTGGGGCACTTTTGCTCTGCCGGAGGCGCTCGAGGTCTGCCGCCATGTCCACCATTTTCTTCTCGAGGCTGGCGAGTTTCGAACGTAGTTGTGCGTTCTCACTCTCCAGCCTTTCTTTGGCTGCCGATGCCTCAGTGCGTTGGGCGAGCTCCTCCGTCACCGCTCTCCCGATTCGGGCCGCTAGGCGCAACTCCCGCACAAAACTACCCTTCAGGTTGCGGGACTTGTTGGCCACGTTCTCAACGACGGCAAGTTTCTCCAGGATTCTGAATCCTAAGTCCGCCGTTGGCTGCGCTCGCATCTCCTCCGCCAATTCGTCTGCCGTTGGTAGACACCTGGTTGATCTGTTGTCAACTGTGGGGGCACTAGTGAGGTCCACGGTATCCTCGTCAGCGGACTCCTCCGCAGCCACAGCTCTCCTGGACCTTGGCCTCTTGGAAGAGGCCAGACTTGTTGCCGACGCTGGGAGGGCACGCTTACGTCCCTGCGACCCTACCGAGGTCACTGACATCAACGACGTCTGTGACGCATCAGAGTCATAGTCGCTCTCTAAAAGGAGCGCACTTCCCGGGGCGACAGCATTCCGTCGCCCCACCTTCGTTGCCGCGACCTTGCTGGTCCTAACACCGGTGGTATCGATGCTGGGAACAGCAAAACTGCCCGCGGCAGTAATATTTGACTCACTTGAGGAGCATGGCCTCAAGGAGGAAGAGCCGTTGTTGCCCCCCCCAGAATACGAGGAGCAGCCCGGCACCGAGGTGGCACCGGGGAAGGATTCTCCTGCTAAGCAGGTACCCTCCTGGGGTAGTTTATTTTCACAAGCGGACTCCATGGTTGTAGTTTTACAGCATTGCGGCTAGTGGGAAATTAAACGCACCGTTTTCCCAACACGGCACGTTGGTCGCTAGTGGCTGATACACTCCCCAGCCGCTCTTGCGAGCACCCCGACGCCACGTGCCTCAGCGCCAAGGTTTGAGGTTTTTTATAGAGGTTGTCTCCTCGCAGTCCAAAATAGACCCTCGGTCCCGGTATGCCGGGATTACGATCTGCTTACGCACACCAAAGCCCACTCCAAGAATAGAGTGGGTGGTGTGCCCCATCTGCTACCTGGCAAGCCAGACCTCAGACGACCCACCCCCGATTTTTTATAGAGGTTGTCTCCTCGCAGCCCGAAAGCCCCCGGTCCCACTCAGTGCGGGATTACGGTATGCCGACGGTGGCCGAAGCCTGCCCGGTAGCTGCGCAAGCGCATATACCGGGCCCGCCGTCGCGGAGCCCTCAATGGACCCCGCCGGACCTCCGGCAGCACAATGCCGCTGCAGGTCCCCCCTCCTGGTTTTGGTCCGCGCCGGCCTAAGCCGGTACCCCCCATATCATAACACAACATAACATAACATAACATAACTAAAATTGTTCGGATCATCACTGTCACCTGACTTAAATAAAGGAACAATTTTACTAAACTTTAATAGATCAGGGAACGTCCCCTGATCAATACATTTATTAAAAATTATAGCAAGGTGTGGTGCCATGATATGAATTACCGTGGATATCAATTTAACTGATAGTCCCCAGAGATCTTCGGTTTTCTTTATATTTATTTGTTTAAATGCTTTCAAAATGGTTTGGGGGCTAACGTGGGAGAATTGAAATGCTATTGTGCACGGTTTTATATTTTCTAACATCAAGGATTCTGCTGACTCTGGGGAAGAATTTAAACACGCTGTTATATTGAGGGGCATGTTTGTAAAGAAATTTTCGAATATTTTTGCGATATCCTCACTTGTGTCAACTACTTTCCCATCTACCCTTAGTACAAAATTTTGATCCCTAGGTTTAGTTTTGCCTGTCTCATTGTTAATTATTTGCCAAACCGTTTTTATTTTATTCGATGACGCTTCTATTTTTTTACTTATACTGAGAGCTTTAGCTATAGAGCAGGTTTTTTTATAGGTTTTAGAATATTTTTTTACATATTCTTTAAAACTCGGATCCTGATTTGATTGTTTTTCTTCATACAATTCATACAATTTCTTTCTACTTCTATGTATACCAGGAGTGGCCCATTCTGAAAAACCACCTTTAACGCCTTTAATTTTTTTAATTTTAAAAACCTTTATTCTTTATATAATGTGTTGGGATCATTGCTATCAAATTTTAGTAAGCCTATGTGGGTACTTAATTTCCTTTTAAATAATTCAATTTTTCTCTCTGTTATGGGCCTACAAATTATTTCTTGGCATTCTTTTTCTACTGTTGTAGGCAAAACAATGAATAAACCACTATGATCTGACTGTAGGTTATTTATAATTTTCTTTTCAAGATGCTCACAGTTGCAAAACACATTATCTATACATGTAGCACTAGTTGCCGTTGTTCTAGTGGGTTCTTTAAACTGGTTTTGTAAGTTAAATGATCTAAATAAGCTAATAATTTTGGTGTGTAGTGGGCTCTCAACTAACAGATCAATATTAAAATCGCCACATATCACTATGCGCTTATTGCTCGCAAACAGACGTTTTAATACGACTGCCTCAAAGTCATTGTAATTAGTTTGAGGTGGCCTGTAAACGCACATAACAATATACCTGTCCAATTCCACACACGAGATCTCAACTAATCGCTCAACAGAAAGGCTTTTGTCTTTGCGTTCCTTACTTCTTAAAGTATTTTTTACAATTATCATAGAACCTCCTCTTAATGCTTTACTTCTATTATAAGTACTAATAGGCTGGTAGTCTTTTAAATTAAATACCATTTCTGATTTTTTTAGCCAATGTTCTGTTAAGCATAATATATCTATATTAAAATCTGTTAAAAAAAGTTCTGTCATATTTTCCTTGCCGGAAAAGCCCTGAATATTTTGTGCTACTATGTTAAGACCTACTTTGGGCTTTTCCGTTGTCTGCATTGGCAGTTTAAAGCCAATGATTCATTTGTGTGTGAGCCCGTTGAAATTTTAATACTACTGCTAGTATCACGGTTGTCATTATTGTGTGACTGTGTTATAATTCCTATAACTGAGTCAAAAATATTATAAGCTAATAGACTAGCTAGCTTACGTCGACTGTTTTTAGAAAGATATAACATAACATAACATAACATAACATAACATAACATAACATAACATAACATAACATAACATAACATAACATAACATAACATAACATAACATAACATAACATAACATAACATAACATAACATAACATAACATAACATAACATAACATAACATAACATAACATAACATAACATAACATAACATAACATAACATAACATAACATAACATAACATAACATAACATAACATAACATAACATAACATAACATAACATAACATAACATAACATAACATAACATAACATAACATTTACATACAGGCACATACATTGATTCTGGCCCCATACTAGGATACCCTGTGTCGTGGGAACCAGAAACAGCATAATAATATGTGTGAAATGTATAAAAATATTGCTATGACAGGGTTAGCAATGTCAAGCCATGTGAGGCAGATTACATGATTAGAAAGAAAAAAAGACACACACAACAGAAATACAAACGAGAAGAAAACATCAAAGATAAGGTACAAACATACATAAAGAAATACAGTTAACAATTAGTTAGTAAGTTTGACTGTAACAATTAAAATTCATTAAAAATGTTTATCACATTATGAACATAATTGTAAATGCGATAGGTGACCTTCAAACTCGGATATCTTTGTATCCTGTAGGTCGAAGGGTACTGTATATACGATGTGACAATAACGTATTTATTCACAGCACATCACAATACTCCCTTTAGATTTTATGCATCTGATCTAACAGACATCGCAAGCTCTTATTCTATTTATTGTAAGTACGATCAATTTAGTTTGGATCTCCCTAAGATAGTTTTTGCTGTTCGTGGCATAAGAATGAGAATCGTTGAGAAAGACGCACTTGCAAACGCCACTTTCAGTACATTTAACTTCGTCAGTCGATGAGTTTACTACAAGCGCTACTATTCTGATACTACATAAATGGCAACTTGTATTCCGCCGATTTTCTATTTGTCACTTACCTACGCTCAAATGTAAAAAAAAAAAAATAACATAGATATTTGTAATGTAATGTTAAAAATAAATAAAATAAAAAATAAATAAATAAACTCACGCCCGTTATCCCCGAAGGGGTAGGCAGAGGCACCAGTCTCTGCCTACCCCTTCTCAAAGCGGTGGTGGCGTAGTGGGGTTGACCTTTGCTTCTCGATCATGAGGGTCTGGGTTCGAACCACGCATGTACCAATGACTTTTAGTTACGTACATTTGTTTGCACAGCAACACCATTCGCTGATAAATTGTGCCCGGATAACGGCGACAGGCTTGCCACTTGTCACGTTTGGGACCTAATAAACTCGGCAAAACGTGGTTCCAGTTCTAGAGACTGGTGCCTCTGCCATGTTAAAAATATCTACATAAAACAATCATCTATCGTCTTCGCGCACTCTGATCTGTATTTCAGCAGGTTGACCATTTTTGTTCCTCTCTGAACGACTTTACAAAGAGTGTGCTTTTTTTCCTCATTAAAACTCAAATTCTCAATTATCTACCCAAATGTATGGTTTCATAGAGCTGTGAAAAATCAAATTTCTTACTTAACGTTAAAATATACGGCTCGTTATATCGGAATTATAATTAATGGGTTGTTTGCTTTTGATCCAGAACTACAAAATTTGCCATGAAATATCGTCTTTTACTACAAAATATAGGAAAAAAACTGCAAAATATACATTAAAAATGTAAATGTTAAATCCTGATAAAATTAGTCTTGCAAGTTCGGCACAAGCTCAGAAAAAATGCTAGAATCGATTCCTGAACTGTATATAGGTATATTGATTATGTAGCAACATAAAAATGTGTACGAAACCCTCGGTTGGTGAGCCTTGGGTATACTTTTTACTTGGGTTGCTTTTACTTAGTATTTGGGTTTTTTATTTTACTATTTACGTGAATCAAATTACCGTGTCACTTGCGCAAGACACTACTATGCATGCGTAGACAATTCTATTTCCAGTGACAGGCAGACAGACAAATTGTCACGTCTATTGTCGGCACTGCACAAGTTCACGTAGTGAGTACATTCTTCGAAGTTTGTTCCAACTATAATTAGATCTACTATGGTTGTGTGTTTTATACGACAAATTACACTGTAGAATGATTTAATTTTGATTGATTGACGAAAGATTGATTTTGCGCTTTTGTGATTTCTTTTGTGGGAGTCGCTGGATTTTAAGAAATTGGTTTATACAAAGGCAGTATAGTTAATTCATTATTTAGATAGATAGATAGATAGAGAAAACTTTATTGTACATAAGAAAGGAGATTACACAGGTTTTAGTTACAGGAGTTACAGGAGTTTAGTTGTTTATTGTCTTCGCAGTAATCATCAACTAATTTACGATGTAAGCTTAATTTATGTAAACGCTGTGCTTACCTATAAGTGGTGTACATACACGTAACTTTATTTTCCTGTAACACTATTGTACTATGTTTTGTATTTATGCTGTTGGTGTGCCTAAAAAAATAAAATAAAATAAAAATAAAATACCGGCGGCCCAAAACCTGGAAGCTTGGAAAACCATGATGGAGGCCTATCACCAACATCATCATCATTCAGCCACAAGAAGTCCACTGCTGGACATAGGCCTCCTCCATGGAAGGAAGACATGGCAGGAAGACGCTGGATGCAAGCCGCTTCTAACCGGTCTTTTTGGAAATCCATGGAGGAGGCCTATGTCCATGGACGCCTATGTTGTGCGTCAAATAGCTGATGATGATGATGTGATTTTTCGGACAACGTTTAATTAAATATTAAAAATAAATAAATAAACTCACGCCCGTTATCGCCGAGGTGGTAGGCAGAGGCACCAATCACTAGAACTGGGCCCACGTTTTGCCGAGTTTATTAGATCCCAAACGTAACAAGTGGCAAGCCTGTCGCCGTTATCCGGGCACAATTTATCAGCGAATGGTGTTGCTGTACAAACAAACAAATGTATGTAACTAAAAGTCATTGGTACATGCGTGGTTCGAACCCAGATTCTCATGATCGAGAAGCAAGGGTCAACCCCACTACGCCACCACCGCTTTGTAAGCGTTTAATTAAGTATTTAGTAATCCAGTTAGCTTTGACATTAGGTCTGGACGAGGTATTTAAATCCGTTCAGACACCAATTTTATATTTTTCATGTAATCTTGAAACGTGGCCCATTTTTATGAGCATTGAAGTTGAGTATTTCGAAGTAATTTTATTTATCAAGAACAAACAAAAGTAGTCTCATTTTACGTCATTTCAATGACATATTGTGTTTTTTGTCGACATCAGTTTCATTACTTCATGTCTCACTGACCGGAGTGGAAATGAAAATAAAAGGGTTTTTTATACGGATTTTTTATACCGGTTTTTTATACAAGCCAAAGTCTGATTATTTTTTTTAGGGAACGTTAACGATGTTAATACTAAAATCCCAAAATTTTCCAATTAAGTACTAATAACGCATAATTTAAGTGAAAGTATTTTTTTTAATTGTGTTTCATTAGCCTGATTTGTGTTGAATGACATTAAATCATTTTAAAGCACTGTTCTTGCTGAAAAAAATTATTTTGGACCTAAATTTAAAGTTCCCTAAAAAAAAAACAATCAGACTTTAGTTGGGACAAATATGGCTCAAAATGTTCTAGATGGTCTATACTAACACCCTCTTGAGGCTTTGCACCCAGCTTCCAAACACCCTGTATATCGAGCAAATATTTGAGAGAAGTATGTCCCTGTCCGGACATAATTTGACCAAATAGGGGTCAAATGTAAGTTGAAAATTATGGTTAGAATAAGATAAGATAAGATAAGATAAGATATTTATTTCATCAAAAACAGAGATACACAGATATGGTACAATAACATATGTAGAGTACATTTTCGACATTAGGTTACAAGGCTTATACACAAAATAATGAATTCCTGATGTCTAAACTAGGCAGGGCCTGTTGTATAGAACACCAGTGTTTCTTCCATAGTTATATTGTAAAAAATTATAATAGAGCACATTATTATTATTCATTAATAATTATTACGATCAATTTGACTTATGATGTCACATAGATAAGACTGTATATTCAATATTGTTATATAATAAGATTTTAATCATTCTGCAATTAATTATTATTTATGTTTAAATTAAAATTGTATTATTTATAGATTTTTAGATTACTATTTATGATTTATTTTAAACTATACTAGCATGCATGTGAAAAGTGTGAGGGTGTAAACTGTGTATCTGTGAGGTGTAGTGAGTGTGTGAAGAAATTATGTAGCGTGTGGCGAATGTAGAGTAAAATATTTAGTGCCATATATTATGTAGTATTGTAATTTTAACTAATTATTCTCAATAGGTCTTCAGTTTCTGTGTAGGAGAGAGTGAGAAGAAAGTTTTTGACCCACTTTTTACATTCATATTTTGTTAGTTCGGATATACTGTGTTGTTTACTGATTCTATTATATAAAAAAATACCCATAAATAATAAAGATCTTTGTGCGAATGTTGTACGGACGCGTGGTAGCCGAAGTATTCTGGTTTTGTGTCTTTTTGTTCTGTCTGAGGAATTAAGTTTTAAGTTTTTATGTTGTTCAAGGATGACGTGTAGGATATAGAGTTGTCGAATCGTGAGTATTTCTGTAATTTGATAAACCTCTTTGGTGGGGGTACGAAACGGCAACATTTTACTAACTTTTAATATAGCACGCTGCGCTTTGCTTATAAGGTGTGATTTCGCAGCGCCACCCCACACTATAATGCAATATGTTACTATTGATTGGCACAGAGCATAGTAGATTGATTTTATTAGTGTGGAGTCAGCTATATGACGAATTGTTTTAAAAATATATATTAGTTTACGGACACGCGCTGAAAGAGTTGCAATATGTTCTTCAAAAGAAAGATGTTTGTCCAAAATCACCCCAAGATATCTAATAGAGTTAACTTTTTCAAGTTTTGGGCAGTTGCAATTGTTGGACGGTGAAAACAAACAAAAAACTGAATGTGCAATTATAGAATGAGTTTCTGGACTAGGTTGAGTCGACGCGACAATTGAAAAGGCAATGTATTTAGTTTTTTCTGTGTTCAGACTCAAGAAATTATCACTAAGCCATTTCATAACCAAATCTAAACCCTTTTGGGAATTACTAAACACTTCGTTCCAATTTTGTCCCCTAAAAGTCAGAGCTGTATCATCAGTAAAGGATGTTACTTCTCCATCTTGTAGGTTGGACCGAGGATACTTCCTTGAGGAATTCCGAACTTAATCGGGAGAGAGTCGCTCAATAAGTCACCTACCCTTGTCCTTTGTGATCTATCTAAAAGATAGGTTTTAAATAACTGTAGCTGAGTGCCCCGAACTCCAAACTCTATCTCAAGTTTTTTCAGCAATAAATGCAACGGGATCGTGTCAAAGGCCTTTCGCAGATCCAAAAATATAGTGAGGCACTTTTCTCGTGCATCTAGGCTTTTAATAATGCTACTTGACACTTTAGATACGGCGTCGGTGGTCGACTTACATCTACGAAAACCAAACTGATTGGATGACAACATATTGTTTTTCTCAATGTAGCTTATAAACTGATTATTTATAATTTTTTCAAGTATTTTTGACAGTGTCGGTAGTAAAGATATCGGTCTATAATTGCTCGTAACTGATTTATCACCTGATTTGTGTAGAGGAGTTATTATTGATTTTTTAAATGCAGTTGGGAATATACCAGAAGTTATTGATAAGTTGCAAATGTATATAATTGGCCAGCTAGGATTTTTATATTCTGTTTTATAATTTTTGAAGATATTTTATCCCACCCGGAAGAACAAGTATTTTTCAGTGAGTTAACAATCGAAACTACTTCTGTGAGATCAGTTTCTAGAAGAACGAAGGAATTCTGGCAATGGGTCTCAGCTTGATATCTCAACGCTACATTAGATAATTCACTTGAGCGATCTCTTATTATCGAATTTTCTAGGTTTTCACCCACATGAGCAAAATAACTATTAGCCACATTTATAGCTTCGGCAGGGTCTGCGGACAGTGAAAGTACATCCTTTGGGACTGTCTTATTTGGTTTAAATCTAGTGATATCATTAATGACTTGCCATGTTTGCTTGGAGCCGATCTTGCTGGCTTTTTCTAACTGGGATTTTTCATATTGTCTCTTTAGACGTCTTAGTATGTTATTACAGAAATTTCTGTAACGACGATAAGTAGTACTAAGTATATTATTTTCTGGATCCGATTTCATTTTTTTGTGCATCCTATCTCTATTCTTCATACAACGAATCAGTCCTGGAGTGATCCAGGGTTTTAATGGTGTTTTACGTTTGGACAATACAATATTAGTAGAGTTTGTTTCAATTATCCCCGCTATAGTATCTACAAACAAATTTGTAGCTTCATCACAATTATTATGTTCAAAGACCGGTTTAAAATCGGTCTTTCCCAATTCACTCGCTATACCCTTGTAATTAATTTTTGTTATTATTCCATTAGCAAAGAACTTCTTTTGTCTCATGTCCAAGCAAATACAAACAAGTCTATGGTCGGTTAAGGTATGATTTATGACTAGAGTTTTTGATTCGTGAGGAGATCTTGAATCAGTCCTGGAGTGATCCAGGGTTTTAATGGTGTTTTACGTTTGGACAATACAATATTAGTAGAGTTTGTTTCAATTATCCCCGCTATAGTATCTACAAACAAATTTGTAGCTTCATCACAATTATTATGTTCAAAGACCGGTTTAAAATCGGTCTTTCCCAATTCACTCGCTATACCCTTGTAATTAATTTTTGTTATTATTCCATTAGCAAAGAACTTCTTTTGTCTCATGTCCAAGCAAATACAAACAAGTCTATGGTCGGTTAAGGTATGATTTATGACTAGAGTTTTGGATTCGTGAGGAGATCTTAATATGACGTGATCAAGGCATGAGGTGTCTCTAGTAGGTGTTATATGAGCTGGGAGGAGACCATGGCTAGCAGTAAGCTCCAGGTAGCTGGAAGTACGAGCCTCTGAGTTATCTCTTGCAATATCAATATTAATATCGCCAACCAGTAATAAATGTTTATATTTATTTAAAGAGGTTAGTAAACCATCTAATGAGATTAAAAAAGGTTCAATAGATGAATAGGAAGGTGATCTATAAATAGAGATGATGGCAACATTGTCATTAAGAATCGTGACAAGGCAATTTGCTTCATGAAAGTCAGGTTCAAAACATTGTACATTTATATCTTCTTTTATGTATATTACAACTCCATCGTTTTGATTATAATTTTTTGCTGTAGAAAAACAAGTAAATTTTGTGAATCTTGGTAAATTTTGATTAGTTGTACTATTTAACCAGCACTCGGTAAAAACTATGACGTCTGGCTCTATCCAGAGAAGCAGACTTGCTGCCAAGGATAAGAAGCGAAAAAATGGCGCATCTCATACCAATCTGCTGATTTGTATCGCCAAACTCGCCGGGTGCCTCTCGGGCTAAGATCGGGCGGAGAATGTGTTGACACAAACTTCACCAGACAATGGTCAGAAGTTCCCAAAGGGGAGGATACGGACACATTGTACCTGTCTGGATTAAATAGTATTAAATATAGGATTAAATAGTATTATCGTGCGATGTACAACTCCAACTGTGTTTTATTTCAAAAAACATAAAAATGGATAAAAATAGAACGAAACAGTATAAAATACAGTTAGAATGTGAAAGCTATTTTCATGGACTCGTTCATATTATATGTGAAGTCGGATTACATTTCGAATAAAATCTAGAAAGAGTGACGTTGTTTTAAATGATGATTTTACAATCTTAGACCAAATGAAAATTAATATAAAATATGGTGTAAAAAGGTTAACACTGTTTCAAGTTAACGTAGTGTACGGGCGAGATAAAAGCGACCCAAAAACAATATGACAGGTTGACAAATACTATTTAGGTACATTTTATCAAGTTGAAAATTACGGTTAATAAAATATTCCATAAATACCGGAAAAAACTATTTGTTTTTTGTAAAATAAGCGAGACTTCAATGTCTGAATTTTAAATTTGTCCATGGCTGTATCGTTTGATCTAGACACGGTAGATGTAAATCTCTGCAGCGGTCTTTTTTTAAATTATTTATTCAAGAAATTTCACAAAAAATCATAAATTATAATACAAAAAACCGCCATTCAAACCTGTGTAGGTTTATCTGTGAGGTTAGGTACTCTTTTTTACAACTACATAAGTCTACTACATAAGGTCTGAAGCGGCCGCTGTACGACTTTCCCTTATTGAACAGTTTGGTTTTCAAAATGCACGTCATGTAGTATAATCTTCGGATTTACTTTATTTTCCACGTCGACTCTACCTTTACCACAATAAATAAATACATTTATTCGCCATATCGCCGATCTTACACGATGACAAAAGTTAAGCAACATAGGGCGCGTTCAGTGCATGGATGGGATGACACCGTTCTGTGACTAATGCTAGTAGCATTTTTCCGAGCGTTTCCAAGCTTTGCAAGGCACGTTAAGCAGTTGGTGCCGGCTCCCGATAGATGGCAGTCGTTAAGTCAAGTCAGAGGCCTAAGGACGGCTTGAAAACTTCTGACAGTAAGACCAGCCACTAGTCCTTACAAGCCTCCACCAATGCGGACTTGACCCTCGTGGTGGAGGATGGCTTATACCTTCCACGGGCAAGAGACCCGTGCGGGGACATAATGGGTTGATGATAATTCGCCAAATCAATTTCAGATCTCTACGCACACAAGAAACAGGTTCTACATAACTCGTTAAGGGCCTGCCTTGTAAGCTTGGTAGCTCGGTAACCTTTTTTTATAAGGAACATTCGTCGATTCGGCCCAAATCACAAAACCGTGACTCGCAATGATATGCGCAACGTGAATAGAGAAAAACAAGCGACACGGCCAGTCTCTTGGCTCCAACTAGGTAGAAATGCCGAGAGTGGTCGTGACAAGCATGCCGTTACGGGGTTGCATTGTGCCGGAATTGGTCCAACTTTTTGGACCAATTAGCTCAGTGTCTGTAGGCAGGAGATTTCTGAACTACGAGTACATTTTGTTTGGCAGCAGACATGCTAGGTTTTATTAATGCATGTTTTTAATCAGGCAGGACAGAATACGCAATAGTGTGATCACAGAACGTTGTAAACTGAAAGAGGATGTAGTGACTAGAGTTGAGAAAGGAATGTTGCGTTGGTTTGGACAAGTGGAGAGGATGAAGGAAAAAGACTGACGAAGCCAATATATCGGGCGAATGTGAGTGGAAGGACCGATAAGGGACGCCCCAAGCCGCCATATTTCGACCGAATAGGAGATGAATTACCAAAGGGCTAGATAAAAAGTACCTGAAACCGACATGCGTGCACGCAACGACTAATGAAGGTCGGTGAAGTGAAAGTGATTTCTCAGGATCGTGGCAGGTGGCAGTCCCTGGTCTCTGCCTACCCTTCAGGGATACAGGCGTGAGCTTATTTTAATCAACACAAAAACTTTATTTTTTATTTTTTATTATAAATTGAATATAATTATATTAAACTATATATTTGGAAACGAACAAATATCTCGGCAAGATTTTATCCTTCAGTTAGTGACCAGTCTACGTGCAGAGTTTGTGGAAAAAAAAAAAACATTATTTTTACGCCTCAAATGGCAAAACATGTTGGACTTTCTAATAATTATTGTTATAATATAGCAACAAATTATTACTCACATTTTACAAATAAAATTCCTTATCCTTAGTGGAAGGAGCGACTCCCGAAGGTCCAAACGGTTTAAGGCTACACCCAGTTGTAACTCCTTTTATACCGCGTTTTGTTTGGAATAGAGTTTGTCACTTTGTTTGGCCCTTGCGAGGGACAAGTTTATATTACCAAAGTGGCTGGGGTTGCCGGGTTACGGCTAGTCTTACACATTTTATTCAGCACGTAAATAGTAAATTAGATGTTATGTAATATACCTAATACTGCTAGTATTATTATTTGATGTGGTCTTGACTCCAAAGAACAAAGATGTAAAATTATTTTTAGTTTTTTAATGACCGTCTGTTTTTATCTTGGTTTTGTAATATCACTAATATTATTAGCGCCAGTTTCTAAATTCAGAATTTCGCTAACTAATTATTCAACTGTAGTACTGTCTCGTCTAATTTCTCAGAAAAGAGCGTGACAGAAAGTTACTTAAGTAGGTATTTACAGTCTGTTAGCTTTTAAAATATACCTCGGCTACTATCGGATAGAATGGGATATATTCGTTTAATAGAAATATTGGAACTAATATGACACTTAATTTCAAAATTGGAACTAATATGACGGAAATAAACTAATACAGAGCAGGAAGTAGTGTTAATTACACTCGTGTGCTTTCGGCAAAAACCGAAGCCTACTCTAGAGCACGAGGTATATTCTAAAAGATAACAGACTGTACTTAGTGAAATTCTCAATCCAGAAATCGGCCCTAAGCCACATGTTTTTTAATCATGCTTTCGTTAAAGTTGAATAAAATATAGACGGCAAAAACGTACCTACGCCGAATCGTATTTTTTTGTTGCGCACCATACATTATAAAAATACTTTAAAATATCGAAAATACATACTATACAACCAACCATTACTGATTTGCTCATGTACTTTTAAGAAGTTGGCTTCTCTATTCTACCTCTACGTAAAGAATGCTGAAAAATCATGAAAATAAAGCAATTTTAAATCATCAAGCCCTTAAGTGGCCTATGTTTGGATATTTTCACACAACCATATTTTATAAGTTAACTCGTGTTGAAGGTTTTGTTTTAAAATAAAAATAAAATAGGCGTAACACGCTCACCACAGTCGTGTGGGTGTAAAAAATGTCTCTTTGATTTGAAACAGCACTGAAATGAAGCCGACGTAGTCATGGAACTGCCACTGCACTACAATGAATTAGTCCTATAACTGTCATTGTGCTGCAATGCATTAGCAGAATCTAGGCTTGCCTTGCTCGCTGGACCGGACATCTGAGACAGATTCTTGCTGGATGAGGATGGCTGAGGACAGGAGGAAGTGGCGTGCCTTGTGGGAAGCCTGTGTCACAGTATAATGAACACCAGTAGACAGCGTTGGCCGTCCGCTGATGTATCTAACTACCTACGCTCGCTCGATCGGCGTAGGCAAAGCAGGGTTGAAGCACTGAAGAGTCGAAGCGCTTGTGTTTCGTATTTGATACTGCCACGTTTAAATATTCTCGTCTCTTTACATTTATCAGGTACTAGCTTTTGCCCGCGACTCCGTCCGCGTGGACTTTAGTAAAAAAATTTGCAACCCCGTTCACTCCCTTAAGGGTTAAATTTAGAAAAACGGCGAAACACGTGTTCAATCAATTGTGTTGAAGAGTATTTGTTATAGGTTTCAAGAAAATTAGACAACATTCTTTATACCTCCCATACAAATTTTGTCAACCCATATCGCCCCCTTAGGGGTTGAAAAAAAAAACCGGTTATTCCTTGCCTACATTATATATAGACCCTCTGTGCAAAATCTCAGCTTCCTAGGTCCAACGGCTTGGGCTGGGCGTTGATGAGTGAGTCAGTCAGTCAGGACTTTGAATTTTATTTATATAAATTTCGAGAGCTGTAAATAGTTATTTACATAATTATTACGTGCTTGTTTAGTATGAAGTCTAAAAATAAGAAATAATAATTGTCTAGTTTATTAATAATTATGTCTCATAACATGTCAGTTGGTTTGTTGCGGTTTATTGCACATAATTAAATACAAAAAAAAAAATAACAAGTATGTGTCGATGTACAAAGGCGGACTTATTTCAAAATAAATTTCTTCCAGCTAGATTAAGAAAGGTTTTGAACAATAAAACAGAGAGCGGGAGATGGCAAATAAAACTTAAAGGGTAATTGAACAAAAAAAAGAATATTCCAAAAATTGTAAAAAATCTAAAATAATAAAAAAAAATAAAAAAATAAGCTCAAAGTAAAAAATCGAATATTTTATAATACCTACATTCTTTAGTTAATTTTTATCTAGCTAGCCAATCCGACGCGTGTGACACGAAGCTCACCGAGATGTCGCATTTCATAGTTATGTATATCGTATAGGCGCGTTTCGGACGATAGTAGGAAGATCGGTAACTGCCTCAATAGTAGACGAGTCATCCGTCAGTCATCCCGTGACTGATAATAAAAAACTTATACGTATCTATCGTAAGCTCATCCCGACTGCGCAGATTTCCGTTTAAGTTATCCAGCGGGCATTACCGTCAAAATACAGCATTTTCGTCGAGATACTTTCGAAGATATTTACTGGTGACTCGACTTTTATCCGTGTAATACTAGCGCGAAGGTCACCACAATTTTATTGGTTCCTTGTCTTCACTCTTGATTGCTTCGCTTGGTTGCTTTGTTATTCTTAAGACTGCCGACATTTATCAAAACCGCGGAATAAAATTAATGTTCTAGAAAACGAGGGAAACGCGGCACTGGAAAAGCAAATAAATAAAATTATTTTAATTTATGGTTATTGTTAAATGTTTCAGTTCTGAGTAAAGAGAAATCGCATACAAAAACTACATTTTACTTTCCGTCACAATAATAATAAATTGATTAATTTAGTCCTTTTTAAACTGAAAGAGCACTATATCTCTTATTTAAAATAATTTTATGGTATTGAACTTTTTATTAGTAGTCTGTGTAATATATTCGTATGTATGTTTATTATTGTTTAGTTTAGTGTTTATATACTTTTGTGTTTAAGTTAGATATATATTTCTGGCGTTCTTATATCTATGTAGGTAGTCATTTACGTAAGTTGTATGTATATTAGTAAGTACTTTATTATCATTATTATTTTTATACCTACTTGTATTTAGATAGAATATGTTGGTTTCCACTTTACACACTCTGCCTCACAATCTTTTTTAAACATTCCAAAATTTCTAGGCTGTCTGGAAGAAATTTCTTTAGAAATAGATAGATAGATGGATAGATAAATCATTTATTTGCATTTACACACACATGAAATGAACACAAACAAAACAGGTTATCCAGAAGTAGAAAAAAACCCAAACAACACATAAATAAGTCCGCCTTTTGATTTTTTTTTCGCAAACCTATTATTTAAGTTATATTATCTATTTTTTTGTTATGCAATAAAGTGCAACAACAACAACGATATAATAATGCAAATATACTTCCGGCGTGCGTGCAGTAACCACTAGTGAATGTCGATGAAGCAAAAGTGATATCAGGATCGTGACAAGTAGTAGTCTCTGGTCTCTGCCTATCCCTCTGAGATACAGGTGTGAGCTTATGTATGTAATATGCTTCCCAGTTTTCTTCTTAGCGTGTTGAGGGCAAACCAATTTTTATGAGTCTTTACTAGACAGTTGCGGCCCAGAACTTTGCGACACTGACTGCCTCATCACATGCAATCATTAGGTTCTCCTGAATGCAGGTGTAAGGGCCCTCGCCCACGGCGGCTTTTTGTAGCGCTACGGCCGCGCGACGGTGCCCTCGCCCACGTTACCACGCTTCTGTCGCGATGCGAACGCGCCACCGTCGCGCGGCCGTAGCGCTTCGAACGCGCCACCGTCGCGCGGCCGTAGCGCTTCGAACGCGCCACCGTCGCGCGGCCGTAGCGCTTCTGTCGCGATGCAAACGCGCTACCGTCGCGCTTCTAATCGCCACAGTTGCAAGATGGGCTCCGTTGAGGCAACATTAGTCACGTTGTCTTTGGTGCTGCTTTTACGTAAGCAGCCGAAGCGCCGACAACGACAGCTACGTCACGTAGCCCCGGCTGCCTGAGTAATCCTAAGGTCCCTCGCCCACGGCGGCTTTTTGTAGCGCTACGGCCGCGCGACGGTGGCGCGTTAGCAGCGCTACAGCCGCGCGCTTGCATCGCTACGGTGGCGCGTTAGCAGCGCTACAGCCGCGCTACGGTCGCGCGTTGCAAAAGCACCCTACGCGCGTTAGTAGCGAACAAAAAAACTAAAAAGCTACAAAAAGCTGCCGTGGGCGAGGGCCCTTAGGCATGCAGGGTACGATGAGATGTTGTACTGTAGGCCACAAGCCTTCTCTCAGACAGATAGATCGTCCTCAATCTGTAGAATTTTTGGTTCGCCTATCGGCTTACTATAACAATGGTTTTTACTTGTTCTTTCAAGTTCATAACGCAACTATTACCTGCTTTATGCGTGCCCACAGAGGATCGTCAATTTCAGGTTTCCTCGCGCTACTTTTCATCACAGTAAAGATTGCGAGCGGTATTGCTAATTCTTATCCTACAAATCCATAAATGTACGTAACTCAGAAAACTTGGTATAATTGGAATCACCTCCAAGTTCGCACTTTGAAGAGAACCGCCTCCAAGTTCTAGAAGCAAAACGACCAGCAAGGAAACAAGCCCTGCCCTTCTACGCTATACTAATGAAGACTGACAGCTCTACTGCGCCGAATGCGACCGAACTTTTAAAACGAAGTTCGGATATTCCAGCCACCTTATGGCTGGTTCATACGTAATTAGTTGTCAAGTTAGTTCATCAACCCATCATGTCCCTACCGAGGGGCACGGGTCTCTTCCCTGAGGAAGGTATAGGCCATACTCCACCACGGGGGCCAATTCCGGATTGGTAGAGTCTTATAAGACTAGTGGCTGGTCTTACTGTCAGAAGTTTTCAAGCCGCCCTAAGGCCTCTGACTCGGCTTAACGACTCCCATCTATCGACGGCAGCCGGCACCAACTGCTTAACGTGCCTTGCGAAGCACGGAACCGCTCGGAACGGTGCCACTAGCGTTTGTCATAGACGGTGACCCATCCATGGACTGAACGCGCCGTATGTTGCTTAACCTTAGTGATCGTTTAAGATCACTCAGGCAGCCCAGGCTACGAGCGAGATCCAAAACCTCACTTAATACGAATTTAATTACTGAATTAATGACTTGAATGTGCTGTTGATCGTCCATCTCGGGGGAGCTAAAGAACTTAACTGATGCGAACGTGTAAACGCCAACTTAAAATTAAGTCGCCTAAATTTAAGTTAAAATTTTGTTAACTACTTGACAACTTAATACGTGTGAACCTGCCATAGAACACACGCCAGGAAGCAGTGACGGTCGCTGTCAGAGGACACGATGAGGGGCCTAGACATGGCTTGCTCTCATTTCTTCATCCATCGACCTTTTTATTTTTCATCTTTAAACAGGTCATCATTGTCATCACCATCAGCCCACTGCAGCCCACTGCTGGGTATACCTTTTCCCCCAAATGCCATTTCACACGGTCTCTCGCTATTCGCATTCACGGACATCTTTAAAGAGGTACAACAAGTTAGTTCTTGATAGAAGTATCGAATAGTTATTTACAAAAGATTTTAGCTTCGTTGCGTCGCCAACAGTTTTACACTAATTCGTTGCACAATTCAATTCAGAATACTTTACAATTAACGAACTTAGCCTTTACTAAACATTTACCTCAAAGTACATTTTTCACTCAAAGAACAAATAGATAATATTTTCTACTACCAGATTTTTTATACTAATTGGCTTGACCGTCACAAGTGGAGTTCTGTGATTGAGGCCCTATGCTCCCCTTGGAGCTCAAGGACCAAAGAGGAAGAAGAAGATTTTTTATAGCCCTAATGAACGATGGCTTGGTCCTAGCCCCAACACACTGAGTCGCATTTATTTTATTCATTTGTTTTTTATTTATATTATACTTAGTACTTAGCATTTAATACCACAATGTCAAGAAACAATATTACAGAATAAAAAAAATATTAAAAAAAAAAAACACTCCGACCCACATCAGACGCAAAAGTCCCCATAGTAGGCCGCGTTACCTAGTCTTTTGATGGTTTCCGCGCCTTGTCGTTCGTATTTCTGTTGAGTGTGTCTTTAGTGCTATAAATGTTTCGCTGTCTTTCATTCCACTTTCTTCCTATCGGAATCCTGATGTTTGCGAAAGCAATTAGTATGGAATTTGAAGGACAAATTGGGATCGCTCGGGATTGGTCCGCGTAATGTAGAAGCAAGTATCTATTAAGGATCGACATACCAATCGCTTCTCACGTTATTGGAGCTTTTGAAAACGCTCTTGAACTCAATTAGAACAAGGCACCACAATTATATTCCAATAGGTGCATGCCACAAACGCCGACAAATATTCCACTAAGTGGTTCTAGTGCCATCCACTATTAACAGGTGTTAATAGGCTTAGAGCCTGGAGTGCATTCGATTAAGATTTAAACTTTTGTGACCTGCACGCATGTACTAAACACTTTGTTAATGGAGCCACCAGATTAGGAAGAGCGGATTTGATAGAATGCGTGCTGCATGGATTCGCTATCGGTCAAAACTATACTAGCATTTGATTGTGGGTTCACTCAATCACAAAATTGTTTTCACTGTCGGATAGTAGAATATCTGTTTGGTTCTATGATTTTTCAAAGTGAATGTGTACGGCCAATTCTTTCATTGCATGATACATTGCTTATAACGTTTCACAGTCTCTACGCACCATTAGAGGCCCTAACTAAATATTAAGATAGACAGTCGACAAATCAATTTACTTGTTAGTGCGTATCATTCGCCGACGCGTAGTTAAATACTTACGCTTGATTAATTGGCGCCGGTGGTTGAGAATCGCTGAAATAGCCCTTAGTATAGGAGAGGAGAGTCATAGAGCGTATTACGTGCGTTTGGATGCGTCATTGTACACCATACAGTTTGGGAGGATTGTAAACCTTAGAAAAATGAACGTGCCTTTACAATAGCTACCGAATAGGCTAGGTTTATGTTCATCATCATCAACCCATCATGTCCCCACCGAGGGGCACGGGTCTCTTCCCTGAGGAAGGTATAGGCCATACTCCACCACGAGGCTTGTAAAACCAGTGGCTGGTCTTACTGTCAGAGGTTTTCAAGCCGCCCTAAGGCCTCTGACTTGGCTTAACGCGTGCAATCTATCGACGGCAGCCGGCACCAACTGCTTAACGTGTCTTGCAAAGCACGAAACCGCTCGGAAAAATGCCACTAGCATTAGTCATAGACGGTCACCCATCCATGCACTGAACACACCCTATGTAACTATGTTGCCTAACCTTCGTGATCATTTAAGACTAACTTAATCATTTAAATGACGATCTCTGTGACGCAGCGGTTAGCGCATCTGTCCTGGGTTCGAATCTCGGCTCGGGGCAAAAAAAAACCCCGGGTCTTGAATGTTTACATGTTTGTGATGTCGTTAATGTTTCTGGTTCCCACGATTCAGTGTATCCTAGCGTGGGGCCAGAAGCAATATGTGTGAGTGTACGTAAATGACTAATTAATTTAAAAAATCTTTTATTTTTGTTGAGCATAATAACATTATTTCAGTGTTTCTGTCTGGTAAGTACTTCCAATATTGTTAAAACTGAAACTTATGTACTAACAATTAGTTCTCATTTTAAATACAACTGGTTTCCTACGTTACAGGCCGAGCCTAGTGTGGAGACCCCTGGATTTTTTCCTTAACCCTTAAATGCATGATTTTTTATTTTCAGTTAAAATAATATACATGCTTCTTCTTAGATAGAATACGTATGGAGAAAAATAATAAAAAAAAAATTTTTTTACTATTTTTTATTATTATTTACATAAATCCTTATGTAGGCTACATCCTACAGTATGCATTCTACAGAAATTAAAATAGCTTAATAATATCTTATGTAATAGAAGTATTAACACAACATAATTTATTTATTTATTACATGATACTCTCTAAAATAACAGAGTTTGTTATAATAAAATGTTATATGACATTTTTCACAAATACTTTGAGTAAAAACAGTAGCAATAGGTGCAAAATACCTAAATGTACAGGGCATTTAGACATTTGCACCTATTGCTTTTTTCACTAAAGTTTGGCCAGTGAGCCACTTGATTAAGCTAGACATCCTTTACTGTTGCCACCTGTGAAGCACATTTAGGTCGCTTCTTAGCCTTATTTCTATTTCCAAAGAATTACCTGGCCTTCTTCTCCATTGGAGGTTTTGCCCAAAAGGCACAGAGTTTCAGCAATTTCCAGGCGTAAGACGCCCAAATTACAAAGCTTTTCGCTAGACTGATCTGGCTTTTCCCAAAAATTTACATCACCTTCAGGTATGCTATACCTTTTTACTTCACAAGTAATCCTCTCAAGGCTTGCCGACGAGTTAGAGCATTGCAGGGTACATTTGAGGTGCTTCTGTTCCAAGACGCTTGAGGATCTACTACCAGCCAAAGGTCTTCATCATTGGCACTGGAAGATGGTGATCTTCTGAAGGCTGCTCCATATGTAAATCAATGTCGTCCTGTATAATTGGAGGTTCCTCTTCATTGTTTTGCTCAAGAACATGATGTAATTCAGTTCTATTTTTGTAGAACTGAACGTCGTTTTCGATAGATTTAGCTCCATCATTGGATTCATTGCAGTACAAATACTCAATGGAGCTTGCTATATGGTCATCAGAGCCGATCCACCTCCTATGATCCATCAGCAGAAGTATTTTAGTTTGTTGTAATAGTTTTCTACTAAATGCATACTGTAGGATATAAACTACAAAAGAAAAAATATATAATTTGATAATTTAACAACGTGATTTGGCACATTTGTTATCTTTTCCTAATTTTCAAGATAGTACTGAACTAAATATATAAATTTTTATCATAACTTACCTTGACGATATAAAATAAAATTGCTTTGAAAAACTTCTCTCCGAACAAATTGTATTCGTGCTCGCGCGGAAATTGAAAAGCTGTCAAATTCAAATAAAAGCAAGGCTCAAGGGTACCAACGTTGAAATAATATAAAATAGGGTTGTTTCCTGTTAACATAGATACATTTTTATTTTTTCATAGACCACGATTGGTTCACATACAGCCTAAAAATGTAATGTAGGCTGCATCTTACATCATGCGTTTAAGGGTTAAATAAGTACATACTAGCATGCACAGACAATTAACATAACATTTAGATACAGTTACATACAATAGTGATTCTTTAACAAATTTTTTTTTGTTTTTTGTGTGCATTTAAGAAATGCTCGTGGCCCCAGCCGCCTGAGTGAAATTAAGCGATCACGAATGTTAAGCAACATAGGGCGCGTTCAGTCCATCGATGGGTGACCGATCTATGACTAACGCTAGCGGCATTTTCCCGAGCGGTTCCGTGCTTCGCAAGGCACGTTAAGCAGTTGATGCCGGCTGCCGTCAATAGATGGCAGTCGTTAAGAGGGAACATCACGGGCTAGAGAATTGAAAAATAGGTTTTTGTAAAATCTATTGCTGTCGCGCGATGCCCGAAGAAGCGAGCTATCAATGTGTGAATGGGACTGTCAATGTGTGCGTGGCACGCCCGCCGCGCCGCACACGCCGCCGCCGGCCGCCACGCTCGCGCGCCAAGCCGGGCGTAGTCTGCAAGTTGATTTCGTTCGGCGTGTGCGGAGTGTTGTTTCGTCTTATTGTTTTACCCTTTGTTTGTCTCTGGCTATTACTTACTGGACATTTTATTTTGTGGAGCTCAGGCTTACTTTACGAAAAAATTAAAAGAGACGATGTATTTTGATATTAGAAACTTTTTATATCGATTGTCTGTTACCAGATCGAAAAATAATCCGCTCTTTTTTTATAGATCCAAGTTCATTATTGATTCGATTCCCATTTCATTCAATATCCGTTTCAACCAATCCCCATTTTCCCATTCTCGACGGTCGTATACCTACCACGAAATTTAGCATGCTCCGGACCATTAGATAGGTACAAGTTTTTTATAGATCAGAGAGAGAGAGAGAGAAACGGTTTGACCACTGAATAGTTTTTTTATAGCTAACTTTAGATATACTTTCAACATTATTCTGCCATGCTAAGGGTAAGAGCAGTAAGTCGGAAATTTCAAAGTTGAGAAAATGGAGGACAAAGTTTTGTATTACATTTTTATTTATTTCTACTTTAGCTTATAAGTTTTTGTAGGTGTGATTTTTTCAATATGTAGCTTAAATGGAGTTCTTTCATGATACCTACATGCTTAATTATAATAACTAAATTACTATTTAGTTATTATAATATATTATTTAATTGACGAAAACTCATAATATTTCTAGTACGAGTTAAATCTATTTGTACTGATTGCTTAGAATAACCGCTGTAAGTACCCCAGTTACTGCTTTAATACTAAGTATTCCATACATTCGATATCTATATTTTGTATGAAATTACGTGTCACTTTAGGGTACAAAAAAACTAAGATGTTATCTAATAAGCAGTAATCACAATTTAAAAGATAATATAGTGAGACATCTATACTTACAAACCTTGAAATGTAGTAAATTACAGTTTTTTTCTGGAAGACTCTGAAAGTACGTAATTAAAGTGAATAGGTTTAATTTCCCGAAACCTACAAATATGCTACAATTCAATCTTCAGGAGCCATTACATCCTTATCCATCCATATTACTAGGTACTTCTTGAGTTTCCTTTTTAAAGTTCTGTACCCAAAGGGTAAAACGGACCCTATTACTGAGACTCCACTGTTGGTCCGTCCGTCTATCCGTCCGTCTTTCACCAGACTGTATCTCATGAACCGTGATAGTTAGACAGTTGAAATTTTCAGTTGATATGAGATTAAAGCAGTAAGTGTGATTAGTGCTGACATTCTAAGTTAAAAATTTTTGATTAAGCTCATTTACACAACAATAATGTTCACTTACAGACTGTTTTTATTATTAGCAAAATAGAACATAGATTTCGGATGTACAATAATTAACTTGAAGTAAGTATATTTCCTGCTTTTACGCTAAGAAAACAAAATCATTTCATTGACTTACTGCTGTTATGCTTCATGGTATTTTTAGGTTCCAGTGAATCTAGAAAAACGGGGATTAGACCAGTTTTTAGAACATGACGCGGCGATTCAGGATATGTAATTAACTAATTTTTGATAAAAATCGACTTATTGCTCTTACTGTTAGCGCGGCAGTATTGATATTAGTGTACTTTGAGCATTTCAATAAATAATATAAAAGGTTTATAACCTACTTATTATTTTCCAACAATCGAACAGCACAATAATCTGCTAAATGCACTTCACGTAAAATACTCTAACTAGAAATATCGATATCAATGAACAACACCAAAGTATCGATAAAATTATCGACTACGCGTCACTAGTGTATGTATACGTAGTCCGCGCCTCCCCAACCTCAAGCCTCCCCCCGCAGAGCGCGATAGAGACAACTGCAGCTTGGACCGAAAATACCAATTAAAAATACACAAAATCAACGATTCGTAGTCCCCTGATTTCTTCTCCAAAACTTAACAAATTGAACTACTTTTTGCATAAATAATTAAAGAAAGGCTTTGGCCGTGTTTCTATGTTTTCCATTTTTTATATAATCTAGTAAAATTGCTTTTCTGATTTTTTGAATACAGCGGAAAATCGGGCCAATTATTTAGGTTTTTGAATGTTCATAATATCTCTTTTAATAATAAATTTATGAAAAAAATAAAAACATAGAGACATGCGTATAGTAGCCGTAGATTTTATGGAAAAAAAGAATTGCTCTACTGGCATTATCCAGGGAGGAAACAGGGGACTACGTTTGTATGGACAAACTGCCGTTGTGTTTCCTCTTAAGCCAAGTCAAAGGGCTTAGGGCGACTGGAAAAGTTCTGACAGTAAGACCAGCCGTTGTTTTTATCACAAACCTGTTATTTAAGTTATATTATGTATTTTCTTTTGTGCAATAAAGTGTAACAACAACAACAACAACAACCAGCCACTAGTCTTACAAGCCTCCACTAATCTGGGCTAGGTCCCCGTGGTGGAGTATGGCCTATACCTTCCTCAGGGAACTGACCCGTGTCCCTCGGTGGGGACATAATGGGTTGATGATGAGACATACATAATTTTTCTTTATGTTTAAAACTGTCTTTAAACATTACCTACTTTGGAACTTGGCACTATTAGAATGTAAGGATAAGCCCCTCAGTAGCTTCGGCAGCCCGCATCCAAAACAACGGAAGTCTTCCTACATCCGAAACATCTCACTGATGAAAGCGGGAATAAATGCTCCGCCGTGTGGAATCCACGGTACTATACGCGCACTCCACGACCTTTTCTAATAATATTAAAAGCTTCCCCTCTTCCCGACATTTTGTTTTGTTGCTACACCATCGTCCGGGATCGAAATGAAATGTTTTTGTAGGAATTCCGTTAAAATTACAGCAGTGGCGAAGATGGAGATACATAAATCTCACAAATCACTAAGTTAAAGATATAGATGGGACCGGTGAGAAAAACGTTAGCTTCGTAGATCGAGGAAATAGGCCATTTGACCGATTTCTGAAAACCATCTCATATTTTTTGTTGGTGTTCATGGAGTCCTCGAAAAGTGGTTGTTTTAAATTAATTCGTGTATTTGTTCCAAAAAATGCAAACGAAAATTTACTTTTCAAATAAGCCGCCAAAACGCTATCTTTGGGGCAATATGGCGCCGCACAGGAATTATGACGTCACTTCCCAGTAAACCAACCAATGAACGTAAGAACGAATGAATGACAGGCGCCATTTTTACTGCCATGTGACGTCATCATATAATCGGCCAATCCAGGCCGTTTTCGATACAATGACTGCAGATTTATAATTATCAATTTTTTTTGTGTTTTATTTACTAATAATAATTTCTTTTTTAGTCAAAATGCCTTAGGAGGCAGGGTCAGGAGCGGTTTTAAGACTCATAATTTATACGAAGACGTATAAATACTACTGTTTTTATCACTTTTGTGCTGCTGTTGCACACGCACATATGGCCCGCAGAGCCATAATTATTATAGTTTCAGCGCTAAAATTAGGTAATTTGATGGAAGTAATTGGCGAATTTTATATTAACTGTTATAATTTTAATTGAATGTCATTCGAAATTTATTATTACCAATTTTAATTAATTATTTATCACGATTGAATTTGAATTTATTTTCATAATTCTGTTTTTGTTTATTATTGTGATTTAATTCAATGCTATTTGTGTAATTTGATCATTCTATTTTATTCATTGTTATGATTTATTTCACATTCTATATTGTTATGATGATCATTGTGTTATGCTTTATGTGTGTGTGTTTCAAAGCGCAAATAAAAGTCTTATGCCTCTATCTTATCTATCACTCTGTCAAATAGCCTTTTGTGAATGTGGCTAGATATACTGAAGAAGACTGGCAAAAGTCGATGCTAAGTCATCTGGCGTGGAACCTAATAATGGGCTTTGTTTACGCGTCGGACCCCAAAGGCCATCAGTTTTCCGAGGTACGTACCACACCCGCCACATCAACTGAACAATAAATTATTTAAGCGGAGGCTTTGGTGATATTGAATCAGTATTTGTGTCACCAGCAAATTAATCGAGGTAGAACTTGAACCTAACAATATTTGATAAAGAATCTAGAGAAAGAAAGACTGACGAAGCAAATATATCGAGCTAATTTGAGTGGAAGGCCTGGTAAGGGACGCCCCAGGAGGACATAATTCAACCAAATAGGGGACGCACTAGCAAAGGGAAAGATAAGAAGTACCCGAAACCAACGTGCGTGCATGCAACGACCAATGAATGTTGATGAAGCGAAAGTGATTTGTCAGGATCGTGGCAGGTGACAGTCCTCTCTATCTACCCTTCTGGGATACAGGCGTTAGCTTATGTATGTATGTGTAATCTAGAGAAATAACACAAGGAATGTTTGTTTTCGGGGGACAGTCGGTCGCATACACGAACAAACTTTACGACGCATTACGATGTGTCACATCCCACACAAAATGCTTTGCATGCATATTTACCGAACATTTGCCAAACTAGGTTAGGCTGTACGCTAAAGCACGGCGTAATTTCTGCAAATATGTTACTATTCATTCAAATGGCTTTGCAGGCGTAATCACTGGAGCTCCGCAGTATATTCAGTGAAGGAAGAAAGCGATTTTTTTATACATAATTAGATGCTTAGGCAATACTTTTAGACATAAATCAGTATTTTCCTCTTATCACCTTCCTGGCGAACATTATTTTGGCTCATCAACGTCTAGGTGGCATACAGGAGTTCCACAGTTCTATTTTGAGGCCATTCTTTTTCTTAGCATATGTACCTATAAATGATCTATATACCCTACCCAGAATAGGCTAGTTTCCCAAAAAAATGTAATTAGTCCGTCTTTTAGATTATTCAAAAATAAGGGACACGTATTTTTTTATTTGTAAATTAGACCAAAAATGACAAAGATATAGCCCATTAAAGTTACGTGTGACGTCACGCCGTGCTGCATTTTGTAGCACTGAGTGACGTCACACGTAACTTCAATGGGCTATATCTTTGTTATTTTTTGTTTAATCGAAAAAAGAAAAAATACGTATCCAATATTTTTTTATAATCTAAAATACGGACTAAATAGAATTAAATTATTTTGACACTGAAAACTACCCTATTATATTAAAATTTTCTTTTTTGAGACTTTTTTCTTCACTACATTCGGCAGCAAGGCAGTGGCTAATATTAATATTATAAATACATTAACATTCAACAAATAGAATGTCAATTGTTTACGTTGAAATAACGTTCTGATTACATGCATCTATATATACCCCCGTTTTGTTCACCTTTTTATCCCTTTTCGTAACAGATACCGTATGTCCGTACGTCAAAAAGGCGTTATATTATGGAAGGTGGAACTTTCATTCACTTTTTTTCCGCGTATAACACAACTGTCAAACCGTTATTTGTCGAAAGTTTGACGTGAACAGGGTATATATAAGAAAGGGGTGGGTAATTATATATTTTTCTGCGGCAAGATCCGTAGTCCCAACTTCCTGTTTTGTTCAAGACTTTATCCGGGATTTGGGCCGCTGGATATTCAGAACAGAGTTTCTACTACGATCTGTTAGGTCATGATCAACTCTACGGGGAAGTAAATCTATTATAGAAAACAATTTTGTGAAATCACTTATGATGTGAAGAACACATCGAGTTGCAGAGCTTTTTGTCAGCTTTTTGAGATAAGATGAGATTTTTTTATTTGTAAAACGTACGTATACATTGGTATAAGGTGTTTAAAAATGTTGATTGTTCCAGCATTGAGCCGTATAATTTTTTTTAATGTCTTAATAGAATTGTAAGCTATACGCAATTAACTACGAAGGCTATGTACAATCTACAGTACTTTTCCTTACCATAAAAACCAACCCTGGCATGTTGTTTGACATTGTATATGTCAGACAATATAAAGGTAAAAAAAAACTAATTGTCATGATTTTTGATAAATTGCGGCAAAGGTTCTATTTAATTAAACATCAAAACATCATTTTAGGACGACCGGTAATTTATAAGATGTATTTAATATCATTTTTAACAGTTAATTATTTTAAAAGTGGCCATTTAAATAGAATTACATTTTTAACGGATTTGTCAAAAAATGACGCCAAGACCAAACAATACCATGCGCTCGCCTTTAGTCTATAAAAGGGAGGTCTCGACAATAAAGCGGCAGTCTTGTTCTGGCGCTGTGATTAGGCGGAAGCTCTGCCCGATTAAAGAATTTGTATTTATAATTTATATTAAAAGTCAAATTGTGAAGTGATTATACAGTGATGTGAGATTTGTGAAGCGAATTGTGTTGTTCGTGATATAATAAAATAATAAATCTACGGATGATTGTTGTTGTTGTTGTTGTTGTTACACTTTATTGCACAAAAGAAAATACATAATATAACCCAAATAACAGATGTCAATAATAAATAATAATTAAAGCAGACGGTAAAAGTAGGTATAACTAACATAGTAATTTCAATTGTAAGAACATTTTTCGTCTAGGTCTAATTTCAATTGTTTGTTAAATATCATGTAATCATCTAGTTCTCTCAGTTCCTTCTTCTTCACATTATGATATAGCTCCTGAAATAAATACCAGTGACTTCGGAGCAGTGGTAGTGAAGCGGCAGAACGCCGTCTTCTCATTCGGGAGGTCATGTGTTCGAATCCCGACATGTACTAATATTTTTAATTGCCTTAATTCGTAAAATAAATTACTTACAATAGGCTAGTTGCCCTAAAATGTAATTATTCCGTCTTTTAGATTATTCAAAAATAAGGGACACGTCTTTTTTTATTTGTAAATTAGACCAAAAATGACCCATTAAAGTTACGTGTGACGTCACGCCGTGCTGCATTTTTTAGCACGGAGTGACGTCACACGTAACTTTAATGGGCTATATCTTTGTTATTTTTTGTATAATCGAAAAAAGAAAAAAATACGTGTCCAATATTTTTTATAATGTAAAATACGGACTAAATAGAATTTAATTATTTTGACCCCGGAAACTACCCTATTATTAGTTAACAGTGAGTGAAACACATTAAAATAACACACACACACAAACATATACATATATGGTCAGACGGATGGATAGGTCTGTCTGCCCATCCGTGCGTCAAGGAGGCTTAGTAATAGTAATAACCTATTAGGGTACGGAACCCCAACAATATAAAAAATACCGGAGTCCATAATTACATCAAAAGAAAATAACAAAGAGGGCACACTGTGGTAAAAAGTTGTATAAGTAATATTGTAGCCTACACCGAGTTACAAAGCTCAGAAGTCATTCGTTTGCGAATACCACTGTCAGAACTGGCCCAAATTAAAATGGGACCACACGGAAAGAACCAGCTTTCAAATAAAAAAAAATAATCAAAATCGATCTTTACTCAGTTAAAAGTTCTGAGGTAACAAACATAAAAAAATATAGTCTAATTGAGAACCTCCTTTTTTACATTCGGTTAAACAAGAAATGAAAACCATGCTGAAAGCACTAACCTGTGAGTGGATCTTCTGCATAACGTATTTTGCGTTTGGGCCGCAGAAAAGTTTTCTGTTTTGAAAACGTTCCAAGTTTTTTGGTCTATTGTTCTTCCCCATTGAAAATAAACAGCGAGGAAGCGAATTTAGGGTTTCTTTTCTGGTGCAACGCGAGTGGCAGCTGTTGGATTGTACTTGCGCACACATTGATAATTCCAGCGCTTTTATAATAAAAGTATTCCTATGATTTCTACTAAATACATCATCATCTGGTTGTACCTATGGTTTTGTTTTCAGTAATTGAGGTAAATTGGAGGAAAAGACTTTTCTAAGTTTCCTGAATGCTGCCCAGCCGAGTTGGATTCGACGATTGACCTCTTTCACGAAGCACGCAGAACTGACGGCCGATGGGGCCGAAAAGTTCTGGAATGGAGACCACACATCGGCAAGCGCAGCGTAGGACGACCAAAAACAAGATGGACAGACGATATCATCCAAGTGGCCGGAAGACGCTGGATGCAAGCCGCTTCCGACCGGTCTTTTTGGTAATCCATGGAGGAGGCCTATGTACAGCTGTGGACTTCTTGTGGCTAAATGATGATTATGATTTCATCATCATCATCATCAGCTGTACTTGTTTGACACCTACTGCCGGCCTCCATCGTGGTTTACCGAGTTTCCCATTCACTCACAGACTCATCAAACACAGCCTAGATGTTACTAATGCATTACAGTACAACGATAGTTGAGAGACGCGTCGATTTCATTTCATTGCAGCTTCAAGTCAACACGCGCAGCAGCAATAATTCTAGGCATCTAATTTTAAAATCTAGAATTTAAAAATCATGTCACGTGATCCGACCTTGTGACTGTAATCTATCTTCTTCTTCTATCTATCTATCTATCTATCTATCTATATATATAAAAGGAGAAGCTGACTGACTGACTTAGAATCAACGCAGGGCCCAAACTATAAGGGTTAGAAGCTTGAAATTTTGCACAGGGGTTCTTTTTGTAACATAGGGGAGCACTAAGAAAGGATTTTTGAAAATTCATCCCCTAAGGGGGTAAAATAGGGGTTCAAAGTTAGTATTAAAGCCCACGCGGACGTAGTCGCGGGCAACAGCTAGTTGAACTATAATGCTGTAACGAGGTTATATTAGGCTATTTACTTTTAAATCTTTCGATTCCGTTTTCAATTTTCTAATTCAAAATTATTTGTCTTTTGTTCGTAGTTCACTTTATTTGTCATGGCATCGCCTAGGTCATTTGGATCTCAAGTCTTAGAAGAGACAGCACGCCCAGTGCCTTCAGTTTTACTACATTTTTTTTATTGATTATTTAAAGTGAATTAGTAAACCACTGCAAGTTAAATTCAGTATTCAGTGAATGTTATATTTTAATCCTGACGGTTCTGTACTCCAAAACCTTATCTTCTACGAGGCACAATCGTAAGTGTTGCGTGTCATTTTTTACGTAGCTCTCTGTTAGCATTGTGTTAAGTTTAGTTTTAAAAATGTACCTTTTGTCATCTCAGGTGCCTCTACTTTTTAACAATAAAAAAGTCCTTACACCCAACGAAGTCTCCTTATTTCTGCACCCGCTGAGCTTCCTGGCCTTGTTACGTGACAATGCACTGACGATATCGAGGCCCTGATCCTAACCTAATTAAGTCGTACGTTCTTGGTACATGTATATCTGCCGCGGATTCTTCACACCCCTTGCCCCGCCGTTGCCAGGGCCACTTAAGCCGAATGAGTAACATTCAACTAACACGGACTACATAGGTGTAAATAGAATGTGCTCTCACTGGCAAAGTTGAAGCCCATTTCAAAGCGCGCCCGTGTACTAAAGACAAACATCAGAATAACAGCTAACAACATAATTTCAATGTTAAACATACCGACAACGTTTGCCCTGTAAAGGTGAACATACATCTAACCGAGCGAAGTTAGTTTTAGAATTCTCTGCATGAAGTCCTTCGAAACCCCGTGTCGCATTAGTCGAATTTAGAATTCGGAATTTGAAACTTCAAAAGGCTTTCAAATGTTTCGATGAGGATAGCGCGTATTCTCTTTAAAATTGCATCAGCATTTTGACAGTCAGTCAGCCTTAATTACAACAATTGTAATTCTGTTAATGATTACATAACCTGAGGCATGAATTCCACAAAAGACGAGTTCTAGATCAGGCTGATGATTACACTGGCAATCGAGAATACAAACAGCTAGACGAAATTTCAATTTCATTCTCAAATGAAAATCGCGAGAATAAATTTGTAGCAGTTAATAAATTTCATTTAAAGTAGTGAGACTGCACCTTTTAACCGACATAACCTTCTCTTGCTAAATACAATTTAACTATTTGTTTAACTCGAATTTGTTATTGTACTATCGTTGGACGTTTTATTTATTGTTACACGCGTGTTTCGATTAGACATCGGTTTTAAGCTTAATGTTTTGGGAAATTGTTGACTCAGTTTAGAATAGAATAAAAAGTTTTATGCACAAAGTATTTAATTAAATTAACATAATATTACAACAATACTCAGTGCATGTGTCATTGGGACGCTATGGCGACGTTGCCAACTTCGTATTCAAGAGTTCATATTGAAATGCGACGTTGCTAAGTCGCTAGTCGTCGCCATAAATTCGTCCCGGTGAGGTAGAGCCCTTAGAGCTAAAAATAATAGCAAGACTATTTAATAACACTGTACTGCGTTTGTGACAATGACCCAGCTCAGCGTGTGTTATAGAAAGAGATATTTCTGTAACGCTGGTATTCTGCCGGTGCTTAACAAATAAAAGACAAACTAACTAAACTGAAGTACTTAATACCTACAATTATACTTGTGAACTAGCACAACATTATTGACTACATAAAATTATGTACTTACAAGTCTTTAGTCTCTTACGTCAGGCAGCCTTATTAAAAAAAAAAACAAGATTCCTTAAAACAAATTTTAGAATCAGTTTAAATCGTGTGTAGTAACAAAGATTATTTAAACTGTTCTTATAAATAGCACTGTTACCCCCGGTTTCTCGTATACTAACAAGCGGTTAATCTACTCTTAACAGCGTCAAAAAATCGTTTGACAGCTGTCAACAGTAGATTAACAGATTGTTAACACATGCTGGATGCGGCAAGCTGAAGACAGGGTGCTATGGCGCTCATTGGGGAGGGCTATTCTATTCAATTCAATCCATTTATTTCAGACCATTAGTCCATAATTTGTTATGTTAGTAATTTTCTTATGCTATAAAAAATCAAAAAACACAAAAAACACATTTTCAAATCACATAATACAATAACAATTGCAAATAATAATTAAATAGACTTCACGTTTTTCGCTGGGCCACATCCCTCTCGGACAATATGTGTGCTGCTATGTCCAGCAGTGGACTAATATAGCCTGATGATGATGATGATGATGATGAACAGATGGTTAGCGTACGAGAAGCCGTAAGACTATTACAGCATCTAGATAGTGCAATCGATATTGTTCTTAGAGGTTCGAATGATTTATTTATATGTTTTTATTTGTTCTGCTATTTCTTAGACGATCCAATAAATCTACAAAACCTTATGAAGTAGGCAAGTGTATCCGAAATAAAGAAAATACATCTAAAAGAGCTTACCAAATGTATTTTGAAAATAAAAGCCTATTTGGGCCAAAAAAATAAAACCTTAAGTCTAAGTGTCAGGCAAAGATTTATCGATGAATTAGTGTCACACTGTTTTTCTCGCTGAAAAGTCACGACAACACAATGGCCTATTTCCAACAACAACAAGAAAATAATGTTGCTGGCTGAAAATTAAAAAACACCAGAAACATGCAAACAATTACTAGGTACCTACATAAAAAGATTTGTAATGTTCAAGTTCTAAAAGTCGCCATGATTTTTTTGAATTTGATTCGAGACTAAGCATCCAATTTTACAATTCCATTTTACGACCGCTTTTTTTAATTATTTGTACAAATAAAATAATAAGATTTTATTTAAAAATAAATACGAACGTACATTTCTCTAAGCACAACGCTTACGAACAAATGAAACGTGATTGCCATTATTATTCTAACTGCAGTTCCGAGAAAACATTTTCCCGCGGCGTCCGCCATCTTGAAACGTCATCGCTCAAACCCCAAGCGTCTAATCTTCCCGCCTTTTTATATTTCGAACGTTATTTTTGAAACAATAAGCCGCTTACTTCGTAATTTCCCTTGGGCGTGCATTCAGCAAATTTCGGCAATGATCGGCCATCATCGCCGCAAAGTTTCGTAGTATGTAATTAGGAGTCACGATGCAAATGATGCGGTGTCAGAATGAAAAGAAATAATGTAATGTTATTTTACATCTCTCATATTCGGTAAGTAGGTCCTTATTACCCCCAAATGGGGCTTGTAGGTGACCAATTAGCGCTCTAGGGTAATAATGTAGCTAGAAAAGCCTACGGCGGTAAGTAATTAAAAAAAAACTCTTTCAAAAAGTTAGCGTACATCTAACTGTCATACTGGCAATAGATATCATGCATTCAGCCCAATGACAAAAGAGGTCGCTTCGCGATTCAGCCTTGTCTTCGTATAAGTATAATAGTCATCAATTTCAAATATCGAACGACGAAGCTCCATTTCGTTCTTGAAAAAAAAAATTAAAAAAAAAGGTGAAAAAAGGCGGGAATAGAAAACTTTTACTTTAAATATTGTTTGTTTTTGGGATTTTTTTTATAATTACGTGCTAATTAGGAAAAAAACATGAGTTCTGCAAGTGATGAAGATATAAGCTGCACTCTCGATTCAACGAAAATGGAAGCTGAAGCAGCAATGAACAATATTATGCCTGAAAGTTCTAAAGAGAGATAGTTGAAAACTTACGACGAGTTCATGAAGTGGCGAAAAGAAAAACGAGTAGGTAGAGTGCGACAAGTGAGTCCTGGCACAAGCCTTTGGCGGGAAATTTAAAAATCTTTTAGTTGATAACCCTGCATCTATATGCCATAAACCATCTTGATACTTTTGCTTAACTTGATTATTTGTTTAATTAATTTGGAGTTTCCAATGAATTTTGTCCAAACATAAATAAATATAAGCAAAACGAAAACATTAACTACATCATAACCAACATTTCCACTCCACCAAAAACAGGGATAATAAAGATGCACCACATAAACTTATAAACATTTATTAATGCTGAACCATAATCAAAATCTGATTCATATCTTTTTTCTCAACCAGCGTGCCAGGACTCGCTTGTCAGACTCTAAATGTTTTATTCTTGCAATGCCGGTTTTCTTCTACTTACCTCACAATCGAGATGTAAAGCAGAGTAGTTAGCTCGGATGTAAGCATCAATTGCACCCTCGAACTATAGGCGCCCTCGCTGCGCTCGTGCGCCTAAATATCTCGGGCTGCAATTGATGCCTTACAGCCCTTGGCTACTAATCTACTATTACAATGACTGCTGTTGTTGATGTGATATTGATATTCAGCAAGCAGAAGCTAATTTTTTTACGTTGAAAGAAATTATTTTCATTTCATTTGATTTGAGACACAAGTTTTGTATGTTAATCTTTATTTAAGGGTTTGGTGCACTATGTCACCATATCACCCAAGTGATACTTATTTATTACTAACACCTTACCAACTACGTAATTATATAATGACACAATTTCTGGCTTTAAGACCAAATGACTGAATGAATATTCAGGAGATATTCTGTCCGGCTGTACTAAGGCTGCGTTCAGACGAAACTGACTGTCAGCCGCCGATATTGAGTGAGCGTTACGCAGTTTACGCATTTTGTTCTTGTTCGCTTGAGTGAGTCGACCAAAGCAAACATTTGTGCCGTACGCTGTGCAACACTGGAACTCCGCACACTGGTGGAATCGTGACTACATAATAACTTGGTTGGATTTTTACAGAAAAACTTGCCGAGTGGGCGAAGGTCTTATGCCTTGAGGCACTCGAAGGTTCGGAACAAAATTATTCCAAACTAATTTCAAACTTTGCGGTAGAAAAAAGGTGTTTCATATACCGGTCGAGTGTGTTGTAATCTCAATTTGTTTTCATATAAGCAATTACCTAAGTGTTTTGTAAGCCATGCTGGTATGATTTATGAATTTTATTATTATATTTGGTCCATAATGGGCACCTCTATGTTAACATTTTTTGATTGAGTTATGGATCTCAAGGTTTAGACGTAATATTTTTTCTCTGTATTTTAAGTAAAAAAAACTGTCAGTATCCTAAATAAAAAGAAAAAAAAATAGACTCTACTACTGAATCGCCAGAATCACTTCAACTTACTCGTACTGAATCACTTCATCTGGGGAAAATTTGCTTACTTACTATGCCTACTTCAAGACAATAAGCACCTTTGGGGACTAACTGCCTATCGAGAGCGATTCTTCATTATTAAAAAATATTCAAAATATTATTAAAATTTCTCGCGAGTGCGGAAGTCCCCCTCAGAAGTTTTCTTTTTCGCCAAAAAACCGCGCGTGTGCGAGTCGGGCTCGCTCACCGAGGATTCCGTGCTCACAATTATTTACCGAGCTTTTGAAAGAAATATTTTATATGATTTCAGTGCCCAAAGTGATCCTATAACGAATATAAAATGATCCTATTTGACGACCTCTGTGACGCAGCGGTTAGCGCATCTGCCTACCATGCAAAAGGTCCCGGGTTCAAATCCCGGCTGGGGACAAAAAAAAACCAAGTCTTGGATGTTTACATGTTTGAGACGTCGCTGTGTCTAGTTCCCACTACACAGGGTATCCTAGTGTAGGGCCAGAAGCAATGTATACTCCCTGTATGTAAATGTTGTTATTTTATATTTTAAGGGTTCCGTTTTTTTCTTTTTAAGGTACGGAACCTTTAGGAAAAAGACTCGAGCATTTATCTTTGCGGAAACAAAGCTTTGTTCTGCGACAACAAAGGTGCAATTAGCAATGCAATTTTTATAAAACCAATTTCGTTCCGCACTTTCGGTTCGTTATTATTTTACGCAACTGAATCGTGTAATCCGCAATATATTCACACGCAAAACTGACAGGTGAAGGCGCGGCAGCTACAAAACGCGCAAGGGATAGAAGTTTCAAACTTATCTGTTCTTATTTATCTGTATGCATTGTATGGGTGACCGTATGACTAACGCTAGTGAATTTTTTCCAATGGCTTTTGTAAAGTCTGTTCTCTATCATAGTGTCACTTTGATATTTACCGCCTCGGCACGTTGGGGCCTTAAACAAAAGAAATTAAAGGAAGCCGACGCGGCGCAAACACGCCAGTTAATTTGGCTCGTAGCTCGTCTCATTCTACTATTAAGTAGATCACGCAATTAAAGAAGTAAATCAATCAGTATTTTAGAATGGATTTATAACGAGACGATCCTGCATCACTTAGGTAGGTACCTATTCTAAATACCGGTGAAGATTAATATTCTGAGGACACTTCGAGTGATGAAGAGTAGTGTTTTACTTTGTGCTTTGTTAGGTATATTGTGTACTATGCTTTTTTTTAGTTGTATTATTTAAAAAAATGTTTTTTTACCCACACCAAGATTGCCTTCGTGTGTACCGACACTATCTAAGCGAACGGACTTTATCTACACACACAAAATAGTGACTTACTATTTATTATTCTAGTGGGATCTCTTTGGGCTAATAATATTCTTATTTTATCTTATCTTGTTTATGATTATGTATTCATAAACATTTACATACAGAACATACATTACTTCTGGCCCCACACTAGGATACTCTGTGTCGTGGGAACCAGAAATAGCGACGTCACAAACATATAAACATCCAAGACATGGGGTTATTGTTTTTGGTCCTCAGCCGGGATTCGAACCCGGGACCTCTCGCATGGTAGGCAGCATGGCCACTGTCCAGCTTTATGGAATAGACGTTCATTTGTTGTTATACAAAGTTTTCCTTTTATAATTTGGTAGAATTGCTCGTTAACTAAGAAGGATAGTACAATCTTAATACTGTTAGTTTTGCCTTTCAGCTCATTTCACCTGCTACTGCACTATTTTTTTTCACGTTTCTACAATGAACCGGAAGTTAATGAGAAGAGAGGAAGGAGAACTAACTAAAAGCTAACAAAACTAAAAAAAAAAAGCTCTTTAACCCCACAAGCCTCGAGGACCCGCGGCGGGTCCGATGTATGATCCATTAGTCTATTCTTGACTTTTTTCTCAGACTTTAAACGACAATAATTTAAAAAACCTTTAGCGTCAGAAAACTCGATACCGTTTGCAAATTTAGTACTAGCTAGCACTCAATTTGCAAACTGTTTCGAGCCCTCTACCGCTAAAGGTTTTTGATTTATTGTCGTTTAAAGTCTGAGAAAAATGTCAAGTATAGACAAATGGACTAAACTACGGCGCATTCTGTCAGGCCCCATAGACAAGCCGCGGGTCGGTCTTGCAACTGCACTTTGAATCGAATTTTGAAGACGATATAGACGACAGTTGTATAAGCATGTTTTATTCTTTGAAAACTGTGAATAACTAACTAAGCTGTGAAAGAAAAAGTGTTCTAGACCTGAGGGGCTAAAGCTTAACATTTTTCAAAAGGATCTCTTAATCGAAAAATTTACAATCGAAAAGTTTTTCAACACTCACAATCTTGGTCGCGGGCACTGATAAAATCAAAATCAAAATCAAGAATTTATTTCAACGTAAAGAATTTACATTCTGCTTGTTGAATGTCAATGTACATACAGTTATGTATAATGTTAGCCGCTGCCTTGGGGCCGTCTGTAGTGGAGAAAAAGGCAGCGAAAAAAAAAAACTCCACTCTGACCACTTTTCTCAAATCACCTTAAAGCTAATACAAATAAAACATACAAAATAATATCTTGGATGTGTTGAACACTAGACACATTTATCCTCTAGTCCTTAATAGTTGTCTGAAACTCTGTCCATTAGTTAAACTAATTACCATCTAACTGCCAGTTCTTTCCACTAGTATAACTGACCTTTCGTCAGTGTATATTTGGGAAACGCACTCGAACTCAATTCGTGCACAGCGCCGTGCAACACGATGTATTCGCAACAAAAATTATGTGGTGTTGAAATCGAATGAATCAATCAGACTGACAGTTCATGTCTGGAATAGGCTTGAAACAGTGGTTTTCTGTCATACATCTATATTAATAATTTCGTACCGGTTTACGATAGACTCGAACGAAATGCACATCAAATGGAAGAGCGTACCTACAAAAATAATCGATCCGAATCGACAATATACAGGCGGAAAATTCGGATTATCGAGTACTTTCAATATAAAGATTAATTAATTAATTAATTAATTGCTATATAATGGCGTTGCTAAGTAAACATGTTAATGTCCTCAATATCATGTTGGTGTCACGTCATCACGCGTAACAGGTGTCATATCATAGGTTTGTATTCTGTTATTGAAATGGTGCTTAGCTAAGTCTAAGTAGTCAATATCAGTGACTTTACGTGAACTTAGAACTATCACTTCTAAGCCTTTTGTTCACAGACTACTCCAAACGTCATTTCACTGATGTTCTACGAGCATTATCTGTGGGATTTTTTTATTCACTCTAACATATATAAAATTGTATGATGTTGTCCTGCTCTCGTGTAGCAATGTCAAATTTAAAAAATTACGGCGCTTTACTAAGTACGACTTTAGTTTACTTTGCTAAGACTGATCTAAGCGTGAACTTAGGATTCGTCTCTGAATGTCAGCCTAAGTTCTTTGATTCTGAGACACATACGTGATAGTTATTTAGATAAATACGATTTAAGAGACATATCTGGTGACACATCGATACAAAGGAAATCGTGATTCGAGCGAAGCTGGATGTCGTCTAGTAAATATATAGGTATAAGCTCACGCCTTTATCCCAGAGGGGGAGGCAGAGACCAGGGACTGTCACTTGGCATGATCCTGACAGATCACTTTCGCTTCATCGACATTCCTTAGTCGTAGCATGCACGCGAGCCGGATAGGGTGAACAAAAAAACTGTGCCGACTTTGGTTATAGGTGTATTAATTAGCTTGCGCCAATACGATTTCATCAATGGCTGGAAAGTGCTGTAGTGATTACAGCGCTGTCCAGGTTTATCCAGACATAGGGTTAATTAAGTAAATAAGTACAAAAACGTCTTGCACCATGACATTTTAGAGCCCTGCCGATTAACTGTGCGTTTAATTAAGTATTAAGAAGCTTACTTTTAATCGAGTAATTTGGTTTAGGGGGAGTTGCGTGAAGTCTTTGAATAAGAAAGTAACTATAATAAAACTACATATCCAGGGATAAACGATTAAAATGGTGATTATGCTCCGTGCCACAAACACGGCAAAGCATCAACTAGTGCATTATTATTCTTTATTTGGAAATCCAACAGCACAAAATAACATAAATATTTGCAATCAATCGTTGCGTGCATTGCGTGAAAACATTTTTGGTATTATAATGAGCCATTTCTTTTTTTATTTCCCATCAACATTTTCCGGGTAGAGTAGTTTATTTTTATATTCGGTGTGGCTATAAGATATTTTAGTTTTTTGTAAAACAGTCTTGTTTATAAAAATAATGAGTAATGCCTCTCTTTAATTTTTCCTGACTTATAAACATTAATTTTTTTCAAATACGAGTATCATATTTATTTTTATGTAGTCTGTTTTTCAGAAACTATTCGTTGTTGTAAATTTTTAAAATGGAATTGACGAAATTTGGCGAGGTTGTTTTCAAAATCTGAAGTTAAATTGAAAAAAAAAAACATTAAATCTCGTTTGATTGATATCTCCTAAGACATGAAAGAATGTGGAATTGCAATTTTCTGAGATCTGGTTCAAACATTATAGTGCTTACGAAAATGAAAAAAAAATGAAAGTGAGATCGAACATGATCGAACATCTATCTTAAGAGCGACCAGAGTGCTTATACTGAGTTTTTTCATTCACATTCGATAGCGAGAGCGTTTGCAGTTTGTAAGAGTGACAAAGCGCGCCACATAGTTGTCTCTTTGTCACTCCTATGCAAATTGCAAACGCTCTCGCTATCGAAAGTGAGTGAAGAAACTCAGTATACGCACTCAGGGGTGCAATTAAAAAAAAGTCCTTTAATGTATGCAGTTGTCTGATCAAGCCTACTCTGAACTGTCAAATACATACATTTTGACACGTTTAAGTGGTCTAAATGCTTAACCCGATAGAGTGGAAAGTTACGTAATACGAGGGCTGAGCCTCGCAAAGTGCCGTATTAGTGGATTTTTTTTATTTTTTATTATAAGAACTTATATCTCTGAAGCCAACCTAGGTGGGTATGTGGACGTAAAGTTTCTCAAAGACTACCATTGATAAATTTCGAAAGAAGAAGAATCGAGAACATACCTATAAATATTATGAGATTAGACATGGGTTACACATGAGCCGATTACTATTTAGAATAGGGTAGTTTCCAGGGTCAAAATAATTAAATTCTATTTAGTCCGTATTTTGGATTATAAAAAAATATTGGACACGTATTTATCTTTTTTTCGATTAAACAATAAATAACAAAGATATAGCCCATTAAAGTTACGTGTGACGTCACTCCGTGCTAAAAAATGCAGCACGGCGTGACGTCACACGTTACTTTAATGGGCTTTGTCATTTTTGGTCCAATTTACAAATAAAAAAATACGTGTCCCTTTTTTTTTAATAATCTAAAAGACGGACTAATTACATTTTTTAAATCAACTAGCCCATTAACAGGTGTTGTTATATTCATCCATCCCTCACACAATAAATAAGAAGACAAGGTGTTATTTTTAGTAAAAAGCCTATTATACGTCCCACTGTAGGGCTACAGGCCTTCTCTCAGAGAGAGAGAGCGAGAGGATGAGATAAAGTTCCCTATCTTTCTCCTGTATGGGAAAAAATCTATTTAAGGTCAAAGGTGAAAAATATGTCTTTTTTTGTTATTTTCAGCAAAACGGTAAGTTTTATCATAATAATACCTCAGACTTTCTTACGATGTGTTCCTTCACTACACAAATGTACATAACTTAAAAAACGACTTCGTAAATACATGACCGCATTGGAAGTTGATCCTGAGTCTCTCGTTATTTTAATGTACTCTTTCTAAACAGTGTCTTGAGTGCTTTTCTATGACAAATGTGGTCTTCAAGTAGTCCATCATCCTGTCCAATTAAAGAGAAAAATCTTAGCCCAAGTAAACGGGACGTCAGTCATGTGGGCACGTATGCGATCAATCAATCACCGCAACTCTTTGAACTTAGGCAGGTGTCAATGAGAAATTCTGGACTCTGTTGCTCCAAGAAACAAGTTCGGGCTTGCGTCACAGAATACATAATAGTACAGGTACAGAAAATTTACTCCGAAAAATCAATTAGAGAAAAAGGGACTCTAGCAGCGATACAATAACGTGCAATTCAGATCACACGGCGCTAAAAAAGCAACGTGTTGCCTCTCTTTCTACCGCGTAATTTTTACCTCTTCTGCCGCCTGAATACCTACCTATTTGCCACTCTGGAGTGGTCGCCGCATGTAGTGCACGCAAGCAGGCATGTGGAACAGGCCGTTGTCCTTCGTTGCGATTTTTAATTCGTTGCGATTTTTAACACGGGAATCATTCGTTGCGATTCGCGACTTGGCCCCCGTGGTGGAGTATGGCCTATACCTTCCTCAGGGAAGAGCCCGTGCCCTTCGGTGGGGACATAATGCGTTGATGATGATGATGAATTCCTACGCGCACTACGATTTTCTGCGAAGTGGCGGATTTACAGAACAAAAGAGCCGCGGGGCTTGGTACCACTTCATAGGGTACGATTTCACACGAGCGACTTTAAATCGCAAACGATTAGTTTTCTAGTATTTCTGTTATTCGCAGATTTACGATATTTTTTTTGCAATGAATTTTTATCGCAGTGCGCGCTTAGCCTTAGACACAAAATGTGATTAAACTAAATAAAATCTTAAATATTTATCCTCTATCCCAACACTCCGAGTTATGGAGAGAGCTATCTGTGAAGCTGTTAGGAGGTTTACTGCGTGATCGAATCAGGAATGAGGAGATCTGCAGAAACACCCGAGTTACTAATATAGCTCAAAGAATTGGTTAGCTGACGTGGCAGTGGGTGGGACAATTGCTCGGAGAACTGATGGCCGTTGGGGCAAAAACGTTCTGAACTGCGTGGGTAGGCCCCACAACAGACGACGACGAGCTGTTTACGGTGGCTGGGAGTTGCTGGATACGGGCGGCCCAAGACCGGGAAGATTGTAAAACCCTGAGGAAGGCCTATATCCTGCAGTGGACATCAAATGACTGATGACGATGATTATAAAACTTTTTCTTTAACGGCGGAGTCTAAGTGAGTGCAAGGTCTTGCTCCCGTTCTTACTCCGCGTCCTCCTTCTGCGAAGTAGATGATCATAAACCTTACCTAACCTAACTCTGTCAATTCTGATCTCTGGGCGTCCTTGAGCCTTCTTATGAGGCCCACTGTCAGCGACCAGGTCTCACATCCAAAGGTCATAACTGGCAAACTGACACTGAAGTATTGGGTAGATCTCATTACTCTCATTACCCATTGCAGTGGTAATACTGAGATTGCACTTTTTTTTCAAATCGGTCTCACTATTCCCATTGAATTACGAAACGCCGAATGGTAATAGCGAGACTTATGTTCTCCTACAAAATGTCTCATTATTCCCATTTGGAGCGGTTTTTTTTAAACGTCAGGTGTAAAATAGTATAACTATCCTACGGAAAAAATCAAATCTACGATATCAAAACAATAATAAAGAGGTCGTAGTATCGTGCGTTTTATTGGTCGTGAATAGTAGAGCTATTATACATATAAACGCAATGGGGATAGTGGATTACTAATGGTTGACCAAAAAATTATTGACAAATGGTCATTCGACAAACAACGTTTAACCAAATGTTCATTTGGCAAACGAGACATTTGACAAAAGTATCATCTTACAAAAACTCACTTAGCAAATGATCCATTAGCAAACACTACATTTGTTAAATGTTTTGAATATTAAAATGTCAATTGACCTTTTTTAATTTCACCAAATAATATGTTTGGCAAATGAAGCATTTGTCCAAATGTCATTTAACAAAATGTTGAACGCATCAAAGTCGAGTCTGTTTTCGATCTTACATAGAGAACCTAACGCTCCGACGCGCTCCGCTTCGCTACGCGCGTCGTCGCACCTATATTTCTGTTGTCACGTATTCTTTACATCGCCGACCCCCCGTTCGTAAGATTGATTAATAAACGAAACATTTGTCAAATAATACATTTTATCAAACGTTTTTAGACCAATAGTAGTTTTGTCTGATAACTCAGTTGTTAAATGTTCATTAAGTAAAATAATTATTTGTAAAATGTAAATTTAAGTGTTGATCATTTGGATAAGTGAGTCATTTGTAAAATGATTAGTAGTAAAATGATCAATTGGCGAAAGCATTTTTTGTCAAACATTGTTTGTCAAGTGTAATTTTGCCAAATTACTTTTGGTCAAACAGCAGGACCCCGGGGATAGTGATACAAGTAGTATCACTATTACCATCAATGGGAAAGCTCAATGGGAATAGTGAGACTGACCCGAAGTATTTTAGACACGAAAATGTGTTTTAGTTTTTCGAACGCTGCCCATCTGAGTTGGATTCGATGAGTGACCTCTATCTCAAAGTTAGACTTGCATAACTGGATTGTTTGTCCCAGGTATACGTAGTGGTCGACAATTTCGAGGTTAGAGCCATAGAGCCTGCAAATTGATAGGAGTAGGTGTTTCATGGAAGTTCATCACTCGAATTTCGAACTTTTCAGCCCAAAGTAATAACTATCACTGACAATAACCTGTATGACGTGAAAGCACTGTTTTGCCAATAGGCCGCCGTCATCAATGCGTTCTCGTGTGAAATCATTTATTCATGAATTGTTTTGAAAACAAGCTCAACATCCGACTGTGCGATGAAACAATATTTCTGCGTTGGCCATTTTAATAGCAACGTTTGTCCTCATATTGTGTTCGGTTTTGCTCGCGTTGACAGGTTTATTTGCAAAGGTCGTGCAAAAAATCCTTTAGTTAGGCATACCAATCTCACTTTGTGTAAGATGCAAGTTTTCTGAGTAAAGAGAAATTTTGAACTAAACCGTTCGTAAGCACTACACTTTATAAATTGTTCTCCGGATAATTACTTGACGTTTTGTCGGAAGAGTTATATCAATATGATTAGTATTTTGCCTCCTGATAAAAAAAATTATGTAGCAAAGTTTGAAAAAACATAAAAAAATATGGTTAACGTTTCAAGATGCAGCAAGATGCGTTGCAGCGGTTAGCGCATCTGACTACCATGCGAGAGGTCCTGGGTTCGAATCCCTGCTGGGGGACAAAACCCAGGTCTTGGATGTTTACATGTTTGTGACGTCGCTGTTTCACAGGGTATCGTAGTGTGGGACCAGAAGCAATGTATGTGCCTATATCCTCGTAAGGCCCGACCTTGAAAATAACAATTGATTTTGTGATCACTTGAAGACATTGGGCCTCACGAGGATATGCAAATGTTATGTTATTTTAAGAAATTGAAAGTAATTTAGCTTTCAGATTTTAAATACCTACTAACCACTAGACTAGGGAGTAAAATGTATTTTAAAACATCTATTCCAAAGGTGCGCTTGGAGAACCCAGCGTTAACATTCAGAAAAACTATAATTATGTGAGAACTGCAAAGATCATAAATTAGATCATCATCATCATCACCGTTAACCCATAATGTCCTCACCGCGGGGCACGGGTCTCTTTCCTGAGGAAGGTATGGAAGCTAAGGATTGGTGAAGGCTTGTAAAATGGCTGGTCTTACTGTCAGAAATTTTCAAGCTGCCCTAAGGCCTCTGACTTGGCTTAACGACTGCCGTCTATCGGCGGCAGCCGGCATTAACTGCTTAACGTGCCTTGCGAAGCACGGAACCGCTTGGAAAAATGCCACTAGTGTTAGTCATAGAACGGTCACCCATCCATGCATTGGACGCGCCCCATGTCGCGGCCGGGGCTACGAGCGATCCCATTAACACAAACTATTGTAGGATATTTTGTGAAACCGTGATTGTATAAATATGACCGTTAGTTTTTGTAAAACGAATTTGTTATATGAATTATACTCTAATCTATTAAGAATTTAAGATTTTTCCGTAAAGCCCACCATTCACTACACGCACCGCGAGCCGAGCCCCGAGCCGTACGACATCATCGTCCACATACTACACAAGCGCCAAGCTGCTTACTACTTTATCTGCAGACGACGAGCGCCGCGCCGAGCCGCGAGCCGCGCACCGAACCGAGAACCAACATATTCACATGCAGATTTCTCTGCGGACTTGTCCGGACAAGTCCGGCGGATGGGCGCGCCTGAGTATGGTAGCCTTAAGAGTTTTTGTATCGTTGGCGGTGCTGACTCCTCTAAAACTGAATGTATACCATATACCTCAATGTACAGTGTGCTAATTTAGCTCCAAACAAGCCGATGAGTCCGAAAGGTTCATGAATGGAGACCACACATCGGCAAGCCTAGGACGACCAGCCACAAGATAGACTGACGATCTCATCCAAGTGGCGTCCAAGACGCTGGATGCAAGCCGCTTCCAACCGGTCTTTTTGGAAATCCGTAGAGGAGGCTGAATGATGATGATGACTTTTTTTCTTGTAAGAAATAGCACTAGACTTAATGACACCTCAGAACACATCGGTAACTGAAAGATTGTAAGCAGTCTATGTATGTTCCACTAATAGGACACAGCCCTTCTCTCAGAGAGAGATTATGGGATATAATCAACACACTTGCTCACCCCGGATTGGCGATTTCAAGCGCTGAGGTAGAGGAAACCTATGTATCTAAGGAAATAAAATTAAATGAGATGAGATTAGATTAGATGAGATGAGATAAGATGAGATGAGATGAAAAAAACTTTACTGTAAGGCTGCGTCCCCAGTTGGCAAACAGTTTGCCACCGACTGAGTTAGCGGCGTATCGGCTAAGTATGCCCTTTCTTATACTTTAAATGGAGTGTTCACAGTTTTCTAGTTTTGCGCTCAATCTACGCAATTTGCAGCGTTACGCGCGCCGAATATCTCAGTGAGCGGCCGACTCACAGAAAAGTCTGTTCCACTCGGTGGCGAAATAGTTTCAGTTCGCTTTTTCAGTTGGCTACAAATTTGCGGCTCACTCAGTTGGCGGCGAACCATTTGCCTACTGGGGACGCAGCCTAAAACGGTTACAAAAAATGATTCACAGGAGTTCAGATGCCTCAGCGCTTAAAAGTGCCAATCCGCGGTGGGCACTCGTGGTGATTAAGCCCATCTCTCTCTCTCTCTGAGAGAAATCACCGCGGAAGGCCTGTACCCTACAGTGAGATGTATATCATCATCATCAACCCATTATGTCCCCACCGAGGGGCACGGGTCTCTTCCCTGAGGAAGGTATAGGCCATACTCCACCACGGGGGCCAAGTCCGGATTGGTGGAGGCTTGTAAGACTGTGGCTGGTCTTACTGTCAGAAGTTTCCAGCCGCCCTAAGGCCTCTGACTTGGCTTACGACTGCCATCTATTGACGGCAGCTGGCACCGGCGCTGGTAGCGTTAGTGATAGACAGTGACCCATCCATGGACTGAACGCGCCGTATGTTGCTTAACCTTAGTGATCGTTTAAGATCACTCAGGCAGCCCAGGCTATGCAATAGATGTATATAGACTACACAAATAAAACAGTTACAAGATAACCCACTGCTTCTTCAAATAGCCACGGTTAAAACTGAGGTAGACTGTACAATCGTGTGAAGAAGCCATAGAGAAAGTGTTAAGCAACCCTTATGTAGTTTATGGGGCGGATATTATCAGATTTTACAATTTTAAATGAACTGGCGGAACGCCCGAAGGTTTCTGGGTTTATGGGGGTACAGACGACGGAAAAATAGGTGTCGCTGTGGGAATACCAACAGAGTAGATTATAGCACTCTTGGTTTAACCCCTCAGGCCTGGAAAACGTTTTATAGGCCTGAATCGAATGAAGATGTTAATAGGCCACATGGTCTATTTATCACCTTCAAAATTCTATTCAAAGTGCAGTTGGAATCGACCCGCCGGCTAGTCTACGGGGCCCAACGGAATGCATCAAAAAACCCTCGACTCAACAAGACATCTGACTTCTGAGATTTGACTCATCAAGACTGCATCAACAAGACATCGAAAAACCCCCATACTGAGGCCATTTTTACAAATGCCGTACACAACGGCCCCCTGTGGTAATCGAATCTAAGACTTCATAAGATAAGAATATTTTTATTGTACACAAGAACAAGATACAAACAAAAAGATCCAATTTAAAAAAGTAGGTACAATGGCCGGCCTCGTTGCTAACTGCAATTTCTTCCCCAACCTTGGGACGGAAAGATATATCCTATCAAAAACATAAATGTGAATGAGAGCCAAGTTCAATATTAAGAACTGACGTCGTTATCGACTTCGCCAACAAAAGAATTGAGATCTATATGGGTGCTGCCAAGTTCACTGAAGAAAAACATGAAATTTTAGTTACAAGATCACTAGATATGTAAATTGTAATTCAAGCTCAATATTTGACTGCTAGGTTTTACTTAATATTAATATCAATAATTTTCAGTTTTTACATTTTTTCCTTTGTATTTGCTTAATAGTCTACCTTGATGCCAAATATCAAGTTTCTAGGTCATCTACAAGTGGGTTAGGTTTTTGATCTATAAGTGAGTCAGTCAGTCAGTCATAAAAATGCCGGTTTTTAAACGTTAATATATCTATAACTGTTTGAGCAACATTGATGAAACTTTGGATGCTAGGCAAACTAATATACTTTAAGAAATGTGCTAAATTTCATATACGTAGGTTAAATAGTTGTTGAGTTGTGAAGGGGTCAAAAGTAGCTTGAAGTGATTCCTGTAATAATACACACGGCTGCTGCGTCTCCAGTTCCTTTTTTCTCAAACTTGGCTGGACTCGCTATCGCGAGTCTAGATTAGTAGTTTATTAGACTGTTAGCGTTTAGGAAACCGGGGATTAGTCTACCAACACTAGAATTACTACTCTATTAACTTTTGCAGCTAACTGTACGTATCTGTGGCGAATGTGTTGGCCTAGATATCTGGAGCGCAGTGTAATCTTTATCAGCACTACATAGAATTAAGTTTCTTCCGGCTTCGCTCCACTAACGGTTTTCTTTCATGGAAACCCCGTTTTGCGCTACAATGTTAAAGGGTTGAGTAGATCTAGTGCCGTTCATAAGGAGAACTTTCAAGTAAATAGCAGTTTTAGGCAAGTGCGCGCGCCGTTTTGAATATTCCAAGCATAAGCCCAAAAACGTTGATGTTCTGAAATCTGGCACCGACTCCAAAATATACTTCTGCAATGCTTACATGTATGTGTTACTGTTACTGGTATTTATGATTTTAATAAAAAATATTATTTTTCAGACTGTCTGTAACTATAATGTTTAGACTAGGCTATACCAGTTTATCCTAGAGTGTGCATATTTATATCAGGATCAACTAGTGGCCTAGCCTAAACTGGTTTATTCTATAGGGCTTAGGAATAAGTAGTTTGGACTAGGCTATACTAGTTAATCCTATCGCGTATAGGAAGAACTAGTTTGGCTTGCTTGGCCCTTGAAAAATGCTTGACCAGACAAACCGGTGGAGGACAGGTATCATCTGGTTAGTATACTTGCAAATGTCCACATTCGAAACGATATCCCACTGAATCCGTTGGCTCGATAACGTAGAAAGTGTGGAAGAGGATCGATCAGTTAAGAGAGTATACTTGGGGCTGCCAAGCGGCCAGAGACGGGTTGGCTGCCCCAGATATCGCTGGAAGGATGAAGTGGCCAAGGACCTGCGTAAGCTCCAGTCGGGTGACTGGCAGGAGACCGGGCAGGATGGAGACAAGTGGCGACTTATTGTGTCAGAGGCCAAGAACCACTTCGGGTCGCTGAGTCAGCGCAGTAAGTAAGTAGAAATAATAGTAGATTGTTCACCAAGGCCGCAAACAAAATGTTTGCGTCGAGGTTGTGAAATTGAATCCAGAGCGAACTGAGGCGAATTTTGGATTAACTAAGAATTGCTGAAGGAGCGAGGGATTCAACACTACCGAGACAAAAATTGATTTGCGCCCGTGTAGAACACTATGCTTTTCACTACCATCTGAGAGGAATGAACATGCGTACTTGCGTTCCAATTTCAAATATTTGACAATTAGGTACTTAAAAGTTTTGCAGCAATGAGTTTGGAAGTTCAGTAAGTAGTTCCAAACTCGGTTTTAAAACTTATTGCTTGGGTTAGAGCGAAATAGATATAGGACGAATCCTCAAGAGTGAAAGAGAAGTCCGACTTCTTAGTAAATGAGTGCCTTAGTATAGAAATTTAAAATTGGATTTTAAGTCTATTACTTAAAGGTACCTAAAGGTAAATAGATTTAACACCCAATTTTGAGTCTATTTCATTTAATGCATCTTAGCTTGAACAACAATAGCGTGTTTTGGGCCCTAAATTTGGGCATCAAAATGCACATTTCCCTCTCTTTGCTCTCCGCTGCTGTCGGTTAATCAACAGCTCGACCATAGAAGGAGCTAACAAGCCGCAGAGAAGCAGAGTAAGCCCATACTAAGCTCATGTTGAGTAGTCGCAAAAATAATCCCCGCATTTTGTAAATCTATTGTCGGACGGAGCGACATCGGTGGACCGTTAATGTTTTATGCGACGCGAGCAGAATTTATACCGTGTACGAGCCTGTGATCATAGAATAAAAACCTACCGGATGTACAGCACAGCACTAGTTCAGTACAATACAGGTAGAGTACAGAAAAGGTACAATAAAGTACAGGTGCATACAGTACAGAACAAGGACATAGTTACAGCACAGGTATAGTACAATATAGACGCAACACAGGGACAAAACAGTAAAAGTAAAGTACAGGTACAGTACAGGCACGGTACAGTACATTTACAGTACAGGTAAAGTACGGGTAAAGTAGGTAATATAGGTTTTCGTTCGATTCATCACAAACCCATTATGTCCCCACCGAGAGGCACGGGTCTCTTCCCTGAGGAAAGTATAAGCCATACTCCAACACTGGGATCAAGTTCGGATGCGTAAAGCCACTACCTGTGTACTATTCAACACTGTATGAGTTGAGCCGCAACAGAACGCGTCTCGTTAAAATTTTATGAAAGTTATTTTGAAAGGACAAAGTATGTTACGCGCCAGCATCAGCGTTGAGCCTACTTGAAACGCAACAAAATGGGTTAAGTTTATGTAAAATATTGGTACCTAATAAACTCTAGGTTTGTTTATTTAGGTTCATCAAAGTGTTGACTAACTATGATAATTTAATAGTAATAAAAAATAAAATAAAACAACATAAAGTGTAATAAGTAAACAGTTAATAACCTTAATAGATAATTATTAGGTTTACATTAGTGATTTTTGGAATGCATGCTTTTGTTTTTGCTGTAGCAAATGCAATAGCTTGTTCCTCCGTTTCTATGTTAGACAGAGTTTCACAGAATTTGCGAAGAATTGTCATTTTATTGAGAGTGTAATTCTGTTTCATAATCTCAGTAATTCGTGAGAATTATTGAGACAATTTACTATTGTTAATTAACTTCATACTTCTAATTCAATTCAATAAGAATAACCAACGCTATTTTATTATTACTCGATAAATATGTCTCTTACTAAGCCCAAGATCCCAGTTCAACTGTCCTAAAAATGCAAATTGCAAAGGTAGGTAAGTAAAACAAACAGTCATAAAATATGAGATACCGCAATAGTACCTATGTCTATCTCTTTCTAATGCATGCAATATTCAATACACATTGGATGCTTTCTTGTGGTGTCTTAGATCGAAAAATCATGTTGCGGCTCAGCGCGTTACCTTAGAAAAGTGTTGAACGCGAACATATTTGGCTCTTATTTTATTCCAAAGACTGGACAAAATATGTTGCGTAAAATTTTATCAATATATGGCGCTGAGCAAGGACAGATTGTGTCCTCATTTTTTCGGAAAATGGAAACAATATCTATGTGATGTCAACACTTTTAGGTGTTGAATAGCACACGGATAGTGGCTTTACGCAGTCCGGATTTGTAGAGGCTTGTAAGACTAGTGGATGGTCTTACTGTCAGAAGTTTTCAAGCCGCCCTAAGACCTCTAACTTGGCTTGATTACAGTAATTTGATTCGCTTCGTTCGATTAATTCCGCTCAAATAACATTTCAACACTCTTTTGCGCCTGATGCGGTGGTCATGGCCCACATTTCAATGCCATGTTCTTTTGGTAATACTTGCGCCATAGATAGATAGATACATAGAATATTCTTTCTTGTACTCATAAATAACATTTACATTTTTTTATAAATCTAAGTATAATTGGCGGCCTTTATCTTTTTTTAAATATATCTATGTAGTAGTGGTTTAATATATTTATTTCATTGCGTTATTTTCGGTTGGATTTACTTATATTGTACTAGCTGTGCCCCGCGGTGTTACCCGCGGTTCATCGATTTTCCCGTAGGAATAAGATATTTTCCCGCGGTAAAACGTAGCCTATGTTTTAATCCAGGGTATCGGCTAACTCCATACCAAATTTTATTAAAATCCGTCCAGCCGTTTCAGCGCTAAAGACTGACAAACATATAAACACACACACAAACTTTCACGTTTATAATATTAGTGTGATTTATACATCACAAACTTTATCACAACAGACTTAGAAACAGCTTGTCCAGAAAGAGTAGAAATTGAAGAGTACGGTTTTGCTCTGACTTTTTATCTGTGTTTGTTAATAGCTTGCGCTTACAAGCATTATATAAATTAAAAACTTGAGCTATTACATAAAATAAGTTATTATGCTTCAATAAATATAGTAAATGTTTTGACTTCTCAATAAAACAATTAGCAAACTTTATACTTCCGGTTTCTAGTGTTTTTGAATACTCTTTATTAAAATAAGTTTTAAAGAGACTATTTTAGTAAAATAAGATGATTACTTATGGTATTAAAAAAAATCCTCTATGATCTACATCTCTCTTATTCTAACAGACGTGCATAGGAGCCAAACACATTACTTTTGTTTTGCCTTTGCCACAGTTGGGTTAAAAGGGGCTTAGGTAAAAGTATAGGCTATTTGAATCGCTCGTAGCCTGGGCGCTGCCTGAGTGATCTTAAACGATCACTAAGGTTAAACAACATACGGCGCGTTCAGTCCATGGATGGGTCACCGTCTATAACTAACGCTAGTGGCATTTTTCCGAGCGGTTCCGTGCTTCGCAAGGCACGTTAAGCAGTTGGTGCCGGCTGCCGTCGATAGGTGGCAGTCGCTAAGCCAAGTCAGAGGCCTTAGGGCGGCTTGAAAACTGCCACTAGACCAAACAGTAAGACCAGCCACTAGTCTTATAAGCCTCCCCCAATCCGGACTTGGCCCTCGTGGTGGAGTATGGCCTATACCTTGCTCAGGGAAGAGACCCGTGCCCCTTGGTGGGGACATAATGGGTTGATGATGAAGGTAAAAGGGGCTAAGGTAAAAGTAAGGGGGTAAGGTGAAAACCTTCTGATTTCATCTAGGCTATGTACTGTAGGGAGGTCCGCGGACGTTTGCAGGGTTAGCGGGGCCTGTGAATATGTGGGTTTGTTTTTTTGGAAAAAATGCTCCATTCTCCTACAACGGTGGAGTATGACGTATTTCCGAAAAAAAATGGGTTGATAAAAAGTAAAATCTTTATTTGGTACTGAAATAGTTTGTTAGTTTTCCTTCGTCCGTTTTCGTGCTATGTTATAGAAGAAAATTTAATTTTCTTCTTCTCTTTTAAATAAAAATGAATTGCTGTTCGTTAGTCTCACTAAAACTCCAGAACGGTTGGACCGATTTGGCTAATTTTTAGTTTTTTATATTCGTGGAAGTCTAGGGAATGTTTAAATGATGAGAAAATATGGAAAAATTACGAAAACTCTGGCGGTAGGAAGTTTGCCGGGACAGCTAGTCTATCTATCTATCTTCTATCTTCTATATCTATATAAATAAAAATCAAAGTCCTTATGACTGGCTGACTCACTCATCAACGCCCATCCCAAGCCGTTGGACCTAGGAAGCTGAAATTTTGCACAGAGGGTCTATACATAATGTAAGCAAGGAATAAGGCCGGATTTTTGGAAATTCAACCCCTAAGGGGGCGAAAAGGGTTGCCAAAATTTGTATGGGAGGTACAAAGAATGTTGTCTAATTTTCTTGAAACTTAAAATAAATACTCTTTAACACAATTGATTGAACACGTGTTTCGCCGTTTTTCTAAATTTAACCCTTAATGGGAGTAAACGCGTTGCAAAATTTTGAACTAAAGTCCACGCGGACGGAGTCGCGAGCGAAATCTAGTATTCAATAAAAGAAGCTCCGGACGAGAGCCGGACGAGGCATTGTGGGCAGGCACCCTACCGGATCTGATCTGAGCCTCAATTCCGTCAATGAATTATAGTTCAATTACAGTTGCATAACATGTTTTTTAATTTTATTTACGCCTAGAACTATCGATACCTGTGCCGGCGTAGCGGCATTGAAACTAAAACGCCAAGTTCATGCAGTTGTCACTAAACTGCAATGCTTTTACCGAATCTAGGTCCTGGTCACGGTGGCGGAGAGTCACCACACAGGGAGCTTGGAGAACCATGAAAGAAGTAGGCATATGTCCTGCAGTGGGTGCCAAATAACTGATGATGATGATAAGATAAGATAGATAAGATAAGATAAAATTTATTCATAAAATTATAGGTCGTAGTGAACATTACAATTGAATTTTAACAAAGGTAAGAGTAAAAACGTAGCCTAAACTAGGAATAAACTTATGGCTCGGAGTATGAATGCTTAAATAATTATGATGACTTAAATTAACAATAGTTACGGAAAAACAATGTTTCTGGCAAAAATTGTGTTTGGTTGAATCGGGAAGAAACCCGAGTACCTTAGAATTATACTTAAAACTACTTAACTTACAATGTTCACTATGTTCAGGAGGATTTCTGTCTCATGATGATGATGATGATGATGATGAAAAATAGCTCACACTATCGTTTGTTGTAGTATAGTCAAGAAGGTTCTTTAGTCTACAGAATAAAATACACACAAATATTGTGTGTACAATTTAATGTACTCAAATTTTGTGTACACATCATCACATCACACTAATATTATAAACGTGAAAGTTTGTGTGTGTGTTTATATGTTTGTCAGTCTTTAGCGCTGAAACGGCTGGACGAATTTTAATAAAATTTGGTATGGAGTTAGCCGATACCCTGGATTAAAACATAGGCTACGTTTTACCGCGGGGAAAAATCTTATTCCTACGATAAAATCGATGAACCGCGGGTAACACCGCGGGGCACAGCTAGTTTTTTTATAAATATTCTTACCAAGGAGAATTAATTCTCCTTGATTGGTACTTATGTACTTAAATTTTTGACGGAAGAGTCCGACCAGATTTCGCTCTGATTCGCAGAGCTTATGCTAAATCTTAGCTTGATCTTTCGTTCTTTTGACTAATGAATGTCGATGATTCCCACGACACAGGGTATCCTTATGTGGGGCCAGAAGCAATGTATGTGCTTGTATGTAAATGATTATGATTATGTTTATGTTTATGAAGCGTGCCAGGTGGCAGTCCCTGGTTTCTGCCTACCCCACTGGGAAGCAGTCGTGAGCTCTGCTCTTGTCTCTGCTGACCATGATTAGGCTCTGCAAATCAGAGCGGAACCTGGTCGGACTCATGCGACAAAAAGTCAAGTAGAATACTCTTTATTGTACACCGAAATGTGTATCTATGTATGTACATTACAAAAACACGCGCAATCGAGTCATAAATCAAGTTATGCATAAAGGAACATTGTTAAATCTTATTCTGCATCTAATATAAAGCGACTTGGTACGTGATACCGCACCGTTTCGCAGTAAAAGTTTAATGTATGCGCATGTTGCTGGATTGTTGGGAAATCTGGCGGAGAGGAAAATAACTGCTTTCGCTGTTGGTGCCTATGTTAATGACACGCGGAAATTCTCCATTTAATTTGATATTGCAGCGTTGGTCGTGGCTGCTTTTAGCATGTCTAATGCCGTGTACACACGCTTGCCAAGTCTCGTCAAGCCGTCGCGACTTTGTGGATAGGACGTGTGCAAAGGACGTTTGGTTTGGCTTGTCGCTTGTAAGCACTTGCCGCCGATTCGAACTGTGTCGTTATTGTGGGCACAAATCAAAGAAATCTTGCAACGGCGTGCAATGTATCCTACGTTTATTGCTCGTTTACTTTACAAATCGTGTGGTAAGCTTTTCTGGAAGGATATGTGTGATTTTTACATCCACCATCTTTGTTGGCGAATTTTCGTTTTTGCTATTTTGCTTACAGTGTGCTTCATTTTTTAACATAGAATAAGCCAGACATAATGGCACAAAGAGGACATCTGCGATGCTTGCTTGCCTACAACATACTAACGCTTTCACAATCGTGGGGACGACAAAGTTTGTCCATAATTTGACAAGTGTTTGGAGAGGCTTGCGGCTTGCGGCCAGCAACACGTGTGGTCCCGGCATAAGGTTTCTAAGACATATAAGCAGCCAACATTCGTCTCAGTATAGGGACCAGATTTCTGTCGGAGAGAGAGATTATACGCTTAATCATCACGCGTGCCCACTGCGGATCGGTTATTTCAAGCGCTGAGTGAATACCTCAGTCACTCAGCTTTCCTCACTAGGTTTTTCTTCATTGTTAGCGACTGATATTACTCCAAAAACTTCACAGATGTACATAACTTACAAGACTTAATATTAAACTTGTATAAGACTCCTAATGCATTTGGTTTCTTTTTGTGGTGTGTACAATAATGAGTTCTAATTCGAATCTAACGTAATCTAAAAACAAAGTGATAGGTACATGTTTAAGCTGGAAATCGAACCTGAGTCTCCCGCTTCCGAGTACATTGTTCTAACCACTAGGCTACTATCACCAATTGTATACGACAAATTTTAGATGTAAGGTTTCCAATGTATATATCTCTTTCTGGTGTGTACAATAAAGAGTTCTAATCTAATCTAATGTAATCACCATCTCTGCCGGCGCCACATATAGCTTCAAATATTTGAACACATCTTTGAAGACTTTGCAAAGCTTTGAAAACATATTTGACCACATATTGGCGCAACCGCAGTAGTATGCTGGTAGACAACAAACAAGATGAACGGCGATTTCGTGGACAGAGTTAGCCTATATTAACAAGGCACGGAAAAAATATGTTTTATCCTGACCCACCCGTCATTCACCAAGTTTCTATTTTTATGGTTTTGGTTTTTTGGATTTAAAAATTGGTTTTTTATACTAGTACCTATATTTATTGAAATTAATATTTTACGTTATTCAAGGTCCCTGAATAAATAAATCAGGGAAATGTAAGGTACTCACCTTATAATAACCACTAATATTACCTATATTAATAATACCAATAATAAAAAAAAATTCAAGGACGCACTCGTTGCCCCAGTCGATTTTGAACAATCAATCATGTATTGCATTCAAACAACCGTTTCGCTCAACAACGCTCGCGCGAGTGGACTTTGCGCAAGTGTGGCAGGCTCCGCAAACATTTGGTCACAGTCATCTTTGAACGCTTTGATGTGCGCTAAAAAACCGACACCGCATGGCAAAGCGCAAATGTTTCTTCAAACGTTGCACACATATTTGATGTCTCGCGCCACACATAGGAATCAAACATGTGTTCAAATATTTGAAGCTATGTCTGGCGCCGGGGTAAGATATAAATAAGATAAAATAAGAGTTGTATTTAGTCGGATTCTTGCGACAAGTTCAATCAAGTAAGTGTATCCGGAGTAACTATCGGTAACTGTTGTCAATTTAAGACAGTCCCCTTTCGCCCCACATTAGCGGCAGCATTGCACGTATAGAGAACCGGAAGTGGGCCCTTATCCGCCGAAGGAAGGGGCGGCGACTGCGCTATCACGGAGAGGGGGGATCAATGTGCACACCGAGATAAGGGTGTGGGCTCGAATACGGGTGCGTGCCGACTTATTATGCGACTTGGCAGAAACGCAAAGTAAAAAATATATTTATTTACTAACTGACCCCGCAAACGTTGTTTTGCCAGATAGGACTATGAAAAACCTGTTTTTAGACCTACCGAATATACATATAAAATTTCATCAAAATCGGCCAAGCCGCTTCGGAGAAGTATGCGCACTAACATTGTGACACAAGAATTTAATATATTAGAAGATTTACTTAACGATCTATAGGGGCCTAGTCTGGATTGGTGGAGGCTTGTAAGACTAGTGGCTGGTCTTACTGTCAGAGTTTTCAAGCCACCCTAAGGCCTCTGACTTAGCTTCACGACTGCCATCTATCGACGGTAGCCAGCACCAACTGCGTAACATGTCTTGCGAAACAGGGAACCGCTCGGCAAATAAGTTAATATAGAATATTCTTATTTTATCTTATCTTAATATATAAATTACCATAATATTTATATAAATATTAATAACATACATTTCTTAGAATAAAACATGCTCATACTAGTGGTCTATATCATCTTCAAAATTCGAGAATTTGACGATCCGCCGGCGGGTCCTCGGGGCTTGAGGGCTTAGCACGAATTCCTCCTCGGTGGCGCTTGTATACTACCTGCATCCCCTTAATGGCTTAAATCCAATACATTTAAAGCAATAAAATATACCAAAGGTTTTATGGGATTAGGAAATTACCTCGTTAAATTGAAAAGTCATTAATACGCCCAATTAACAAATAATCTAGGAAGAAATCACGTGATACGAGCAAATAAAGCAAGCCGATCACGCGAGGTAACGCTGCAAAACAAAAACAATCATGAAACCCATCCCTAGCGTTGCTCTGAACGCTTCAAATTTTAAATTGTTGCTTCGTTTTTTTTACAGAGTTATGGATTGATGCTTTCAAAATTTGATCTGTTTTCAGGGTTGCGTACACCAAGGGGTCCCTTACCCTTATTACTAAAGCCCACCATTCACTACACGCACCGCGAGCCGAGCCCCGAGCCGTACACATTCGTGGACAAATCTGTCATCGCCCACACACTACACAAGCGCCGAGCTGCTTACTACTTTATCTCCAGATGGCGAGCGCCGCGCCGAGCCGCGAGCCGAGAACCAAACCGAGAAACAACACATTCACACGCAGATTTGTCTGCGGACTTGTCGCCAGCGACAAATCCGGCGGATGGGCGCGCCTGTGAATGGTAGCCTTATGACTTCACTGTCCGTCTTTGTGCTTGTCAGTCTGTGACTAGGTTTTACGTCACCCATAGGTACAACATACGTTTTATTGCCGTTTTTTGCGCGATATTAATAACGGTAGGCAGAGGCACCAGTCTCTAGAACTGGCCCCACGTTTTGCCGAGTTTATTAGGTCCCAAACGTGACAAGTGGCAAGCCTGTCGCCGTTATCCGGGCACAATTTATCAGCGAATGGTGTCAGAGACTGGTGCCTCTGCCTACCCCTTCGGGGATAACGGGCGTGAGTTTATTTATTTTTTTTATTTTTTTTTTATTAATAACGGCAAATGGTAAACAGAAATATTCACGGAATATTAAATTATATAAAATAAAAATAAATAAACTCATGCCAGTTATCTCCGAGGGGGTAGGCAGAGGCACCTATCACTAGAACTGGGGCCCACGTTTTGCCGAGTTTATTAGGTCCCAACGTGACAAGAAGCCTGTCGCCGTTATCCGGGCATAATTCTGTGGCCTGGTGCTAAAAGGGCCAAAGTCAGATTTTGCCCAAAATCAGCTTTTGATGCCAAAGTATTGAAAAATGTATATAGTTATTTGTGCTAAAAGGGCGTAAGTGCAACGAGAATATTTTCAAAGATGAGATGTAAAGTGGCCAATGTATAGGATGTGTGACTTTCTACCGGTATAGTAGAAATTGTTAGTTTTAAAAGGGCTGCAGTGAGGACGGGGATTACTAACATTGGCCCTATTATAATTTATCCACCCATCCACTCGTCCACCCGTCCACCCGTCCGTCGTTATTGTTCAAGATAAAATTACTAAGAAGGTAGGTATTCCACGTCGTTAACGAAGAAAATTGTATTGGAAATTCTCAACGCTACGGAATTACGCGTATTTTGTACGAGAAATATTTGCCTCAACAAATGCAAGTAAGTGGTTTGTTTAAGAATAGCTAAGCTTATTATAAAACTGTATATCGCACGGAACATTGAACAAGACATTAGGTACCTGCAAAAGTTAAATGCAATGTACAAATACAAATGCAATACAAAACCAGGGACTGCCACCCGCCATGATCCCGACAAATCACCCTAGTTCATCGACATAAAAATAGTAAGTTTAGTCAAATTTATTCAACAAAATATTGAAAAAAATTTCAAATGCCTTTTTTCTCTCTCTGAGGATAGGAAATTTTATTCTTACTAATTACTTTCTCTTATTGGCATATTATTCAGAGCAGTATTTGTGATATTGATTTCAAGTCTCACTTCAGCGGCCTCATATTGCCACTTAATACCCAAACGGAATGATCTGGCTATACCAGGAATTTTCAACGTTGGGCTGCAGTATTAATATTCGCAATTCTAAGAATTTTCGCGCTCTTCCGTTATTAACTGGTAGAAACTGGAGCACGAAGAGAACAGAAGAGTTACTTGGGTAAGATGTTCTAGAAAACCTCGTTTTTCAACAACTTGCGAGATTAAATAATAAAATCGTGAGCTGTACAGTCGAATCGCTCGTAGCCAGAGCTGCCTGAGTGATCTTAAACGATCACTAATGTTGAGCAACATAGGGTCCATGGATGGGTCACCGTCTATGACTAACGTTAGTGGCATTTTTCCGAGCGGGTCTGTGCTTCGCAAGGCACGTTAAGTGGCTGGTGCAGATGTCAGTCGTTAAGCCAAGTCAGAAGCCTTATGGCGGCTTGAAAACTTCTGACAGCAAGACCAGCCACTAGTCTTACAAGCCTCCACCAATCCGGACTTGGCCCCCGTGGTGGAGTATGGCCTATACCTTCCTCAGGGAAGAGACCCGTGCCCCTCGGTGGGGACATAACAGGGGTGGTGATGAGCTGTACAGCCGACAGTACGTCAACCTTCACATTTTAGTTGCAATGTCGCTCGTAATACAACGGAGTATAGTGCATGGGTGTATAGGATGATGTGCTGTCGACAACTCCAACTGTGTTTTACATCTCCAACTGCCTACCATGCGAGAGGTCCCGGGTTCGAACCCCGGCTGGGGGCAAAAAAAAACTCCAGGTCTTGGATGTTTACGTGTTTGTGATGTCGCTGTTTCTTGTTTCCACACAATTTTAGTTTGTTCGCATTCATTCGGTTGGTCTAAACTCCTCGTAAAGAGAACGGACTGGACTCCCTAACGAGCGAACTCAGGGGACCAGACTTGCTGAGAGGTAAAAATTTCAGCCCGAACCAACTCCCTGGGCTGTAAGTGGGGTCAATGCACTTGTGATCCGCACTGAAACCTGTTTCATGTCTGGTGTTAAACAATAAATTTCATATAAAATGTATTGAGAGGAGAATTTATTGGGTATTTGACAGGATGTCAGATGAGTTACTTTTAAAACGGAATTTTGTATGAAAATACTTGCTTGTGACGTCACATTTCAGAGCACTCTTTTTATGTTTCATCTATTTAAAAATTGTAATAACTAGTAAATGATTAAAGAAATACATTTTTCGAATCATTTTGTAAATTTTGTTTTAATCGAGCATCTCAAATAATTTATTGTTGATAGTGTCAAATACCGTATTGTGTCTAGTGTTCAACACATCCATGAGTAATAAATGTTAAGTTTAAAAATTTGTTAATTAAGTTAAAACTGTTTTGAAAAGAATAAACGTGGAGTTTCTTTGTTAGTTTCTTCTCCACATAATCTTTTAATTGTGAAACTAAAAACTTCGACGTTCATAAAGTAAGCATTTTGTTTTTATTATGTTTAAAAATATTTAATTTGATTCACCCAGAGATTAACAAATAAATTCTGCTACGCAATGTACCTCGAACTTTCATATTAAACTAAGGATTGAAGTTTTTCTGACACAGCCCAATTGTGATTATTGCTGTGGTGCAAGCGAGGCTTTCCAAATCGCTCGCAGCCCCGGCTGCCTGAATGAACGATTAGTGCATGGATCATCCGTCTATGACTAACGCTAGTGGCATTTTTCCGAGCGGTTCCGTGCTATGCAAGGCACATTAAGCAGTTGGTGCCGGCTACCGTCGATAGATGGCAGTCTTTAAGCTAAGTCAGAGGCCTTAGGGCGGCTTAATTTCTGACACTAGTCTTACAAGACCAGGCACTAGTCTTACAAGCCTCCACCAATCCGGACTAGGCCCCCGCGGTGGAATATGGTCTATACCTTACTCAGGGAAGAGACTCGTGCCCCTCGGTGGGTACATTAGGGGTTGATGATGATGATGATGAAACGAGGCTTTCCGCCACATTTGACATTCAAGTTAGTCGACTAGTATTTTTTTGTTTCTTAATGCTAAACATAATTAATTTTTGTGGTAAAAGCTTTCACACAGATAGGGTATTTTGAGACCTTTTTCTCATCACAGCATCTTTTGCGGTCTTCGCATTCATGGGCAGTCTGCCAACTAAGCTATGAGACTTAATATTAAGATATTAAGCCCACTTTTGCTTACCATCAGGTTAAATTCAATCTTAAATCAGTAGTTTTAATTTTGCAAAAAACTGTTCATAAATCTGACAAAATCGTTTAAGCTTTCTCAACAATTCTTTTCAAGTAAAATCATAAAATATAACGCATACAATAGCACGACATAGACCAAAAGAATTAATACCGTAGAAACTCGTCGTGTGAAAATGCGGGTGACTTAGCAACGTAGACGAAGGCAGGTGTACCTAATCTGTATATGACAAAGGAGGCTTATAATACTTTCTTGTCTGTGTCAACAACGGCCTTTGCAAAGAAAGCTTACGGGCGATAACAGACACAGTCACCTTACTTGTAGAGTTCACGTTGAAATATTTGAGGTTGGATTTTTATTTTGTGTGTGCTATGTCTCAGAAGACCCTTGTCTGTCCCTAAATGCTTGCTTACATTTTTTACTTGTTATGTAGCAGCCACTAAATAAAATGTTTCAAAATGTAAAACATACATAGGTAGAGTCTGGCAAAGCTAACTTTGCAATGGAAATCAGAAATCAGAATTTTATTTCAATGTAAAGAATTTACATTCTGCTCGTTGAATGTCAATGTACTTATAACACTAACGTTAGCTGCTGTATTGGGACCGAGAGAAAAAGGTAGCAAAAAAAACTCCACTCAGACCATCTTTCCTCAAATGGAATTAAGTGGCATACACACAGACAACGCTACTTTCTGTCAATTTCATTGTTAAGCTTTCTTAAACAGTTTTGATACTTTGGATGTTGAATTACAGGGGCTCACGTAATGGCAGTTAAGATATATAATTAGTTAACTAGCAATAGTTTAGAAGATAGTAGGTATCTTTAATAATTTTTTTATTAACCTCTTAAGTCCTGACTTTTAAAATAACAAAACTTTTTTATGCTTATTTTCAAGGTCAGGACTTAACAGGTTAAGTTAAAACAATATCTTGTAGACAAATGTTATTACAGTGTAAAAGAGGTTTTGGAAGAAGATAATAGACATTAATACCGTTAACCTTATAATTATTTGATTTTACGATAAACTGTTTTAAAATTGCAGTGCTCTTGTAGGGCTCGTGTCATGGATATACTCGTATATATACCTTATCATTAAGAACTGTTGAATAAAGAGATTTGATTTGAAACATAAATTTTTATCTAAGCCTGATCAAGTATCAAGACTACAATGGGGGTTTTAAACATACATTTGAAACATAAATTTTTATCTAAGCCCGATCAAGTATCAAGACTACAATGGGGGTTTTAAACATAGGAATAACATACCCTTTAGTTTTTAAATCTACTATATTAAGCCCATTGCAAAGTGAGCTCTGTCAGAATCTAGGTTGTTTTGCCTTCAAAGAGAAAGGCTGACCTGAGTACAATAAAGAATATTCTATCTATCTGTCTATGTCTAATCTATCTGAATTAATTCAAAATTCAAAAATTTTTATTTCAACGTAAAGAATTTACATTCTGCTTGTTGAATGTCAATGTACATACAGTTATGTATAATGCTAGCCGCCGCAGTTATGTATAATGTATAATGACTACACGTGGCCACTGCGGATTGGCGATTTTGTAAGCGCTAAGGTAAGTGAATACCTCAGACACTCGGGCTTAATTACGATGTTTTTCTTCACAGTCAGTGAGTAGTAGCACCGCTTTAATAAACAACAAAATACATAACTTTCGCACAACACATTCACTTGACCTAGTCCCAAACTAACATACCTACCCTGTAATAAAGACCATTCTCCCTAAAACATTTTAAAATTCCCAAAAGTCTGCAAAAGCGGATGCAGTCAGGTGCTGCCCCAAATCAACTAATTGGTGTTTATATTTAACCTATAATAGAACCCCTTTCCACAAACATTATGCAGTTCAAATTACGTAATAATTGCAGAAAACTGGAGCTTCGCCCGGGGCACTCTGCTCATAATAAACTGGACGGAACGATGGGATTAAAGCGAGTTTCGTTCCCGCTGGACATCAGGGTGGTTAGTGCGAGTTTTTTCATTCACTTTCGATAGCGAGAGCGTTTGCAATTTGTATAGGAGTGACAAAGAGACAACTAGGTAGCGCGCTTTGTCACTCCTATACAAATTGCAAACGCTCTCGCTAACGAAAGTGAAGGAAAAAACTCAGTATAAGCAATCGGAGTTTATCATTTCACTTTCGATAGTGAGACCGTTTGCAATTTGTATAATTTGTATAGGAGTGACAAAGAGACAACTAGGTGGCGCGCTTTGTCACTCCTATACAAACTGCAAACGCTCTCGCTATCGAAAGTGAATTAAAAACTCAGTAGGTATAAGCACTCCGAACAAGACAAACTAGTAACTAAAAGTTTGACGCCAATCACTAACTTTTATTTCATCGAACATCGGGGGCTCGATTCTGTTAGTGCATTATAGTGCGATGACAGTTACACGCTCGGGTGACGTGACGTGTTTTTTCATACCATCAATGGCTAGAAGGTTTGATAATTGTGTGCGCGCCTAGACTTGAAGCGGCAATGAAAGTAAATCACCATACTCATGTAGTTGTCATTGTAATACAATGCATTAACAGAATCTAGGTCCGGGTACACTGGAGTCGATTCGCCTGTAAAAAACCTAATTCGACCAAAATAGGAAAATTATAAAAATAGGAAAAATTGCAAAGCATTTCGCTATTCGATGTCGGAATTTGCTCGTAAACAGAGTGATCTTAAGCGATCACAAAGGTTAAGCAACATAGGGCCCATTCATTGCATGGATGGGTGACCATTCTATGACTAACGCTAGTGGCATTTTTCCGAGCGGTTCCGTGGTTCGCAAGGCACGTTAAGCCGTCGATAGAAGGCAGAGGCCTTAGGGTGGCTTGACACTTCTTACAGTAAGACCAGCCACTAGTCTTACAAGCCTTTACCAATCCAGACTTGACCCCCGTGGTGGAGTACAGCCTATACCTTCCCCAGGGAAGAGACCCGTGCCCCTCGGTCGGGGCATAATGGGCTGGTAATGATGATCCATCTATATCTTTACAATATATAAAGTCAACTACTATTAGAATGTATCTAGGACAGGGTCGACACATCAAAGACCAACTGAGACCCCACTGTATTAATTTCGTAGCGGAAAATAAGCCTTTCATCCCCGAAATTTACTGATAATTGTGTTACAGGTAGACCGCTGACTCCTACCTTCCTTATCTGCGATGCAAGGCCTACTCTGTAACTAGGCCTATTTTTGTTTTAACGAACGTATGCGATTGACTTTATTGTTAGTTTCAAAAATAAACGACACATTAGTTTCTATTCATTTACAATCATCATCATCATCATCAACCCACCGCTGTCCACTGCTGGGTACAGAAAAAGGCTAGTGTTTAGTATACAATATTTAAAACCAAAGATAAAACTCACGCCCGTTATCCCCGAGGGGGTAGGCAGGGGCACCAAGCACTAGAACTGGGCCCACGTTTTGCAGAGTTTATTAGGTCCCAACGTGACAAGTGGCAAGCTTGCCGCCGTTATCCGGGCACAATTTAACAGCAAATGGTGTTGCTGTAGAAGTTTACAATTATGTATTATTTTGTGTTTCCTTTTTATATACAATAAAGTTTTTTCTACCCCTTTCTATTTAATTATTATGTTTTATAGCACCCAACCGACTTTCCGCATCAATGTAGTTTAGCAGTAGGAAAATAGTATGAAGCTCGCCTTTGAATAATACCGTTTTTAGTGCAATAACTTTATTTTTATTTCAATTTAAAAAAACAATGATAAAAAAGCGGGTGAGGCTGTGTAGGGGTACACGGCCGTTGGTTTTACTCGTAAGTAAAACGTTTAAAAGCAAAGCGGAGACAACTTAATCAAGCAAAAGCATTATCGTCGCTCCGCCTGGAAAATCCGACAAACATTTTTTTAGCAAAATTTGTTTTTTTTTATTTTGTTAGATTTTTTTAGCCCGACGCGCCTGTAAAACCCATCATTTGCTTAAAATTTAAAATGCCTGTATAGGCTACGACCTCTGTGGTGCAGTGGTTAGCGCATCTGCCTACCATGCGAGAGGTCCCGGGTTCGAATCCCGGCTGGAGAGAAAAAAAAAGAAACCAGGTCTTGGATGTTTACATGTTTGTGAAGTCGCTGTTTCTGGGTCCCACGACACAGGGTATCCTAGTGTGGGAAGCAATATATGTGCCTGTATGTAAATGTCATGTTATGTTATGTAATATTTGGTGAATTAGCATTACACGTTTGTCGGTTGTTCCAAGTGCAGCGACGGTATGTATGGTGTATTTAATATGTAACAAAATATCAATAAATTATAGACAATTTTATTAAATATACATTTATATAAAGTTAAAAAAATGCTAATTGACGTATCATTGTAGTCTCTCAATGAATTTCTAAATGACAAATTTTAATTTACAGTTTGGTTTTTACGTAATTTGACGTCTTATGTACATATGGACTAATCATCGGTGAGATTATTCGATATTAGACTTTTTTTATTTTATTTGACTTATCCTTATGATCAAGGAGGGTCTTTCCTACTCGCGCGCTACTCTCGGCAAAAGACGTTAGACCGGATTTAACACAATGTTATATAACACCTTATTAATGCATTTAAATTTAATTAAGGTGTTTATTTATTTCCTTCTCACAGAGATATCGAAACACTAAATATAAACAATTGGAGTAATCTAGACTTATTCTTTTTTTTTATATCTCTATGTTTTCTTGATTTACTGTACTTTTTCACTTTACACCCCCGACACCTTCCTATGTATGTGAGAGGCTGAAGACCATACTAGGAAAGATCATGTGTGACAGATCTTCAGGCTCTCACTAAACATACAATATAATATTATTGTTGCTCACACCTATGCCTACAATATATTGACACATTTTTATGCAAATAAATATTTATCTTTAGAAAATAATAACAGGGTCCTATTTTGTGACTTATTCACGCAAAATTGAAAATTGTATTTGGATATTTAAAAAAGTATATTATTATATTTGGAATAAAGTTTCGTTAAGTTAAGAGTAGACTCGTTAAGCTAAGTTGTATCAGATTAATGCCCAGAAAAGATTGTAATGAAAGAAATGGATTAAAGTACTCTCTGTTTTTACGCAAGAATAAAAACTGACAAGAAATGCGACTGCCTCATTCGTCGCTGCCTAATCTTGCCGTTTAGCTTAAATAATTTAAACACGTTCGTTCTGAAATCTAAGCTTTGTATTTATAAGAGGAACTCACTTAACAAATTAGCTTGTCTAGTTAAAATTCTGGTCGGTTTTAGTGGTTTGTACATTTGATCATCCACCCATTATGTCCCCACCGAGGGGCACGGGTCTCTTTCCTGAGGCGGTTTTCAGGAGGAATTGTTTTCAAGCCGCCCGAAGGCCTCTGACTTGGCTTAACGACTGCCATCTATCGACGGCAGCCGGCACCAACTGCTTAGCGTTCACTCGGAAAAATACCACAAGTGTTAGTCATAGACGGTCACCCCTCCATGCAATGAACGCGCCCTATATTACTTAACCTCTTCAGTCCTGACCTTTAATATAACAATAGTTTTTTATTGTTATTTGTCGACATCAGGACGGAGGTCAACCCTCGTGATCGTTTAAGATCACTCAGGCATCCGCGGCTACAAGCGATTCGCCCTGTGCCCTACTAAGGCGTATAGGTAAAGGCTGCTTCATCATCAACCCATTATGTCCCCACCAAGGGGCACGGGTCTCTTCCCTGAGGAAGGTATAGGCCATACTCCACCACGGCGGCCAAGACCGGATTGGTGGAGGCTTGTAAGACTAGAGGCTGGTCTTAATGTCAGAAGTTCTCAAGCTGCCCTAAGGCTGACTTGCTTCATCTGACTTGGCATGAAATATTTGCTTATTATCTGAGTTTAATCACTACGCATGTCCACCACGGCTTGGAGATTTTAAGCGCTGAGGTATTGCATAGCTCAGACACACAGGCTTCCTCACGATATTTTCCTTCCTAACCTCACATGTACATGAAAAACAAAGTTCTACGTACATGCCCGAACTGGGAATCAAACCTGGGTCTCCCGCTTCCCAGTCCATTGTCTACCTACTAGGCTACCACAGTTCTCAATTGGTCGACAAAAAATTTATATTTTTTACCCTTTTACTCGTACAGAAACAAAACTGGCAACCGAAGAATCTTAGAGAACCATTTTGACGATATACAACCCTAAATTGGTCTCATCTTTATGGGTAGGTCGCATTTGTTCAATGGAACATGACGTAATTGAACAATTTGAGAAAATATTGTCCTTATTTAATTTTGTACTATAGAACTACATACTAGCTTTTGCTCCTGTTTTTGTTGTCTGTGAATGCACAGAACTAAATGGGAATCTTTTGGCCTATATTCGTCTATGATGAGATATTAATATGCGACCACAGTCCATAGATTCTACTAATGCATTGTAGTACCATGACAGTTGAATGAACGCATAGTTTTCTCTTCATTACCGCTTCAAGTCAACGCGCGCACGCGCATCAATAGTTCTAGGCGTCAATGAAATAAAAAGCACCTCGTGACTCAACCATGCAACTGTAATAGAACTATCATGCACTAACAGAATCGAAGCCCTGTGCAATAAAATCACTGCTCTCTTTCCCAGCAGTATTATGGTACTGACACACGACACGTGATTATTAGTAGCACGAAAGCATGCTTATATTGAGCAAGTGCTTTACTCCCAATCTTTTCTGTACAGGCACATTGACATTCAACAACCGGAATGTAAATTCTTTACGTTGAAATAAGTTTATTATTTCTGACAGTAACACTGACAACAACAATGCAGTCTTAGGTTATCAAACCTCAAAAAAAGGAAGACGGATAGATTAAAACATCGAATACAAAAATAAAGAAAAGATTGGGAGCACTTGCTCAATAAAAGCATGCTTTCGTGCTACTAATGAGCACGTGTGTCAGTACCATAATGCCAGTTCACCTTTCAGCAACCGTAACCTTTCAGCAAATAATTTACAGTCACAGTGCGCCGAAGCAAGCGGCGGCGAATGGATAAAGAGCAAATAAATCTCCAAGACCGAAACGTAATTAATTATTCACGATGCCCATAATTATCCTGCGGGCAGCGTGGCGGAAAATGGTGATAAGTCTATGGGAATTAGTGGAGCCAGTCATCTTGGGTAGTTGGATTAAGAGGTGTTGATACTTGCCTAATATTTACTTACAGTTGGACGTAGTTTAGCAAAAAGATTCCAACCCTCACAAAGTGAGTTTTGAGATTTTTTGGTTTTTAGTTTTAAGCTGATTTACGCTCTCCATACATGTGGGTTTACTAATGTGCCATAACTTTGCACATACTCATCGGATCGCTATGCAAGTCTTTGTTTCTTACAGTGTACAGCATAGTGATCATTTTAGTATATTTAACTCAAAAATGACTTCTTATTATATCGATGGCAAATCAAATTTTACAAAAAAATTACAGAGAAGATAAAATCCCTAACCATAAACATATCTCGGTACTAACTGCACTAACCGCTGCGCAACAGAGGTCGTCTTCTAGCGAAGTGATTTTTAAACCGAGATTTCTGAGATTTTGTAATAAAATAAATCCAAACACTATGACTTTGACTATGACTACTTTGCATTCTGAGCAAAACAAGTAAGATATTTAAGCTCTAACTCATTACCTTACTAGAAAAAAAATGTATCTTAATAGCTAGTCCTACAACTTTTAAGTGTATAGATTTACCAAATTATTAATTACTTATTTAGAGGAATATGAGTTGTATTATCCATTTTCTTTCGAATATGACCTTAATTTTCAGTGTCAAAAAGGGAAATAATTCGTGATACATCTAAATTATACCCAAATAAATTATGAATCACTGTAGGACGCAGACCATCCCTCAGAGCTGGAGAATGATAGCTTAATCAGCACCCGTGCCCACAACAGTTTGGCGATTTTAAGCTCTGAGGCATGTGAATACACTTTTGGTTTTCTCTACTCCGCAGTTAGCGGGAAGAACTGTTGCTTTTAATTAGAAATATAAATGTAATCACAAGTGTTGATCTGCTAACCAAAATCAAACCAATCAGAGTTCAAGATATTCAATTCAATCTTACTAAAAGAACTCGCGTTTTTGCAAAAGCCCTATCCTTTTTCAGTAAAATTGAGAAATGTCAAAGCCATTAACCAATAATCCGTGTTTTCGCGATACACATAGGATTTTTGCGAAAATCCAATTTATCAAATCGTCCTATGACATATATAACTTTATTTATAAAACCAAGGCATAGATATATTCAGGTTCTGCGCCTCACACATAAACTAAGTAACAAGTCCATTCATTGCTTGAGCTGCTAGCGGCGCTGCTTTGACATTTTTTTGTGATATCCTCAGTTTCTAGATCTTGATTCTACCCTTGTGCAGTAATGATGTATGGGTGGAGTGGTTGTTAAAATATGTATCAGACAGAAATTATTAATCCGTCCCTTAAGCATGAATATTTTTGCAACTTTTCTGACTGGATTTAGTGCACCCCTAGGTAGATATTATTAGCTACCTGGAGGTTAATCCTGTTGGAACCTTAAAAAGTATTTGATACATTGTAGATAAGGTTTAAGTGCAAGTTTTATAGAAATCCGTTTCTAGAGTCGAAAGTTATAACACGTTTTTTAATAGAACATGAAACTGACTTCAATGAAATCGGACCCCTCATATTCATCCCCAAGCGAAGATTAATAATTAATACAAAGACAAATAATTAACGAAATGCGGAAGTAATAAACAAAATGTAGGTCACGGACATACAATTTTCAAAGCTATAAATATTTTGATGTCACCCTTTACTCATTTCATTTTTTATCAGGTACCTGCGATATCTCCCCGCAGCATAAAATTACCATTGTAATTTAAAAATTAATATAAGGATTTTTAATGCAAACAGTTGAAATGCACGAATGATGATGATGATGTTGAATGATGATGCTGTGAAAACAAAATTTCCATTTCCAAATTCGTTACGAATTCACTTTATGCATAAAGAGACTCGGACATTTGGGGTGAAAAATAATTCTAATGCAAAACGTCACTTATTTCAATGAACACAAATATATTTAATTCATTTTTACACAAATACATTTACATAATTTCTAATCATAGTTGCTTGGGCAATGGGTCTTGTAAGCTACATTATAATAACATAAAAAACCTTTACTTAAACCCGAGAAGCTTACAAGCAATATCTTATACTGCATGTAAACTTCTCAACAAAGGTAGTTAACTTTAATTTAGTAGGCTTACTTGTTTATGAACGCAATTTCAAAATATTAAAATTAACTCAAAGATCTATAGTAACTAAATCAACTTAACTCTTAATAAAACAAATGTCCTGTAATATCTGCAATCTAATTGTATGTTTTATTCAAAGCAAGATAGTTAAATTAATTGACCTCCTAAGACCTGCCCTTATATTACGTAAGCGTTTAGAGAACTCGAAAGAGTCAAAATAAGAATGTAGGTATATTATGACAGTTCGGAGTAGGAGTATGTGATACCTACTGGGAAAAAAGTCCCAGATGTAACAGTACGACATAAAGTGGTGTGACATCATCATCATCATCAACCCATTATGTCCCCACCAAGGGGCACGGGTCTCTTCCCTGAGGAAGGTATAGGCCATACTCCACCACGGGGGCCAAGTCCGGATTGGTGGAGGCTCGTAAGACTAGTGCCTGGTCTTACTGTCAGAAGTTTAGTAAAAAGACAAACGTAAATCCTTACTCTAAGAATGTCTTCAAATCTGCAGCATTACATTTTTTCCACTTATAATCTACTTTCGTTCGACTAACTCGGATTTTTTTTATCATGATGCTGGTATCGGACAAACATCCTCGGTGTGGCATATCGGGAACAAAAGGGCTAAATCAGACAACTCCCTATAGTGGGGTCTTACGTAATTGCACTTCTAACCCTGAAAATAACAATTGAAAACCATTGTTACTTTTAAGGTCAGCACTGAGGAGGTTAAGTTACTAAAGTTACCAAATAAATATACCTATGTAATGAAGAATGTTAAATAATTTTGATTATTAGCACTCCATATTCTCTGTCAAAAATAAAAAATACTAGTGAAAGAATTACTTTGATACGTCAATTAGTTTCCTATTTAGAAGTAAAACAAGTTGTAACTGTACGACGCGGGCCGCCGGTTACGGTGTGACGTCATCGCACAACACGCTCAGTCTGGCTCACTAGTTCGCTCGCAGTTGCGCGCCCGTGCCGTCGAAATTATACCTAAATACTTTTAAAAATGTCCAATCCAAATATTAGGAAATTATGGGGTCCGCTACATAGTCTCGAAAGCCGTTGTTTCGACAAACGCTGTTGCGAATTTTTATCCCGCTGCCTCATAGGTTCGAAAGCTTATAGACTCGAATGACGTAGTCGCGAAAGACGCTGTGTCGAAAAACATTTTTACTGCCTCATACGCTCGAATGCTTGTCATTTCGATTCATTCAATCTAAGAAATTCAACTAGTAATTTTATTATTACTACCAATAATTCATAATCTAAATGCCTATAAAATCTCCGATTTAATTAAAAAGTTGTTTGTGGAGTAACAAGTCCGGTTTGGTGGAGGTTTGTAAGACTGGTGGCTGGTCTTACTGTCAGAAGTTTTTAAGCCGCCTTATTAAGGCCTCTGACTTGGCTTAACGACTGCCATCTATCGACGGCACCCGGCACCAACTGCTTAACGTGCCTTGCAAAGCACGGAATCTCCCGGAAAAATGCCACTAACGTTAGTCATAGACAGTGACCCATCCATAGACTGAACGCACCCAATGTTGCTTAACCTTCGTAATCGTTTATGATCACTCAGGCAGCCGGGGCTACGAGCGATTCGATAATGCATAATATAATAAACGAAAATATACCGATTAGACCGACCATCGATTTCAATACAAAGCCAAAGCCAATAATTCAAAATGTTAGGGTAGGTGACAACAAAACATCGTCTTGATTAATACCGAATTTGTTGTGTTTTATTCACTACTTGAACTTTTTTCATACCCATTAACGACCTCGGTGGCGCAGTAGTTAGTGCATCTGCCTACCATGCTAGAGGTCCCGGATTCGAATCCCGGCTGGGGACAAAAAAAAAGAAACCCAGGTCTTGGATGTTTAAGTGTTTGTGACGTCGCTGTTTCTGGGTCCCACGACACAGGGTATTCTAGTGTGGGACCAGAAGCAATGTATGTGCCTGTATATAATGTTTATATTATATAGCTAGAGCTTAAATCCCCACACGCTCCCACAAGTGTATTGGCCATTTTAAGTCGACGAAGATGCAACTTGTACTTAAATCTTTAGCTTTAATAATTTTCAGTTTGGTACTAATACCTGAAAGCTTAGATTTTTTCCAATAACACTTGGTAGCAGTAGTTGAAGGCTCCTTGCTTCGACGATGTAGCCACATTAAAAATGCTATACCTAGTATGTTTACAGCCACCTCTGCTGGCGGCACAATAACATAACATTTACATACAGGCACATACATTGCTTCTGGCCCCACACTAGGATACCCTGTGTCGCTCTTCGCAGGTTACGTTTAAAACTTCTTGATCCTTTTCATTGCATTCTAAACTGCAATGATAAGGTGTGGTACGTAGTACGCGGTGTTCTGGCATGATTCTACATATAACCGTTACCATACATCACCTACTCTTTTTACTTGAACCAAACCAATAGCATCATCGCCATAGCTGTCTCTTGCCGACATGAAATAAGTTTGAAATAAAAATAAATGGCGTTACGTATTTTGTAGGTAAAAAAAAATACAAATAAAAAAAAGGTTTATACCTACATCTGTAACGTTCAACCTACGACATCTACATCTTAAGTACCTATCCTACTTCCTACTAATATTATAAATGCGAAAGTTTGTGAGTGTGTGTGTGTTTGTGTTTGTTATCTTTCGCGAAAAAACTACTGAACGGTTCTGGATGAAGTCTGGAATAACACATAGGCTACTTTTAATCCTGGGAAAATGTACAGTTCCAGAGGGAAACGGGGGCGAAGCTGCTGGCGGAAGCTAGTTTGCAATAAATCAATGTATGTATTCATTTAAATTTACTAAGAAGAGCGGTACCTACCTATATATACATGCGTACCTACCAATAGCTACGAAACTATAATACGTATTTTGTTGTCATTAACGTAAAAATTTAATGGTAGGTAACTAGGTACTTCTACTATTTGAGTTACATTCTTCCATTATGACCTTAGTTGGGTATTTTGTTATGATAAAACAATTTATAACAGATAAACTATGTATTAAGCATAACTAGTAGCTAGTAGCTAGTTAGCGGGACGCGATATTTTTAAAAACTTTGAATGCCTATAAAATCAAAACTACTAGGTATTTTTGACTAAAACTAGTGTATTTGTATACATACAGGCTTTACTGAGACAAAATTTCAAGCGATTTGGCATACCTAGTAACATTCTCCATTAATAAAAGTTACTAAAGTACCAAAACGCCTACGTCGGACTACACTGCTTAGTTACGTTTCTTTTCTCAATGATTCTCAAGGTAATGGCCGAAAATAATTTGAGAGGGAAGCAACGAAGTTTATTTGTTGTCTAACAACGTTTCCCTGAAGTAGTTCGGTCATAAAATACTTAGATAATGAGATACTCTTTGGAAGTCGTTAGCGGTTCCGTAGGTCGGTGTAAGTTTAAATATCTTGGCCTACATTAACGGTGTTACCGTGCAATTAGGGATGCCAGGTTGTTTAAGGTCATGTAAGCCAAAATATTCGAGTAATTTACAATGCTAGTCCGGCTCTTTTAAGAGCCTTTAAGCGAGCTTTTAAGACTTATAAATGTCAACTTAAAGTGAAGGAATAATCGTAGGGAATTTTGAGTGGCTGAGGTCGACTTAAAATGGCCAATACACTTGTGGGAGCGTGTGGGGATTTAAGCTCTAGCTATATAATATAAACATTACATACAGGCACATACATTGCTTCTGGCCCCACACGAGGATACCCTGTGTCGTGGGAACCAGAAACAGCGACGTCACAAACATGTAAACATCCAAGACCTGGAGTTTTTTTTTACCCCAGCCGGGGTTCGAACCCGGGACCACTCGCATGGTAGGCTCTCTCTCTCTCTCTCTAAGATGTGGTCTACATTTGAATCTATTTTAAACTACATTATTATATTCTCACGGTCTTATTTATTAAAATGAGACTGACGTTCTAAGTTTTCTTGGTTTATAAAAATTTCTAACTAAAAAGCTACTTTAATTTTTTTTATCTAATCTCTTTAAACGAGCAATTCTTGTATATATATTTATATATAATCAGAATCTCGGAAACGGCTCCAACGATTTTCATGAAATTTTGTATACAGGGGGTTTTGGGGGCGATTGATTGATCCAACTAGGTTTCATTTTTATAAAATGTCATTTTAACCGTGTTTTAAGGCAAAGAAATAACTGCTACACTACAAGAAGGAAATTTTCGCAACCATCTGTAAGGTTGTCACAGCTCAAGTGGGAAATAGGACGATACCGTAAACAGAAGAACCTGGTTCGGGACTTGATAATATTTTTTCTTTTTTTTTAAGTTCCTTCTTTTGTGTGAAAACCTACATACCGAGCAAAGCTCGGTCATCCAGGTACTGTTATATAAAGATAACAACCTGTTTTTAGACCTACCGAATATACGTATAAAATTTCATTAAAATCGGTCAAGCCGTTTCTGAGGAGCACGCGCACAAACACGGTGACACGAGAATTTTATACAATAGAAGAAAGAAAGAAAGAAAGAAGTAAGGCGGTGGTGGCGTAGTGGGGTTGACCCTTGCTTCTTGATCATGAGGGTCTGGGTTCGAACCACGCTTGTACCAATGATTTTTAGTTACGTACATTTGTTTGTTTGTACAGCAACACCATTCACTGATAAATTGTGCCCGGATAACGGCGACAGGCTTGCTACTTGTCACGTTAGGGACCTAATAAACTAGGCAAAACGTGGGCCCAGTTCTAGTGATTGGTGCCTCTGCCTACCCCCTCGGGAATAACGGGTGTGAGTTTATTTATTTATTTTATTAAGAAAGAAAGACGATAATAATATTCCACTTAAGATCTCTATCAAACCAAATCTAAGTCCTGAGGACATTTGAACATAATAATAATCTCGGCTCCCGTAAAATATGAAAAGATTCCAGTATGAAAGGAAATACTAAAAATGGAGCTAAGCAGTTGTTTTCATGAAAGTTATTGTAATATGCCTCTTTGGAGGTAAATTGCGCGTTACATATTTATGAAAGCGATCTCGGGCTAAATATAAAACGTTTGAAGCTTAAATTCTCGTCTTGGTCCATAATAATGTACAGATAGTCGTTCCATCTGAAGTAAAAATGTAGAGATTTACCTGACTTTTGGACGCCGGATTCTCTTATTAACGAGGTCGTGAGTTCGAATCCCGGCATGTACCAATGACTTTCATCATCATCAACCCATTATTTCCCTACCGAGGGGCACGGGTCTCTTTCCTGAGGAAGGTATGACTTTGACTCGGTTTACGTACATTTGCGAAGTAAAAGTAGCCATACAGTGTAAGTACATTATTAACTAGATAATGCCTCACACTAGCGACCCGCGACAGGCGACAGTTCGGCGACTAGACGCGATGACAGGCTACGGCAGACAATTTTCATATAACAATTTTGTTCGAAGCTCCGCACACATAGCGTCAGAGTCGCGGAGTCGAGACGACAATCTAAGAGCCATCGCAAACAGGGCGACTTGTCGAGATGCAAACGACAACGCCGCGTCTGACGCGGCGGCGACTAGACGCGGCGACAAGTCACCCTGTTTGCGATGGCTCTATAGGTCCACATACCCCAGCACTTGCACCTGTACCTATTGCCCACAGTATCAGTTATAAAAGCTGCATATTAATGCATTGCAATATTAAGGCAACTTCCGGACTTGGTCCCCGTGGTGAAGGATGGCCTATACCGTCTTCTGGGAAGAGACCCGTGCCCCTTGATGGAGATAATGGGTTGATGATTATGGCCGCATGATTAGCAGATGCGCTAACTGCTGCGCCACAGAGATCGTCAATTCCTTTTTAAGTTTATTTTGTTTAATTTTGCGCACTGTCATCATCATCATTATCAGCCCACATCTACCCATTGTTGGGTATAGGCCTTTTCCCCTTCACTATGCCACTTCCATTTCCTCTAAACGTATTAATAAAGTTGGTAAAGTCGTCGGTGAAACGCAACCAACGTACCTACGTTTACATGGGAAATGCTCCTTAAGCTGTCACCTTGATGATTTGCAAGATTTACAAACGCGGTTTTTGGTGACCTCAACTCTCTGTATAGTATAATAGTTACCCCCGGTTTCTCAAACGCTAAAAGTCTGATAATCTACTGATATCAGCTGTCAGATATTTTTTTCGTATTCACTTTTGAAAACGGCGAGCTGTTAACAATAGATTAACATATTGCTAGCGTTCGGGAAACAGGCGGTAAGACTACCAAGTTATTTCCAAAGTCGTCTAAATCTAGTCCATTCTTACCAGATGTGTGCCGTAAGACAAAATCAATGCACCCAGCGCACGGTGCTCCACTACGCAGTTAGGAGAGCACTAATGGTCCCTCAAAAGCGTTTCGCTCCGAAAAATCCTACCCCGGAAGAGATATTCGTACTGAGATCGCTTCACCCGCTTCGCCCGCTCCGTTTGTCTTCCTCACGCCGCGTGTGTAATGGGGCGTGCAGAGGCATCCAGGCGGGCTACCCGTTTGGGCTTCGGAAACAACTAACGATGCCGGCGGTGTTATGATATCGCTTTGAGAGTTGGTACGTCGCTTCGATACGAACACGTGCGATGAAGGATCAGTGAGTCAAATAGAAATGTTTAGTTTGTTCGGTTTTTTGAATGAGATTCTTATAGTAAACTAGCTGACCTGGCAAACGTTGTTTTGCCAAATAGGGGCATGAAAAATAGATAACAACCTATTCTCAGACCTACCGAATGTACATATAAAATTTCATCCAAATCGGTTAAGCAGATTCGGAGGAGTTTAGGCACTAACACGGTGACACAAATTTTTTTTTTAAACTTGTCAACTAACTAACTGGTCAACTAGTCTATTTATATTAGACAAGTTGACCCGGCAAACGTTGTTTAGCCAGACAGCAATATGAAAAATACATAACAAACTATTTTTAGATCTATCGATTGTATATATAAAATTTCATCGAAATCTACCGAAATCTTACACTAACATTGTGACACGAGAACTTTATACATTAGAAGATAGATAGATAGCATATAGACTAGCTGACCCGGCAAACGTTGTTTTGCCAAATAGGGGCATGAAAAATAGATAACAACCTATTCTCAGACCTACCGAATGTACATGTCGCAGTAAAGTAGTTAAATCAGAGAGTCAACTGAATCTCTAGACAGTCAATCAAAGATCGATATTCAATCAAGTCGCCAAAGTTCCGTCAGACAAGTGAGTGAACGAAACATTTGACGAGTTTCCTAAACGTTCCTAGGTATTTCAACTTTGGTAAAATGTTTCTTTGAACGAACGTGTCGAGTCTTCTAAAGCCATCTTTGCAATTAATTTTGTTGAGTAACCATATACAATAAAACAAAACACGGAATTTCCAAGCTCTCAGTTCTTCACTATGACACCGAAATAACAATAACAAATGAAATAATCGTCGCGGAGTCGACGACATTCTCAAAAAAAGACCACAATTTGAAACAAAAACCACTCACACAACAAACCAAGTTGCAGAACGTTTGCCAAAAGAAAGACTCTAAAAGTAATCAGCTGTTGTCGTGACCGCCATCTTGTTTTACATTATTAATCAACATACTGGCTTTCGGTCAGTCAGATAGTTAAACGTTTTCGACGCTGCTTTATTTAAATCAAAATGCTAGCGACTTGATTGAATATCGATCTTTGATTGACGGTCTAGAGATTCAAATGACCCTCTGGTTTAACTACTTTACTGCGACATACATATAACATCTTATGAAAATCCGTCAAGCCATTTCGGAGAAGTATGCGAAGCGCACTCTACACGCGAGAGATTTTCTGCACTGCTTTGCCTAGGATCGCTCCTAGCCCGGGCTGCCTGAGTGATCTTAAGCGATCACTAAGGTTAAGCAACATACGGCGCGTTCAGTCCATGGATGGGTCACCGTCTATGACTACGCTAGTGGCATTTTTCTGAGCGGTTCCGTGTTTCGCAAGGCACGTTAAGCAGTTGGTGCCGGCTGCCGTCGATAGATGGCAGTCGTTAAGGCAAGTCAGAGGCCTTAGGGCGGCTTGAAAACTTCTGATATTAAGACCAGCCACTTGTCTTGCAAGCCTCCACCAATCCGGACTTGGCCCCCGTGGTGGAGTATGGCCTATACCTTCCTCATGGAAGAGATCCGTGCCCCTCGGTGGGAAGATAATTGGTTGATGATGATGTATCTCACGTATGTTTTTTCGTCTTAGGAGTAACATTTTCAATTTTCTGTCATATTTTTATGTTTTTTCAATTTAATTTTGAGTTGTGAAAAACATCGCTAAGCTTCGTCAATTTCGTTGAATTTAATTGAATAACCAACCGACCCGACCGTCGATTTCACATCGGTCGATTACACGGGTTTTAAACTATACTTGAGCCATTACAAACGTGCGAACCGAGTCATAAAAGTGCGAGTGAGAGTTCCGATATACCTGATATGCCTCCTATAAGTGAGAGAGGTCTGATACAAATGTTTATGACTCAGTTCGCACATTTGTAATGGCCCAAGTATAATGTGTACACAAGACAATACCAAACTTACCAACATGGCATAATCAACCTCTTTCGTTGGCCCAACGTCTGATCTCAGGCTGGAAATCGTGCAAAATAAAAATAAATATTTATTTCCAAGACTTCCCAACTGAAGTGCTCCAATAAAGCTGTTTTCCGCTTCTAGGATGACTAGGGCATCTATCGGCCTGCGCGAGGCTCCGGGTGCTCAGCTCACTGGATTCCGATTTTAGAGCATTCACTCTGGAATGGACAGCTATTGTGCTCGTGCGAAATACTGCTTACTATACAGGTAACTAGGTTGTTGAATGATTATTTTTCGTACTTTATTTTAAAAAAACTGGAGGTAATGACAAATATTTTTTTATTTTTTATTTATCACTATACCATATTACGTAACTAGCAATGAAGTACATCCAGAGTATATAATTATTGTGGTTAGTTGTGAGGTTTATCAAATCAGTTGCGTCATGACCTTGATAACCACTGTTTAATAACACTACATTTTTTTAACATTTACATACATACAGGCATAACCATGAAATATTTATGTTTTTCTTATAGGTGGTAACATTCGTTATTTTTCAATGTTTTTTAGTTACAGCAATAAGTCAGCTCACTTCCGTAAGCGTTTTGCGCCCTGCTATTACGAAGCTGTAACTATTTTATTTTATTTTTTTATAGATTCTTTCTTAGTTTTCCTCCATGCTTAAAAAAAGAAAGTAAAATTGTTATTATAGCAACAAACAAATAAAAAAAGCAAATAAACATACTACGTATATTATTATAATTATATATTTACACTTGCATTTAATTGAATAATACAAGAACAGTTGCAACAACGAAAATGCATTCTTACCGGGATGGTGCGAGGTGGCTGGAGACAGGGAGACATGGAAAGCAGGAGGGGAGGCCTTTGGCCAGCAGTGGGTACACACGAGAGGCTACGTAAAAAAAACAAGAACGATAATGAAAACTATTGTTATGGCCCACCGAAAATTACTAGTCTCTCAGCCTTACCGAGTAGTTGAATATACTTATTTATCTACTCTTCTTCTTACTAGTGCAAAAGCTATCTGGCGCAGTGCAGCGAGTGTGTGCGCGACGCTCCGGAACGCCTTTCCGCTCCATTACACCACACACGTGCCACGGACGGGTGCCGGACGGTTCGCGGAGAAACCGCTGGCTTTAGGCTGAAAAATAATGGAAACGCTGACCGTTTTAGTGCGAATTTTTAACCACTCTCGGAATCGGATAGTCGGAACTGTTGTGAGGTACGATACCCAATATAGAAACTAAACTTTGGCAGTTACAATCGCGGAAAGAATTACCCGAGGGTCTAACAACACACCTTACAATGTAGAATGGTACAGGACGGAATCTGGCTAAGTAACAATTTTAACGATTTGTCACGTCCTAAAAGGCTCTTCCCCGCTAACAGATTTAGCGTTAGAGTCTGCTAACAACTAAACTATGTCACAACAATGTATGACTTAAATAGAACACTAATACAAAAATGAATCAGAATTCAATGCAGCCCTCACACACTGTGTCAGGTAAATGACAGTCGATATAATTCCAACGTTGGGCGTCAAAATATGCAATCTTGAAGGGATGGTTATAGGACAACGGCAAATGGTGTACCGCCCTATTAAAAGAATGTTTTGGGGTTATAGTTTCCCAACTTTAGTATTTCGCAACTGGCTCTTTTTTCAGTTTTTCAAATGTTTTTTTAAAGTAGGGGGAAGAAAATAAGAAAATAATTTAATAAAACGCAATTCACAAACAGAAACGGAACGCCATCGATTGTATCTTGATTGTATCATCGTATCTTGCAAGCCAAAAAAAAACAACTGTCATGTCAAAGTGAAAATCAGTAGCGTTTGTTCTCAGAAGAAGGAGTACCATAGAAGGAGGAATAAAATAAAAAGTAACAGTTGTATAGCTGTCCATGTTACTCTTACGATAAGTCTCTGCGCCAGAAAGAGACAGCTGTAGTGTACTCATGCACTAAAAATGTTACAATCGTACACGGTTGCCACAGATTACTGAACAAAGCCAAAATCGATAGGGCTGGGACAAACACGATAAAGATGTCGATATTATTTATTCCGATCTACATAATCTGTGTATTTTTTAAAATTTATGTTGGTAATTAAGTATTAATATTAAATGATAAAAAAATCATAGCTCTTTTACACAATTTGCAAAAAGTATCTTTTCAATCCCATCACCATCTTTAATAGTGATTTTTGGGACCCATGGCTGTGTACCAAAAAACCTACTACTAAATTCCATTATTCCAATTCCAATTAATTTAAATTACAGTCATGGGCCCATGATAATCACTATTATCACCATTATCTATCTATCTAATTATCAATGTATTAATCTCTAAAAAAATATCATTTTTCCCTTGGTGGTGCTAGAGAACCAGCTGGAACCCCTTACGGTTATGTTATTATGTGCTGAGTGTGGTACATACCATATAAGTTACCATAAATATTCATAAGTAACAGTAAGTAATTCTACATCAGGTTTTCAATAATATAAATGGGACTAATAGGGCTATAGCGAATCGAAGAAAGATTTTACCGAGTTATGTGGTAACATGGCAAAATGTATATGTACGGCGAATATAGAACCTTTTTTTTAATATGTTTGCAAATCATCAATAATCACCATATACAGCGCCACCAAGTTATCTGTTCAGGTGGGTAAAATTGTAATTAAGTAATTAATTGTAAATCCTGTTCCCCATTTTTTGTTTTATTTATTCATTTACTAAGATTTATAGATATATGTTCATTAAAATTGAAAGATGGGTTAAAATATTCTCGTTTTTCTAGGTAAATTTCTCAAATCTTACTACTAAATTCTTCACTAGCGCCGCTATCAACTGAACAGATGAGATGGTGGCACTGTAAGAAAGTATAATGAATAAAACAAGACCAAAATAGGAAAAACTATTTAATAACATAACATTTACACACAGGCACATAGATTGCTTCTGGCCCCACACTAGGATACCCTGTGTCGTGTTAATAGATTACGTATTTGTTTCCAATAAATACCTACCACCTAGCATAGTTACTCAAGGCACCCGTTGTAATAACAACATCAGTCCAGGTTCGATGGAATAAAATAAAAATTAAAAACCAAACGATTTATTGGTACAAGATTATTTGGCATTAAATAAAGTACGTAGTTTCAAGCTTTTCACATAAAAAGTGGCGGGCTGCAGCTCAATAGAGAAGAAACCAACACGTATTACTATAATGTATATGTTTTTTATCCCTGACTTCTGTTTTACAAGTACCTATTAACGTTTTTTTTTTCACAAAAATTTGTCAGCCATAATGTAAAAGATAATATAATATTTTATGAAATTCAAATGAAATCAGCTTGGTTGCAGCTCACGAACGTTGTCCATTTCCGCGGAGGGCGCAACCTGAAAATTGTTTTTATTTAAGTACTTCACGTTGATAACTTCCACATAAAAAATAATAAAAATCACTTGCACCAGAATCAGACTATGATAGTATTAAACTAGTTATGACCTTTAACTGCTAAACGTTGTCCAGGATAGAAAAAAACACCCAGTCAGGCAATAATCAGGGAAAAATTCTACAAGTGATATACGGCGCCTTGCAGGTTGGAACTGACAACCTATTTTATTATCCAAGTGGAGTAACCACTAGACCAACGAGACAGTCTGGTCTCATGTGAAATTCCTGATGTACATACAAACAGCAAAACGTGCACCTCAGTCGACATAATTGAGCAGTATGTAGACTTTATTTTGTTTTTAGTATCATTATAATGTATAATTATAACCTTACCAATGATCTGCGGGCTAAGGAAAAGCGTAAAGTAGGTAAGGCACTTGTTTCCAACCTACGCCACTTGCTATTGTTTATGAAACAGTCGCTTGCTGCAAATGCGGTGTAAATTTTTCCAAGACTACTTTGTACGTGATACTGCGTCATCGACATTTGTTATTTTGTGGTGTCTTCGGGTAACCTGCAATAGATAATTAACAATTAAAACAACTATACGAACGCAAGAAATAACTAAATATGCTCTACGAACTATCGATACTTTTTTTCACTGAGAAAGTGGGAAAGTCCCATCCCTATTCCCCTACAACAAACAACAAACTTGTATTATGATTTATATCGAAAATATCACAATAATCATGATGAAAACACCATTCTCTAATAGCTAATTTGCAATTCTAGTAGCCCATAGTTGAAATCTTAGAGAAAATACCCTTTTAGGTACACAAAATTGAGACTTACCGGTGGAAGCTGATGAATGTTGTTTCATTATCTTCTCGGGAAGAATGAGATATACATTCTAACACAACACACGCCATGCCGATGGTTACTTATACTATATACCATGAGAATCCACTATAATTCACTTCAAATGGTGCTTTAGTAAATATAAAATACACAAGCTTCTTGAAAACGGCGCACTCCCAAACCTCTTGTCAAACACACTGCCAAATACAGAACACCCTCTGCCAAATCAATGTCATTGGGCGGTACATTGCATGCCGTCATTTTCTGAGCCGTTCTAATTTGGTCGCGTAATGGTAACCAAAGGTAACCAACTGACGTTTAAGGGTTGTACGCTCGAAAAAAGCAACAAAGACACGACTATATTTTTCTCTTTCTAACACGTAGCTTGCGGCTATTTAGATTGACGAAACAGACTATGTGGCACGTTTTCATTTTTAACGCTCCTTCTATGGTACTCCTTCTTCTGAGCGTTTGTTTCACGAAAGAAGTCCCATGAGTTAATGAATTTTGGCATTTTTTTTATACTACTAAGGATCTTACCGTTGGACTACATCACACCAAACTGATGAAACGATCTTTAGGTGTTCTGTGGGACTGCTTTGAGCAAAAATAAAAAAAGAAGATACTTGCCATTTCCACAACAAACTTGACAGTGGCAGAATCCTAGAGGTGCCATTAAAAAATATTTAAATTGAATTGAAGTCTCGTCGTCGTTGTTTTTATTGTAATTGAAAGAGGTAATAGTGGCAGAGAAGCAATAATAAGTTATTGTTGCAATTGCATTGTAGGGATAAGGACTATGGGATGTTGCTCCCATGTAATGAGTATCATGTGACACCTGGGCTATGCTCGCCATGATGTAGTGACGCGACCAGCCAACTTCTTGGATGACGTTATTTTAAGAGTGTAGTTGATTGAAATCCGCCGCTATCCATACGTTTCTGTACTACATGTAGATAAGATCTATCTCAATAAACACCATTTAATGAAAAAGATGTTTTTGTTATTCGAATTATACAAGTAGTATTTTATGTAGTAGTAGTAGACTATCACTATGGAGAGTTCTAAAGTATCCTAGAACATGAGAAGAAGGCTTTACACGTAGAAAAGTGCTGTTGCTAGTTGAGCAGTAGATAGTATGTAGGTATTTGGTTCAAATTATGTTTCTTGATTTTTTATCTGACTGTTTATTTAAACATAATATGTGTTTATTTATACATAACATAATATATGTATGTACATAGGTATGTACGTAGTGAGTATATTAGAATGATTTTATTTCAATTTTTTGGGTAGGTATTTACGAGTATCTCTAACAGTCAAACGGGGTCGTAACATAACCTCCAAACCTCTTAAAAAAACAACCATAACTTATGACTCCCAACTTTATAAAAAAAAAGAAAATTAATGCAACAAATTCTTGTACAATTATCTATTAAATGTAAATATTTTATGTTTAAACACGACTTTTTGTAGGTGTACTAGACTTCCACTGAAGCCTGCCATTCTCCTTTAAGAAAAATACATTTTAGAAATGTTGAGATGAAAAAATATATAAACCTGACCCACAAAGTCGTCAAAGCGATTTTTTATTAAAAACTGAAACTTACAGAGCTCTTTAAAAAAACTTTTCTAAATCTAAACATACAATGCATTTGGCTTCAAAGCCGTGCAGCTCCACCGCTGCCTTTGCGGAGCCAAAGTCGACGTGTTGGGGCACCACGGCTTAGAGCGGGTACACACTAGGCGTTGTGAAGCGCGCGCTTTTGTAACGCGCGTTGTAAGAACTATGAGGTCTGATTGAAGTGTACACATGCAAACGCGTAGTAAGCGCGCTGTAAGAACTATGAGGTCTGATTGAAGTGTACACATGCAAACGCGCAGTAAGCGCGCTGTAAGCGCGCGTTTGCATGTGTACACTTCAATCGGATCGAGTGTGTACCCGCTCTTATCCTGTCAACGCAACGTGAGACAACTATCGCGGCATGCATCCCTGAATAATACAATCCGTAGGGCTTTTTCCAGGTTACCGGCTATCCTTGAGCCTAACTCATTAGCACAGGACGACGGAAGGAGACCCGACGGTACCTATGTGGTGACACTGGTGCCGTGGCAGAACGGGAGGCCGCTGGTGTCGGACGCGACCTGCGTTGATACACTGGGATGATTCCCAGAAAATGACTCGAATTGCATAATTTCTTTGGAGCATGTTTTTCATATTAACTCAATAAAAATTAACATATTGTAGGTTTATTGGCCCCTGAAGATTGTATTGTAACGTATTTGTAGGTTTTGGTGGCATCTACTACAATATAGTATGTTACTTTTTATTGAGTTAATATGAAAAGAAATTGCGCCTAAGATATGATATGCACTTCTAAGAATCACCCACGGGCGCCTTCTCTTGTCATGCACACCAGAAGAGCCGTGGACGTGGAAGCGGCGATGGGAGAATCCTCGAAAGGCGCAAATACGCTGTCCTTGGAGACAGCTACTCATTTTCGCCGTTTGGAGTCGAGACGATTGGCCCGCGGGGCCCTGAGGCGCGTAAACCTCACAAAAAAAATATCGACGCGCTTCATCAACTCGTCACGTGACCTAAAAGCTGATGGCTACCTCGGTAAGGTTCAGATGGGGAATGCTGCCAGTATCTTGGGAACTGTCCCCGACGGCAATAGTCTAGAGAATTTTTTGTATATTTAGATAATCTTTACCTACTGTAGTCTTATCGACAATTTTATTGTATGTTTAGTTTAGTTTTAGTTACATGTAATTAATAATGATAATCTCAGTCAGTAACAATTTTATTTTCTAGGTTTACCATATACACTGATTGTATGAGAAACAGTTTCCAAGTTATGTCATGACAACGCGCTGGAAATAAGCAAAACACAGAGGATAGTGTCATGACCACTGACGTAATGACATCTCAAGAGGTTTCTTCAGTACTAAGACTAGATACTCGCCCATATTGTAGTTAGTGCTTTGACTCAGCTTAGAGTAGCTTAGATTAAATTTAGCTTAGATTGGACTGATTCAATATAGCTTAGACGGGAATGACGGACTGCTAATGAGAACAGCGTATCTATTGATAACGCTCACAATACCTCAGCGGTGAAAGCGCTTTATAATCATGAGCATTAGTCTTGATGCTATTGTATTCCTAATTTATTTTTAATAAGTCAAATTTATAAATATTAAATAACGTATCTTTTGTAACTACGTTCGCTCGCTAATACGAATCGCTCGTAGCCTGGGCTGCCTGAGTGATCTTAAACGATCACTAAGGTTAAGCAACATACGGCGCGTTCAGTCTATGGATGGACACCGTCTATGACTAACGCTAGTGGCATTTTTCCGAGCGGTTCCGTCCTTCTCAAGGCACGTTAAGCAGTTGGTGCCGGCTGCCGTCGATAGATGGCAGTCGTTAAGCCAAGTCAGAGGCCTTAGGGCGGCTTGAAAACTTCTGACAGTAAGACCAGCCACTAGTCTTACAAGCTTCCACCAATCCGGACTTAGCCCCTGAGGTGGAGTATGGCCTAAACCTTCTTCAGGGAAGAGACCCATGCCCCTTGGTGCGGACATAATGGGTTGATGATGATGATTACATAATATAATTAAACTTTATTGCACACGAGACATTGAACAGAACATTACTTAAAAAACAACATTTACAAAGGCGAGCTTATCTCTGTAAGAGATGTATGTATAATTGTATATTCTGTAGATCTGAGAACAGGTTGTCATCTATTTTTCATACCCTTATCTGGCAAAATAAAGTTTGCTGGGTCATCTAGTGTTATATAAATCCATCGTTTCCATCGTCGTCCGTCGAATGAAAAGTGATATTTTCTCCGACTATTGTATTCTTTTGAACGTCTCCTGAGAGCTTTAAGTCCACTAAAGAGGATTACCACTTATTTTAAAAGACTGGATTTGAGTTTTAAATTTGCTTCACAAAAATGTACAACAAAGCAAATCATGAACATCAAGAGCAGTCCTACAAAGAGCGCTGAACGCTGATGAAAGACATAAGGTGACGGAATTTTGGGCCGATTTGAATACTTAATGAAAAAGAAGGATGAAAATAAAAGGAAAGCGTCGCCTGTTCCTATTTTGTTCAATTTACAGCGAGAAAAAAAGTTCTGTCAAGTAGGAGCTGGAGTCGTTACATCTGGTTCCGTAAACTGGAGAGTCTGTAAGAGACACTCGAAAGTAAGTAAGTAGTATTGAAACATAAACATAAACATTTACAAACAGGCACATACATTGCTTCTGGCCCCACACTAGGATACCCTGTGTCTTGGGCACCAGAAACAGCGACGTCACAAACATGTAAACCTCCAAGACCTGGGTTTTTTTTGTCCCCAGCCGGGATTTGAACCCGGGACCTCTCGCATGGTAGTCAGATGCACTAACCACTGCGCCACAGAGGTCGTCGAATTATTTATTTCACAATAGACAATAAAGGCTATTATCACACTGCACTGCGCTACGTCGTGTTGCGCGAAGCTGCGGATTTTTAAATCGCATTTTATTGTATCTAAAGTCCGCTGTTTAAATCAAGGCAAAAAAATATGACGCGATGTTACCTCTATACTAAATATAAGTTTGCTCGGTACATTTAAGGTAAAAACACCGTCAATAGAAGACTTATGTGACCTTATCACAAGAAAGACATTAATATTAATATTCAATTGCTCAGACGAGCAGTCTACAAAAAAACACCTACGTCAAACAGAACTTTTACTTGGAAGCAAAATGGGGTTATTTGGATTATATATACTTGCAACACTCAAATATTGCAGCTTGACTTGATATTAACATGTCAACGTGATAGTTTTGTTTTTTCATTGATCTAAAAAACAGACTTTAAGTTTTAATAGAAAATACGTCTAAAACAACACACTGCCGATGAATTGCCCCAAACCGAATTCGAATTCACGTCTCCGTCGCCGCGCGCGTTTTTCGTCGCTCCGCGCACCTCAGCGGGATGCGTTGGCAGCGTGAGAATCCTTTAAAGAAAAAAAATTCCGAAAAAAAAAAGAAATTTTTTTTACTTTTCAGTATATAGATAGGTAGAGAACCCTTTATAGTACCAACAGGAGAAATAATTATTCAAGATTTCTTATAACCAAGTAATGTCTACGACACACCGGCGCGCGGGCTCGTGCACACGCTGGCCATTCACGGCCGGCGTATGGAGGCTGCTGCGGCTTAAAAGAAACATTCATTCATTGACCGGCTCCGGGACAGACGTGTGATAGAATATTGTCGATATAATTTTTGATTATTGCTAATTAAACCGAGTGAATACAGTCCACTTCCTTTTTTTTACCATCTGGCCTATCTATTTGGTCCATCGGCCGCGCTAACGCGAAATAAAGTCGGCAATCAAGAGAAATCACCGGCGCGACGAGTGGCGAGTTCCCCACGGCGATCGTTGGCAGTAACGGTCAAACAGCGCACCGAGACGACAACTCCAACTCATCTCCGTGAGAACGATTAACGAATATCGTCGTTGCGCCACACCTGAATCTCTCCGGAATCGTCGGAAGACACTTTCATCGTGCCTGGAATCAGCTAATCACGCTTCAGCGATCTTCACATCAGCAAGAATGCACGGTTTAGCATCCAGCCACATTCAAGATCGACAGACGTTTGACACACACGCAGTGCTTGGAATTCAGCTTCTCCCGGTTCAGCGGTATTTGCAACAGCCAGGGCAGCACGATGGCGTAGCATCCAATCACATCACATCAGTCAAGTTCATCACAACTCCAGGGGTCAACGCTCGGCACGCAAACAAACCTGTAGCACATAAAGGGTTTGGTAACAGCAGTCCGTGAGTTCGTTCCGATCAAACATTCCATTTAATCAATCAAGCATACCTATTCAGTCAAACAGTCGCTCATAAAATCTTTCTTTCACATTCAATTCATTCTTTCACATAATATTTCAAGCAATCAATTTATACAAGCTTCATTACATTCCACAGTAAATAGTAATAACTGTTCAACCTCTTGTTTTTACATACAAAATTTTTCGAGTAAAGTACCCTCATTCAAAAACAAAAAAAAACATTTTGCAGATTTTCATAAGATTCTCATTACAAAGTTACAGTACAGTTACAGTTACTAAAGTATAGGTATAAGCTGAGTTAACACACAGAATTTTCTGTATTTCAGTGTCCTTGCTGCGGTGGCTGTGCGAATCTGTCTGCAAGCGGGAGGCCCTGACGCATACGGCGCATACCTACTTTGCGTTGGGGCGCCTACCAAGAATTTGTACCTGTCACTAAGCTGGAACTGCTTCGAACCAACTCATAATTCAAACTCATTTAAGTATCGGATCCTTTTCATTTCGTTACAAATCAATGTCAAAACAAAAATTAATTATCACTCATTATTTTTTCCATAGAATTCGTGTAAACACTACTTCAGAATGTTGGCGGCCAATCCATCAGGCATTGGCGCTGATGAAACGGATGTCACGCAATTAAAATCATTAATTAAGAAAAGAGCTTCACTCAAAGCAAAACTAACAATGTACAAATCATTCATCGAACTTTTAAAGTCTTGCAGTACTCCAAATACATTAAGCAATTTGCAAGTTTTGGAAATAAAAACTAGATTAACCCCATTCACTAACTTGTACTCGCTTTATGATGAAATTCAAACAATAATCGAAGGTCTTGTCCCAATTCCAGAGGAACAATTCAAGGAGCGCGAGTCGTTCGAGAGCGACTATTACCTTTACGTAGCGATCAGCAAACAGCTGATTGAGGACTACGAGAAGGAGTGCAGGTCAGTGACAGACTCGACGGCTGCAGGGAACTTTCATTCAGGTGGGAACGCCTTTGTTAAATTACCCACTATCAACCTGCCACACTTTTCGGGTGATTATCAACACTGGCTGGAATTTCGTGACACATACGAATCACTAATTCACAACAATAACACTATTGATAAAATACAAAAATTTCATTATTTGCGTGCGTCGTTGCAGGGTAGTGCCTCATTGATCATAAATTCATTGGAAATTTCATCAAACAACTATGACACTGCTTGGGGTCTAATATGTGATCGTTATGACAACAAGCGGCTGTTAATAAGCAATCACATTAATAATTTATTCAACATCAATAGCATTCAACGTGAGTCATCTGTAGCACTGAAACAGATGCTTGATAACCTCAATAAAAACCTTAAAGCCTTGTCAACATTAGGTGAAAGCACAGAACATTGGGACACATTAATTATTCATTTAGTCACAACCAAACTAGATTTAGTTACACTACGCCATTGGGAGGAACAGAAAAACACACTTAAAAACATGCCTAAGCTCACAGATTTCGAAATGTTCATGCGTAATCGTGCAGATTTGCTAGAAACCCCCGAGGATGGTAAATCTAGAAACAAAATCGAGCCTCAAGGGTCTAAAGCAAATTCAAAAACACACAACACATATCAAACGCCATCATGCTCAATGTGCAAAGCACATTATATGTTGTTTGCTTGTAGTGAGTTCAAACAACTTTCAGTTGAAGTTAGGCAGCAAAAAGTTCACCAATTTAAAGTTTGTTCCAATTGTTTACACCCGGGGCATGAGGTAAAAACATGCAGAGGTAGTGAACGCAAATATTGCTCCAAGAAACACAACACATTGTTACACAATCACAATGACAGGTCAAGCAATAACAACAATTCAGCAGTCACATTTACTAGCACACAAAATACATCAGTACTATTGTCAACCGCCCTGGTAAAAGTTGTAGGTAGCAACGGCAAAACACATACAGCTAGGGCCCTACTAGACAATGGTAGTACTTCATGTTACATAACTGAAGAGTTATGTACAAAACTTCAGATACCAACACAATCAATTCAAAGCACAGTCACAGGTATCAACAATCAATCCAGCAATATTTTTCACAAAGCAACCATGCATATTCAGTCATTACACAACTCATACAACACAGACACATCATGTCTTGTACTCATTCAAATATCACAAACATTACCAAACACATACATTGACACAACCAGCTTCAATATACCAAAACATGTCCAGCTAGCCGACCCCCAGTACAGTATTCCGGCACCCATCGATTTATTGTTAGGTGCAGAAATATTCTGGAATATTATCGGATCAGGCAGAATTCAGTTAGGTAAAAATCAGCCTACACTGCAAGAGACCGAACTGGGTTGGTTAATTTCAGGTTGCATAAGTGATCCAACAAATAAAATGCAGGAATCACAATGTTTTTTTGTTAATGACAACATTTCACAACATTTAACGCGCTTTTGGGAACTTGACAGCATCAACATTCCACAATCACACGACGAATCAAACGAACACAATGCATGCGAAACATTATTCACCAACACCACATATAGAAACGATGAGGGGAGATTTGTTGTGTCAATACCACTAAAACAATCCCCGGAATGCCTCGGCGATTCGTACATTAGAGCAAAATGTCGTTTTCTTAACATGGAAAAGAAAATACACAAAGAACCAATTTTCAAAGAGCGTTATTTACAATTCATGGAGGAATATATCAATTTAGGTCACTTGACAAAAAACATAGGCACACATGACAAACAAACAACAAACCCTGCATATTATTTACCACATCATGCTGTAGTGCGGGAGGCTAGCTCAACTACCAAGTTGAGAGTTGTTTTCGACGCCTCTGCCCGCACCACAACAAAACAATCACTCAACGACATTCGAATGGTCGGACCAGTCGTACAAGACGACCTCCTATCAATTTTGCTACGTTTCCGACAACACAAATTCATAATAACGGCAGACATTGAAAAAATGTACCTACCCGCAAATTTATATAAACAAATCACAAAGACCATTACAACAAATAATTTGGCGTTTTCATCCTAAAGAAGCATTAGAAACATATACGTTAAATACTGTCACGTATGGCACAGCGTCAGCTCCATACTTGGCTACACGATGCATCAGGCAAGTGGGATTGGACTGCACAGACGAAGAAATAGCGGACGTTATCATGCACGACTTCTATTGCGACGATTTTTTATCTGGTTATGACGACGAAGCACTACTATATCACCTCGCGAACGGCGTATACAAAGAATTAAATAAAGCTCAGTTTCCTCTTCGAAAATAGCAGTCCAATCACACAGATCTGTAGCTGAAATTAGGTCTCCCTCAATCACATCACAGCACAGTAAACTTAGATAACTGTGACACAACTAAAACATTAGGTGTTTACTGGAACACAAAAAACGATACAATCACATTCACAATTGCATTGGAAACAAATTCCACTATCACAAAACGTATCATATTATCCACCATAGGGCAAATATTTGACCCTCATTAGTCCTTGCATACTTTAAGCAAAAATAATTATGCAAAAACTCTGGCAACATAAATTGACATGGGATCAGTCAGTGCCAGCAGAAATAAAAACTAGATGGCAAAAATTCATTGCAACCCTACCAACACTTAATCAGCTGATAATCAAACGGCGGGAGTTCTCTGACTCATCACAAAAAACACAATTACACATTTTTTGTGACGCATCACAGAGCGCCTACGGTGCATGTATATATATACGCACTGTAGGTATTGACAGCACGATACATGTCCAGCTGCTGACTGCTAAGGGCAGGGTCGCACCAATCAAAAAACTCACCATCCCCAGGCTTGAGTTATGTGCAGCGCTCACAGGAGTTATATTGTGTAAAAAAAGTATTAGAGTCACTACGTCACACAGACCGTTTTGAGGACTGCATCTTTTGGAGCGACTCAATGATTGTACTAGGGTGGTTAAAATCAATTTCACACAAGCTAACAGCATTTGTAAGTAATAGGGTAACAGAAATACAAGAAAATTCAAAAACATGGCGTTATGTTCCTACAAAACAAAATCCCGCTGATTTAATCTCCAGAGGGTTACACGCAAATCAATTAATTACTTCTGACTGTTTTCAGGGCCGAAGTTTCTGAGGAGGGATGAAAGCAGCTGGCCAGTTCAATCTGGATATCATATCCGAGAGTCTGACCTTCCAGAAACAAAGGCCCACACTTTAAGTTCACACTGTTTCACCACACAAGCAGACAGCAATTCATTCATTTATAAATATTCAAGTTTCACAAAACTAACACGCAGAACAGCTTACATACTAAGATTCATTAATAACTGCAGAAATAAAAGTATAGTTACACAAAGTTATTTATCAACACAAGAGCTAGCTAATGCGAAAAAACAATTAATAAAAATATCACAAAAGTTTACATTCCGCGAAGAATACAACGCGCTGATAAGGCGAACCAATTTACCTACTAAAAACAGGTTACGTTCGCTACTTCCATTCATTCAGATGACGTCATTCGTGTGGGCGGTAGGCTCTCCAACTCGGAGCTTCATTATGACAAGAAATACCCAATACTATTGTCCTCCAAGCATCACATATGTAAACTCATATTTGATTCTTATCACAAAACACTTTTACACGCAGGGCCATTGCTCTTACTTTCCAATATAGGGGAAACTTATTGGCCTATTGGTGGGCGCAATTTAGCACGTAAAACAGCATCGTCTTGTACAAAATGCAGGCGATTTCAAGGAAAAACAATTATCCCTGTAATGGGTGATTTACCTAAGCATCGATTGCACGCAGATTTCGCATTTATTCACGTAGGTACAGATTATGCCGGGCCAGTGATGATAAGCAACCGGAAGGATCGCGGAGCTCAATTAATAAAAGCATACATTTGTGTTTTCGTATGCTTCACAGTGAAAGCCGTGCACCTCGAGTTAGTCACTGACCTGACTAAAAAGTCATTTTTAGCAGCTTTTAATAGGTTCATTGCTCGAAGGGGTAAACCTACTCATGTTTATTCTGACAATGGTACAAATTTTGTAGGCACCTCAAGGGCAATAGGCGAATTCCTTTCTCACAATTCAGATAATATTTGCGCAGCCACCACAGAGCAAGGTATCACTTTTCATTTTATTCCAGCTTATGCCCCCCACTTCGGTGGGTTATGGGAATCATGTGTAAAATCAACAAAACATCATCTCAGACGTATTTTAGGTCTAGCTCACCCTACGTACGAAGAAATGTACACTGTCCTTGTTCAAATAGAATGCATATTAAATTCTCGACCCCTCACTCCAATATCAACAAATCTAACAGATTTGTCATGTCTCACTCCTTTTCATTTCTTGATTGGACGAACTCAGACTGTCTTACCTTATCCACAGATAACTGAGTGCAATACACAGCGTCTACCAAGACACGAGCGAGTTGAACAACTGCGCCAACATTATTGGAATAGATTTTACACAGAGTATATTTCAGAACTGCAAATGAGAACTAAATGGAGGAGGTCCACGGGAGCACTCACAGAGGGTGCATTGGTGGTCATCAAGGACGAGTCACTACCACCACTTCAATGGCTTCTCGGGCGCGTCATAAGGCTCCATCCAGGGGACGATGGCATCGCACGAGTAGCAGATATCAAAACACAAAAGGGGACCATTCGAAGAGCATTCAACAGAATCTGTCCCTTACCTATGGACTAACTGCCGGGCGGCAGAATGTCTACGACACACCGGCGCGCGGGCTCGTGCTTACGCTGGCCATTCACGGCCGGCGTATGGAGGCTGCTGCGGCTTAAAAGAAACATTCATTCATTGACCGGCTCCGGGACAGACGTGTGATAGAATATTGTCGATATAATTTTTGATTATTGCTAATTAAACCGAGTGAATACAGTCCACTTCCTTTTTTTTTACCATCTGGCCTATCTAGTGGAGATATGATATAATATATCGTAGCGATTAAACTCTGCAAGCCAATCTGCGTAGATTTATCGATCATATGCATGCAAACGATGAAGGATAATCTGCAACAATTTGTCGTAAACACGGTCTATAAATATGAGCATATTGGATTGAACATTTTTTTTTTATTTGTGTTTTTTATTATTATTATTTTGCAATAAAGTGAAACAACAACAACTATTTAATCGCTACGATATATTGTTACTCGTGTTTAAGGCTGACGTATTACGGAGCCAGGCGTTCCCTGGTCAGCCGCGAGGTCCCGAAATGCGCTCCCTAAATGAAGAAAAAATAAAAGGAAAGCAAGAACGCCTTGAGCCGCTACAAAAACGAATTAAAGTGAAATCTCAATTCTGCCGCGAACGGCCGCTTTACTCAACGACCCTGTCACAAGCTTGTCGATACGATAACCTTATTACCTTTTTCTTCAATAACAAAAACTACTTACGGCTGTCACGCGCCACGTCACGCTCGCACTATTTTATATTTTTGGCCTTGTGGTGAAATGAGTTTACTTTTGATTAATTTATTCTGAGGGTTCATGGATAATAAAATGTCGGATATTTAAGACATACCCATTTCAGTAAACCTGTACTAAGTTTTTCATTGAAAAAACTAATAAACTAATTTTGGAAACAACTTCTCTTTATTAAAAACTACTTATAGAAAAACAAAAAAATATTTAAAATGTCCGTAATTTAAATGCATCAAACTCTTTGACCAAATAATCAAAAGCCCATTTTATTACAATAACAAAAAAATTGTGCGAGTGTGACGACATGCTCGGATGATTCGATGATTTTGTCACGGACGTAATTTTAGACAAGAAGCCTAATTTTAGGCTTCTTGTCTAAAATTACCTAATTTTAGGCGAATCATCCGACCATGTCGTCACGCTCGCACAATTATTGTGTGAATTTTTTTGTGAATTTTATGGGTATCAAAAATTAAATCTTGCCTTGTGAAAATGGACATTTACACAATTGGAATCGTTCAGGTTTTCGTGCGGAGCAGGCCCTTTATCAGGATGACTGTTTTGACAACTCGAAAGTATTCAAATATGTTCTTATTTAATAGTTTGGAGTTCGCTGAATCGGACCACTCCACACCACGTAGGGCTAAGAGTCTTTTCACACTATCGGATCCGATATCTGCGTCGGACGCCGATCCGATATCGAGGTAAGTCAATCCCATTCCGATATCGGATATCGGACCCGACACCGAAATTTTGGCGGCACCATCGGACACCTCTGTGAGTCGTCAGACAATATTGTTTGTGTGTGTGCTATACGTGTATCTAAATTGTCTCTGTGTGCTTAGAGCCCAATATGGGGTCTTCTATACTATTTTTAAAATGGCCGTATCGAAACGATTTTGTAACGGGACGATAGTTGGCTATCGTCCATCGATACCAATATCGGATCGGATAATGTGAAAACGCTCTAACGTTGTATAGCCCGAGATCGTGATCAAATTTATACCGAACTACTCTAGAAATGCCTCCTTTGAAACAAAAAAAGTAATGGGTATTCCGATCGTCAAAGCCAAGTTCACGACAGGACCCCACTGCCCGTCGCCTGTCGTTACAATCGTGGCCATCTTAGTTTTTACTGCCTAACATTTCATTTTTATCCCGAAGGCCACGCAGTTTGGGAGCCGGTGCAAGTCATAAGCTCTGAGGGAATCCACAAGTCCGAATCTTATAATTATTTTTTTTTGCTTCCTTTTTTTCTTGCAATATGTCTCACAACATTTAGCTAGAGTTTTGGTATCATTCATTGTCGTAACGGGCTTGCATGGTATTATGCCCTATAGCATATCCATATGTCACTTTATATTGGCTGCGTGGGTTTCAACCAAGTATATTGTTTGGTGATTTTCTTTTAAGTCTTTTGAATGCACTTCTTTTTGTCACAAGTGCGCTGGCTAGCTTATTTTGGTGATACTTAATTCTTTTTATATATGTCTCGTATTTAATCTTTGTCTACGAAAGTGTCGACGGTGGTGGTTTTAATAATGAAAACCACTGTGCTAAAATTACTTATGGGTTTTATTGGTTTGATTTAACTTTTACATGAAGTTTTAGTTTATTTATAATTAAATTGAAAGGAGCGCAATGACCCGAGTCACGCGCAGGAGCAGAGAGAGCGAGCGCGGCGAGGCGCGGGGGGAGCGGGGCGATCGGCTTCGGCTGCGTTCCGTTTTTTTGTTGTTTCACGCATCGTGGCGTAAACATCCTCCGGGCATCATAAGGCAGCAGCGGACAGAGCCGTGTGAGGGAGCGGCGATGTCAGCGACGCGTGAAATACCATCATGGCCTGGGTAAAGCTTTGCGATACGACCCATCTTCCAGGACAGGGGTGATATATTATCCTCTTGGATAATGACGAAATCACCCAACTTAAGACTTTCGGTGTTGGATTTCCATTTAGTTCTCTGCTGAAGCTCGTTTATGTAGTCTCTTTGCCATCTGGTGCAGAAGGACTTTCTTAGTTGCTCTAGGACTTCATAACGAGCTGTGTGCGCGGTGCGGTCAGGTGTAGGTAGTGCTGTGAGCGGCCGGCCAATCAGGAAATGTCCTGGGGTGAGAGGAAGGAAATCTTGAGGGCAGGAGGAAAGAGGATACAAAGGGCGGCTGTACAAAGCGGCCTCAACCTGCGTGAATAGAGTGGATAGTTCTTCGGATGTTAAGTTGGCGTTGCCAAGTACGCGTTTAATGTGGTGCTTGGCAGACTTGATACCGGCTTCCGCGAGACCAGAGAAGTGAGGTGCGTAAGCTGGATGAAAGTTAAACTTTATTTGCTTGGTTGCTGCATATTCGGTTATTGAAGCAATTGACATGAGAAATCTGCCTAACTCTTTAACAGCACCTACAAAATTACGGCCATTGTCAGAGAAAATTTCGTAAGGTTTTCCTCTGCGGGAAATAAATCGTCGTAAACAAGATAAAAATGCTTCCGTGCTGAGATCGCTTACGGCCTCAAGATGGACACATTTGTACCTAAAGCAAATAAACAAACAAAGGTAGCATTTGGAAGTACGTGCACCGCGACCTTTTTTGCTTATAACATTGAATGGCCCAGCCATACCCATGCCGATGGACTGGAAAAGAAAAGCAGGCGTGACTCTTTCTGGAGGTAGATCACCCATCATAGGAGAGAGTGTTCGACCTTGATGCCGTTTACAAACAACACAGTTACGCACGGTGCTTCTGGCGAGTTTTCTCCCTGACACAGGCCAAATTGATTCGCGAATTGTACTTAGTAGTAGTTGCGGACCGGCATGAAGATGGCGCAAGTGCTCGTGCTGAAAAATCAGCTTTGTTAAATAGTGACTGGAACAAAGTATTATAGGATGCTTCTTGTTAAAATCGTAGTCGGACCTGTTCAGTAGGGTGTCCCGAATTTTTTTATTTTTATTTTGTTTACTCAAGACCCATCAAAAGTTGCGTTATTAGTTGTAGATTACCGTAAAAATAATAAAAAAATATAAAAAGATATCTTGAGGGCTCTACCGGCACTTTTTTCTTTTTTAAATCATTAAAATTACTCTCCAGTCAATGTCATCTATTCTGTTTGATGTACATAATTCTTTTTTTTTTTTTTACATTAATAGTGGAACCTTAAGTTATCATTTGCAGGCAACGATAGGATCTTTTCGGTGAGGAATTTGTTTGGATCGAACTCGCAAATTTCATGTTTTGACAGTTTTTTACTTGTTTTTCTTAAATTCTCTACTTCTATGGTGAGGCAGTTTGTCTCATTTCTATTGCGGTTTTAATCTGTAAGGTGTCGCTGCGCTTTTCGTTGTGATAAAATACGTGTTTTAGGACAAATATATTCTAACATTCTAACACAGAAGTTTTCTCAATCGTTTCTGAAAAACTTGATACGATTTGAACCAAAGCTTCGATTCCCATCGTTTCAAACGTACGAGTTACCCAATTGCTGAAGTCTTATTTTAACAAATACCTGTCTTTGATAAGATACAGTTAAAATAAAAGAAATGATAGCTATGAAAGCAAAGTGAAGTGCTTTTTGGAATCATGGAACAAGCTCTTCGATATTGCTGCTTGGAAGTGCAATTCGTTTGACGTTTTTCTATTTCTGAAAGAGTAAAATACTGGACCGCTTATTGCCATTTTTCTATCACCTCTTTAAGGTGATAGAAAAATAACAATAAACGGTATAGATACAAAAGAAACGGCAATCATATTTCGTATTCATATTCCGGTGCGCGAGTTGCCACCTCAACCAGAGTCACCTGCAACAGAGAGTGACGTGCTTGTAAATGAGACTCCCATCTAGGTACTTCATTGAATTGGAACACTCTGGCGCTGCCAACAGTAGCTAAGGTGTGTGATCGGTATGGATTATCAACGCGATCTGCGGCTGCAGTTGCTTCGGCGGTCTTAGCTGATTGGTATCTTCTGAAGATCCAAGTCTTGTTATTGATAATAATAAAATATAGAGCGGTTTCAAAAGCACGGACCAAGGCTAGCAAAAATATTGATGTAATTGTAGTAAAAAGTATCTACTTTGATGGAGGAAAGGACAAAACACTCATAAACGATAAAATCGGCGATCAGTACGCCGATCAGTACCACCGCAGAGAAGTTTTGCAAGAGCACATTTCAGTTCTCACAGAGCCGGGATCTATTTATTTGGGACATAAGACGCCAAGTTTTGGTACTGCCAAAGGGATTGTCACTTCTATAATATCTTTGTTAGAAAATCAAGGGCTGAACTTGGAAGAGAGAATCTGTAAGCACTCTTCGAGAGCTTGCATCTCGCAAAATATCAAAGGCTAGAGAAGCAGGAAAGAGCTACTCTCGCAGGGCATTTAAATCACCAAGGCTTAACTTCAGTGCTCGAGATTACACTGATATCATATTTTGGAAGAGTGTGAAATATCAACTCCACCAATATCGCGACACGTCTCCAACGATGAACTTAGAATTAAGACTAAAGAACACCAGCCTAGACATTGTCGACTTTCCCTGTCACACACAGTTAGTGGAGAGATGTGTAAAACTAGTGACGAAGGCTTCTGAAAGCTTCACGGACGCTACAGCTCGGGATCATTAGGAACAGATTGAAATCTCACACGGAAATGCCTAATTTTGGGCACAAAAACCAGTTCCGTTTTTAAAAGAGCCATTGATTAATTTGTCTTTCAACTATTTCAAACCTTGCTTTGACTCATTGTTGTACCCTTCAATGTAATAAAAACCATTTCAACGTTATTTTTGTATGATTTAAAATTTATGTTAGGAACCCCTAAAAATGGCAAATTTGAAAAACTTCAAGGACCGGTAGAGGCCTTAAGATGACAGATATATAGTTATATTTCATAATAATCGTAATCTATGTGTCAAAACGCAACTTTTGATACCTCTTGCGTAGCTGTATCTCAAAAAAAAAAAAATCCCACACATGGACGGGACACCCTACTGTTCAGTCTACCACCTACTCTCATTACATTGTCTTTGTCTAAAAAGGGACTGAGAGATAAAATCTTACTTTTAGGGGCAATACATTGACCTTTAGAGAGAGCATTATACTCTTTTTGAAGCGAGTTTACTTGAGCCTGTTTGGTTAGAAGTGAGAATGAATGTTCAAGTTCGTCAGCTCCTAATGGACCTTTGATCTTTGCAGAAGGATACCTTGTGTTGTTAGCAAATCTAAAAATCCAGGCAAATACTCGCTTGGCTCTGTTAAGGCTTGAATATCTAGTGAATTGTATTATAGGCTCGGCTTCGCTAGGAACAATCAAGGCAATCGCCTCAGGGTCGTCCTTCCGAGCAGGCGACGTCGGCCATTGGGCCTCATCTTGGGATAGGAAAGACGGGCCAGACCACCACATATCGAGGGTGGGCATTTTCTCGGCTGAAACACCTCTGGAAATGTAATCAGCGGGGTTAGACGTGGTTGGCACATGTCGCCAGTCAGATTTATTTGTGTTTTCGCAAATCTCAACTACTTTGTTGCCTATAAAACTTTTTAGGCGGCTCGGGCTGCTGTTAAGCCAGGCTAGTACAACACTAGAATCAGACCAGTGCACACAGCGATCTATGGGGCATCGCAGCGCCTCGAGGACAGACTTGCAAAGATTGGATGCTAGCAGAGCGCCTAAAAGCTCTAATCTAGGTATGGTGAGTGCCGGTTTAGTGGGAGCCACCCTCGACTTGGCACAGAGGAGGCTAACTAGTATGTTACCATGGCTGTCCATCGACCTTAGGTAGATACAAGCACCATACGCTAACATTGAACTGTCACAAAATGAATGTATTTCAATTGGCTTGGGATTATCGCATAGAACGCGCCTTGGAAGCTGCAATGTAGCGAGGCTAAGAAGACCGGATTTGATGTGGAGCCATTTCTTATTTAAATCATTTGGAACAGCGTCGTCCCAATCAAGTTTGTGAAGTCATAGTTGCTGCATAAGCATTTTAGCTTGGATTGTACTTGGACATAGCAGTCCAAGCGGGTCAAAAATTTTACATGACGAGGCTAAAATATTGCGTTTAGTTACCTCATCGTTGCTAGGAATGTCAATTGTAAATTGAAATTTGTCAGACTTGGGGTCCCATCCAAGGCCCAAAGCGCTTGATGAGTCACTCAGGCTCAGTTCATTCTGCAAATTTACATTTAATGACTGAAATATTGATGGTGAGTTTGATCTGAACTTGCGTAAATTGAAACATGCTGACTGCATGGCAGCAGTCACGGAGTTAAGAATTTTTACTAGCTCGGGCTCTGAATCGGAGCCAGTGAGAAGGTCATCACAGTAGAAATCTTTTTGGATTATAGTTTTAATGAGCTCGTCAGGGCATTCCTCTTTTAACTGGAATAAGCACCTTGTGCTGAGGTAACTGGAGCTAGCGAGGCCATACGTCACAGTGTTAAGGCGCAGGGTTTTTATTGGTTGCGATTCGTCTTCTCTCCACAATATTAGTTGCAAATTGCGGTCATCTTCGTGAACTAAAACTTGTCTGTACATCTTCTCGATGTCTCCAGTGAGCACAAATTTGTACTGACGAAAACGCAGGAGAATAGCAAAGAGCGATTCTTGTACAACGGGGCCTACTAGATGAAGGTCGTTTGCGGAGTACCCGGACGCAGTTGGCTGTGATCCATTGAAGACCACGCGAAGTTTGGTAGACTCGCTGTGCTCGCGCATGACAGCATGATGGCACAAAAAATAGGCAAGATCTGGACGAGGGATAAGCGACTCTGAGCAATGATCCAAGTTAGTTTATTCTGAAATGAAGTCGCAATAATCTTTCTTGAGCTGTGGCTGCTTGTGAAATCGTTTCTCTAGACTTAAAAATTGTCCTTTTGCTACATAGTAAGAGTCACCCAGACAATCAGGGGTGTCTTTAAGTGGAAGCCTGACGCAAAAGCGACCAGAATCTAGGCGAGTAGTGTGGGCCTTGAATAACTCCTCACATTCCTTCTCGCTGTCACTTAATAGTGGTTTATTTTTGGGCACTTCTTCAAGCTCCCAAAACTTTGTTATTGAATCTAGTAGATCAGGTTTTTCAAACTCGTTCATGGTAAAATTGCATTGAATGTCTCTCGCTCTCGGTCCATGTTTAATTAGAATAGGGCCTGAAATGAGCCAGCCTAACTTGGAGCTAATCAAGTAGGGACGATTGTCACCTAGAGGGATCTGGTCAGGGCCGATAACTTGCCAGAACAAATCGGCACCAATTAGTAAGTCAATGGGACCAGATTTGTTAAATTTGGGGTCAGCCAATGGAGTAATATGTGGAGGGATATTGAAATGCTTTAAATCGATGGGAGCTTTTGGAATATTTCCAGTAAGCTCAGGCAAAACAGAACATGCCATTGTAGCATTGAAATTACTGTGTAACGACTCCACAAGCAACACACACCGTTCTGAAACATGCTTGCACGAGGTGTTTCCTATGCCTACTATCTTTGTGATTTCAGTCGGTATTGACTGTAAGCCTAGTTTTCTTTTGAGATCGGTAGTCATAAAACTTGCTTGACTTCCACAGTCTAAAAGAGCTCGGACTGCTTCAGTGCTACCGGTAGATGGATTGGTTACTTGGATCACAGCAGTGGATAGCATGACATGGTTCACAGGCTGTGCAGTGAAGTTTACAGCAACCTGGACTGGATCCTGTAGAAATTCGACACTTGTATTGTTACACTTGTAACAGTGCTGGTGACAGCAGGTTGGGAAGAAACGCTGGGTATAGGGGGCTTGGAGCACGATTTATTGTGCAGCAATGTATTATGTCGCTTTCGGCATATACGACAGGGACCCATACGACATTTCTTCGCGATATGGCCAGTCCTCAAACAGTTAATACAGAGAAACAGCTTGGCTGCTTCAGATGAGCGCTCGCTTGGTGATTTCGATAAAAACCTTTGGCAATTATAAATTGTATGATCACCTTGACAATAGTGGCACTTTACTTGAAAGTGAGTGCTAGTTGGGGTACTATCTTCTTGAGTAGTACATGAAAAAGACTTCGACTGATGTTTTTCGAATGGCTTGAGGCATAGGCGGAAAAGTTTGAAAATAAACCTATTATTTTTAAACTTTTCCGCTTTGTTTTGATTGTGTGTCTCAAGGACATCGGCCCGGTTTTGAAGAAATTGAAAAAATTGTTCAAGAGTCGGCAACTCTTCGAGCGAGCCTTTGTACTCTTCCCACCGCAAACTTGTGGAATTTTCTAACTTTTGTGCGATCATATGTATGATAATGGTGTCCCAATTTTCTATAGGTTGTCCTAAACTAGCGAGAGCCCGCAGGTTTTTTCTCGTAAGGTCAACTAGTGACCTCAGTGAACTTTCTGATTCACGGTTTATATGTTCAACATTTAGCAGCGCGTTCAGATGATTATTTATCAGCTGTCTTTTATTATCATATCGTTTGCATAATATGCCCCACGCTTTCAAATAGTTCACTGAGGACACCTCTAAATTGAGGATGACACGCTTGGCCTCTCCCTCTAAGTAGGAATTTAAATAGTGAAATTTATGGATGGGCATCAAGCTGTCATTTTCATGGATGAGGGACTTGTACATGTCGCGAAATTCTAACCATTTGGAATATGTACCATCAAATTTGCCAACTTGGATTGTAGGTAGTTTAAATCCTACAGGGTTTGAATTGTAATTGGGCTGAGAGTGATGAGACTGAGAGCTTGTATCTTGCAAGTTGTTTTCAAGAATGGTTTGACCAACTGCTATAGCACTTGTAAAATTAGAGTCAGTCTCGTCCTTTTCATCTTGCTTAGATCTAAATCTTGTCCTAATGCTGCCTCAATATTGTCCTGCAGTGTATCAAACTCTGTAGCAAGTAGTTTAATTTTATCAAGCTTGGTGTGGCGAGAGCGGCAATTGGGTGGACTGTATTTGCGACCAAATTGGCAACACCAGGAAGGTGCTCGTTGGAAAACCGGGAGGGACGTACCTTGGTTTAACGCCCCGCGGACGACGAAGGACGATTGCGGCAGCGTAGGTGGGCGCCGGATGGTCCTGGCCTCTGGTAGTCCAAAAGGGTGGTGCACAGCGTAGAATATCTTGGATAAATGCGGCGGAAAAACTGAATGTGACTTTCGTGTTCAATTCCTAAAAAACGTCTGTCTTGAATTTTATAAATATGTCACTATTGTCACTGTCACTTCAAATTTAGTTGGTTTTCGGCCAGGAGTCCAGCGCAAGTGCTGGCTGGATAGACCCGCGGAATCCACGAAGGGAGAAACCAAAGTTTGCATCCACTCCTAAGCCTCCACGAGCCCTTCTCAATGTTTACCATGTGATCGCAACCAACAGCCTGTGCCAATTGCCAATCAGGCGTAACCACTAGCCGTTAGTGGTTAGCTTTATAGTTAATTCGTTCACTTGAGTGCCTGTAAGATTTGGTACTGATTTAACTAGTTCTAAATAACTTCTAAATTTGGTCAAACGACCCTTAATTGAGCTTCGTTTAGATTTTAGTGCTTTAATGTCAGCCATGGTGAGTCAGTACTGCGCAGCCAAGTAAATTGAATTAAATAATAATAGAAATTTCTCACGCTCCTTCTCTGGCTTACGGTCACCGGCACGCTGTCTGCCAAGCGAAGTGAAGAGGGCAGAGCACGGAGAGCAGCACAGGGAGATGCTGGGAGGCGCGAGGTACTTCGGAGCAGGCGACGTCAGGCTGAAATAGTCGGCCCGAGGCGAAATTTATACCACGCACACACAAAGCTTGCACACCAGGCAGAGAAGTAGTTGCGATGATAGACTTGTTGGACAAACGCTTGCAAAAAACAAAACTTTGGCAAACACTTGCAATATAAGGAAATTGCTTGAAAATATTGTTATGTAATGCTTGAAGCTCGAGTGCTTGTGAGTAAAATACACAAGGGTTCACTGCAGGCAAGGCTTGAAATTGTAGTTGACAGGCACTGCAATGAATGTAAATGCGGAAGATTTACAAATAGGAAAAATACTTGTATAGGCGTGTAAATAGAGAAGTTGTGCTGAGATAATAGAATAGAATCAACCTTAAGTTGAATTGCAGAGAACACACACACCGTAGCAAATAACTTTAGCCTTTTAATAAATGTTTTACACCCTAACTTGACGGGTGACACCTTTGCTTGCTAGGTGGGTTATAGGTTATAGGAAGGATGAGGTAGGTAAAATGAACTTAGCTTGGTTGGCCTGGCTGGCTGCGCGTGTGGCGGTGGTATTTTCCCGCAGACTGACCGCACCGCACTGGCTGACCTCTTGTCCTTCTTTGCTGCTCTGCTCGCTGCTTCCTGCGCTTGTTCTTGCTAGTTGAGGTTTGCTTGCCGGTCTCACTTGTAACTCGTATCTTGAATCTTGCTGGATGGAGCCCGTAGGGAGAATCCACACGTACTTCGTGCTTTCTATTGCTAGGTGAGGTGCGTTGGGAGGCTTCACATGCACTTCATAAGTCAATCTTGCTGGGTGGGGTCCGTTGGGGGAGTCCACATGTACTCAGTGCTTTCTGTTGCTAGGTGAGGTCCGTTGGGAGGGCTCACATGCACTTCGTACGTTAAATCTTGCTGGGTGGGTCACGCTGAGGCGACACACGTACTCGTCGAGCTTGATAATTGCTGGGTGGGCCACGATGAGGTGACTCACGATGATATTGGGCCGTCGTCGATACGAAAAATCTTCTTGCAATGCTGATATCGCGTGCAGCGCACACGCACAGGCCGATCTTGTCTTGTCTTGCAAAAGATGGCGTTCGGCGACGGCGGGCGTGGTTCGAGTTTTCACGGTCGCCAAATGTCTACGAAAGTGTCGACGGTGGTGGTTTTAATAATGAAAACCACTGTGCTAATATTACTTATGGGTTTAATTGGTGATTTAGCACTTTTACATGAAGTTTTAGTTTATTTCTAATTAAATTGAAAGGAGCGCAATGTCCCGAGTCACGCGCAGGAGCAGAGAGAGCGAGCGCGGCGAGGCGCGGGGGGAGCGGGGCGATCGGCTTCGGCTGCGTTCCGTTTTTTTGTTGTTTCACGCATCGTGGCGTAAACAATCTTTATCTCCTCCTTAATGGTTGGCATTTGTAAATCCTTATGGAGTCTGTCGTTTGTAATGTACCAAGGTGCATTTGTTATCATACGAAGCATTTTAGACTGGAACCGTTGAAGAATTTCAATATTTGAGTTTGATGCAGTATCTTACAATAAAAAATAAATGTTTATCATTCTTATCGGTCTTAGGGTGGCTTGAAAACTTCTGTCAGTTAGATCAGCCACTAGTCTTACAAGCATCCACCAATCCGGTCTTGGCCGCCGTGGTGGAGTATGGCCTATACCTTCTTCAGGGAAGAGACCCGTGCCCAAAGTATATTTTTTTTACTTAAAGGTGTTTTATTTATATTTCCATCATAAGGCCCGTCTTGATGTACATCTGACCTTGACCAAAATCCAATTCAAAGGACTCCAAAAAGCTAAAATAAAGATGCTGAAGTGGATATGTGGTGTAACAAGGCTCGACGATAGATGAGATGCGGGTTTGAAAGATAGGCCCAGAGCAGCAATCATAGCCACGGTCCCTCAAGCGGCAATCTGTCTCCCCAACAGACCATTTGAATATTGTTAATATGGTAGGTAATTGATATAATGTTAATTTAAGCTTACCTATGTTACCATTCAATTATGTACATGTTGTGTTAGCAGATATTTTTGACAAGAAGATATATTGAGATTGAAATTATTGTAATCTATCAATCTAATCAGCCCGTAAATAGAGCTCATTGTTGGCCATACACCTCTTTTCTTTCACGCCAACCCCTCCGGTCCAGTGCTAGTCTCGTTCAATGTTTCCCAGCCGCGCTTATTAATTAATGTAAATATAGTTTTTACCTATTCGTAAATATGCAAACTTATATATTATAGTGAGTTTCACTATGTGAAAAAAACGGTTTTCTGATCACCCGTGTCTCCCAATTAGTACGTATGATAGACGTTCTACTGTAGTGATATCAAGTTCGTAGCGTTGTCGTAGCTCGTAGCTCTACTACGTAGACATGCTACGCGGCGTAGTACTTGCCAAAACGACGCGCGTGAGACGTGAACTATCTAAATTAATCCCATATTTTTTTAAATGATGATATAGGTCTGAACAATAATACATAGGTAACAATTCCAGTGGTGTCTGTTATGTCCTTGCCTGGTTACCATAGTACTGGGTATCCCAATACGGAACTAGGTCAAATGATTGTGTTGTGTGAAAGTTATTATTAATATTAGTTTTAAGTTTTTCAACGTTTCAACTCTCACATTCGTGGAGGATCTATTCTAGTTAGAAGTTGTAGGTAATTATATTTAGAAATTTAATATTCCATGCAACAGAAATTAACAGCGCACGGTTTATTTTAAGACTTTAAATGCAGGATATAACTCCACACTTTGCCTCAAGATATAATTTCATGTATTTTAGCGCTCAGATATTCTTTAGATGATATTAATTGTGGTTTTTCCCAGTTTTGCTTATTTGGTCTAGCGGTGTCACCTTTGCCTACTAAACTATGCTCGTGGGTTTGATTTCTACTGGAGATTTCTATGACTTTGTGTAGATGCCTCATCATCATCATCATCATCATCATCAGCCCACCGCTGCCCACTGCTGCCTTTTCCTCCAAATGCCATTTCACTCGGTCTCTCGCCATTCCTCAGCCATAGATGCCTCAGTCTAGGTGTATTTCCATGCTTATGACATTTGTTTTTACGACATTTTGATAGCACGTAATTTGGAACTAGGAGAGGTAATTATGTATGAAAGTAATTAATATAACATTTACATACAGGTACAAACATTGCTTCTGGCCCCACACTAGGATACCCTGTGTCGTGGGAACGGGAAACAGCGACGTCACAAACATGAAAACATCCGAGACCTGGATTTTTTTTGTTCTCAGCCGGGATTCGAACCCAGGACTTCTCGCATGATAGTCAGATGCGCTTACCACTGCGCCACAGAGGTCGTCTATGATTTCTATGAGGTCTAAGGCAAGCCATCTGAAAACACCCGCTCATACAAACCAAGTTTCGGACCCTCGCAATTAAGACCTACCCTCACTGATAATCTCACCGCCTCCACTCAGACCAGCCGCGCGTTCCCGGAATGTGCGTAATGTCCGCCGTTCCTTAAATTGGATTGATGTAATTCCTCCCCTATATCTTTTTCCTGTCTCGCGCCAATATAGCCGCAGCTCTGTTATACGTAGGGATTTACTGACACCGAGTTATAAAGCATATTGTTTCTGTTACGAGATATAACGGAAGGATAGAATCAGATGAGATAAGAATATTATTGTTGTTTATAGCAGCTGGCTTTCAGGCAACAGACGATGGAGACCCTGAGAGTAATGTGAGGCGGGAACTCGGAGTAAAATTATACTTAATCTATTACATAGAAATCTCGTGTCACAATGTTTTTTGTTGAATCTCTCCAAAAAGGTTTGAGCAATTTTATTGTATTTTTGAGGATATTTGGTAGCCTTATATGGGAAGACGTTAGACGTTGGGTTGATATAATATCATATCATTAATTATTAGGGTCTCCTACATAAAACCGAATGATAAATAGCTGAATAACAGATGACCGAAAACACATGCCCAATTTGATAATTTACCGAAGCATCAATAGCCTTTTAACTTCAAATCCCGATCGTTCATAAGCCCGAAAACCAAAAGGCTGACACACTAACGCCCGAACACTATTGACCAAAAGAAATCGTGTAGGAACACAAAGTCTATGTATGTCAATGTACAATATTAGCCACTGGCGTTTGGGCTCTGTAGCGCCAAAATACGCAGGAGGAAATGAAAACTCAACTGTGACCAGATGGTCAAGAAGATTTAAGTAAAGATTTGCTAAAAAGATAAACATAAACGTTTACATAAAGGCACATACATTGCTTCTGGCCCCGCAATAGGATACTCTGTGTAGTGGGAACCAGAAACAGCGATAATTATCACAAACATGATAGATAGAGATACTTAAATTGCCCTTTTTTTTTCTTTTTGTTTTAATTTTCTTCTTGTAAAATATTGTTTAACACATCGTTCTTATAACTTCTCTCTAAAAAGTTCTTTATACTGGTCTTGGTCTTCAGCAGCTGTGATATAATCGACCTTCGGACATAACTCATTAAGGCTACTCGTATATTAATATGAAACCCGTCTAAAGCATAATCTGAGGGTCGAAAAACGATTAGGTAAACTTTTGGCTTATTGATCAATTTGGCATCGACGCAATATTCAACTAATTAATACTTCGTTATTTGAAAGTCAATATTTGTTTTGTCTGAAGTACAAATTATTAACCTTGTTAAACAAATTGTTTGTCAAACAAACATTATTTTATAAGCCGTACCCGTTTGATATTTATTTGACATTGGTCCAGTAAGGGACGTCCCAGGTGGACATGCTTCGACCAAATAAGGGATGTATTGTATTAGCAAAGGGCAAGATAAAAAGTACCCGAAACCGACGTGCGTGCATGCTACGACTAATGAATGTCCATGAAGCGAAAATGATTGGTAAGGATGGTGGCCCCTCTACCCCTCTGGGATATAGACGTGAGCTTATATATAGGTATATATGGGCTGATTTCTGAATAGAGAATTTCAGGAAGTAAATAGTTAATAGTCCCCCAATCCGGACTTGGCCCCCGTGGCCTATACCTTTCTCAGGGAAAAAATCTGTGACACTGGTGGGGACATATTCGTAATGGGTTGATGATGATGAAATAGTTAAGTAACGCTTTGTCACACTTTTTTCCAAGATATTTGACGAGACAGCACTACAGTTAGGTAGTTACTTTACCATATTCTCAATTGAGAATGTAGTTTTTAATGTCATAGATATTATAGGAATTCTACAATACCTACGTCATAAGAATTTAGTAGCTTTATGTCTATTAATATTGTGAATCACCCGGCAAGTAACTTGAACGAGATCCGCGCAGTCTCAATGAGTCTAGATGGAGCCTAATTTAATAAGTTGCCTTACTTTTAAAGTAAAGTGAATTCTAATTTTTAACTCTCTTTTGTATTTCTTTTTCACCTTCAACTTTTCCATCTCATTTGAGATATTTTTTCAAAGTGCCTTAAAAAAATATTGAAACTTATTCGATACCTATCGTGTAGGCACGTTCAACGTAGGTTTTTTAAGCCACCCAAAATTCAAGGTGTGTTGAATTATTTTTCTCATGAGTAATTCCTGATGTTGTACACACAATAAAGAATATTCTATCCATCTAGTTATCTATCTATCTATTATATTAGCAGTATTCAAAGTAACAAAGAGCAAAAATGGAAAGGAAATGACGCCCTCTGTGGCTTAGCAGTTAGCGCATCTGCTTACCATGCGAGAGGTTCCGGGTTCGAATCCCGGCTGGGGAGTAAAAATAAAACTCCAGGTCTTGGATGTTTATGTTTGTGACGTCGCTGTTTCTGGCTCCCACGACAAAAGGTCTCCTAGTGTGGGGCCAGAAGCAATGTGTGTGCCTGTATGTAGATGTTTATGTTTATTATGAAATGAAGTGAAGTCATTTTGTCAAGTTATTCGCCGGGCATTATACATACATTGTTCACAGCCCGGCTTAACTATGGTGTTTATGCTATCATAAAGTACTTACGCAAAGGGGTTAGCGTTTGCTCTAGTCATTCAATTTAATAGCTACAAGAGTTATTACACTTTATTGCCCAATTCCGCTGGACAGTGCATTCGAATTATTTCGGCATAAAAATATTTTACTGTCGACAGGAGTTGAGGAGGCTTTCATTTAACAACATGACGTAACATTTACATACAGGCACATACATTGCTTCTCGCCCCACACTAGGATACCCTGTGTCGTGGAAACCAGAAACAGCGATGTCACAAACATGTAAACATCCCTTGGTTTCTTTTTTTTGTAGTCAGATGCGCTAACCGCTGCGCCACAGAGTTCGTCAATAATACGTCGAGAGATAACAGAGCGGTGGAGGTGTTCAACACAGCCGCAGTGCGGCGTTAGATTTGGGAAAAGATGGTCAGAGTGGAGTTATTTTCGCTGCCTTTTTCTCCACTACGTTCGGCCCCACGGCAGCGGCTAACATTAGCATTATAAGTGCATTGACATTCAACAAGCAGAATGTAAATCCTTTACGTTGAAATACATTTCTGATTTTTGAATTGTTTTTGGCCGGTAAAAAGTCGGGGAACACATGCAATTGGCCACGCTACATTTTAGAACACGAACGGAAATCTCAAAACCATTTCGAGAATTATGCTTTCAGTACAATATTTATTTATTAGATTTGTAAATAAGTAAATGACTTTTCTATGACGTCAGCAAAGATACCTTCTTTGTATTATAAATCCTAGTAGTATGTATAGTAGTCCGAAACCTTTGCCCATCCTTTCCCTTACAAAAAAAATTATACAAAAAATTAATGACATTTATTTCTTTTTAATTTAATTTAATTTAATTTGTTTATTGGAGTGAAAAACAGGTAACAAACAATCTATAATATAATAATACAGAGAGAGCTTAATAGAGTAGATCTAGAATGTCACCCAAAGTATGCACACACATGAGATCAGGAAAATGTAAACAGGCTGTTGTATGCAGAAAAAGATTCTACTTAATCATCTACTCAATCGGTAGATCCATTATTTCTGACATTTAATTTTTATTGTATTATTCTAATTTTTGTATCAATTAATTTTATTATGTTGACATCAAACAGTGAATTTGTATTTTTAATTATATGTAATTAATATATTTGCACACCAATCGGTAGACCATGAAGGATCTTAACTATGCTTTAAGTACTTAATGTACTTTGTTCTGGCAAATAAACAATTTTTACTTTACTTTTACTTTAATCATTCTATGAGACGTCACAAACACCAAAATTTTAGAAAAATATTTAAAATAGCGTTAGATAACGGCAAAAGAATATTATTATTAAATTAAATATTCACAAAATATTATTACTTTAAAAATAAATAATTGAATTTACAATAAATACTAAAACAGAATAAAATAAATATTTAATATAATTTTTTTTTAATTTATTTAATTTAAAAAATTAAAATAAAAATATAAAAAATAAAAAATAAATTTTTGCCGTTTTTATAGGTAATGCTACGGTCCCTCGTGCGTGAGTGCGATTCCTTTTGAGGTACGGAATCCTGAAAACCACGCTTAATATAAAACGCGCGAATACAAAATAAAGTAAGAAAAAGTCTCATTGTTATCCTTTCTTCGGAGAAAATGGTTCGAAGGAAAAGCAAACAATAAACTGAGGGTGCATGGTGGTGAAGTACGTCGAGCTATTATGGATGGAAGGACCCGTAAGGGTTGCCCTAGGCGGACATCATCATCACGCATCATCATCATCAACCCATTATGTCCCCACCGAGGGGCACGGGTCTCTTCCCCGAGGAAGGTAAAGGCCATACTCCACCACGGGGGCCAAGTCCGGATTACGATTACGATTTTGGCATTTTCCGAGGGGTTCCGTGCTTCGCAAGGCACGTTAAGCATTTAGTGCCAGCTGCCGTCGATAGATGGCAGTCGTTAAGCCAAGTCAGAGGCCTTAGGGCGGCTTGAAAACTTCTGACAGACCAGCCACTAGTCTTACAAGCCTCCACCAATCCGGACTTGGCCCCCGTGGTGGGGTATGGCCTATACCTTCCTCAGGGAAGAGACCCGTGCCCCCAGGTGGCGACATAATGGGTTGATGATGATGATGTTACATATTTATGGAAATGTAGTACTCAAGCAGTCTTTACATGTTGCACTAGAGACACAGGCCTTCTCTCAGAGTATGGGTTTAATCACCACGCGTGCCCACCGTGCCTTTAAATACAGACGAGTATTGCAATTGGGTATTTGACAGAAAGTCAAATGAGTTACTTTTAAAACCGAATTTTGTATGAAAATAATTGCTTGTCACGTCACATTTCAGAGCACTCTTTTTAAATATGTTTCATATATTTAAAAATTGTAATAACCAGTAAATGTTTAAAAGAACACATTTTCTGAAACATGTTGTAATTTTCGTTTTAATCGAGCATCTCAAATAATTTATTGTTGATAGTGTCAAATACCGTATTACAAATTCGCAAATTCAGAAAACAGTCTTCGGTTCATAATCAAATCAAATCCAGAATCCATCTCCCCAATTTATACAACTTTTCTTCGCCCATCCGTTGTGTATGTACGTGTGTGTGTATGTGTGTGTGTGTGTGTGTGTGTTTGTGTGTGTGTGTGTGTGCGCGTGTGTGTCTAGCTGCTGTGTGTGCGGTAATATTCCTTTTTTTATTTTATGTCATTTTTACACGTAAGTTTTAATTTATATTCTTTTTCATCATAACGACAATTGCATGTTTGTCTCTTTGTCATGTCTTGCTCGTATAACCTTATATTTGTTAAAACTGTTTTTGGGCGTCCGCGATACAGGTTTTATCTAGCGGGGCCCGCTGTGTATCGCTCATGTAAAAATTATATTGCGGCAGTAAATATTTTTGTATTTGTATTTGTGTGTGTGTGTGTGTGTATGTGTGTGTGTGTGTGTGTGTGTGTGTGTATGTGTGTGTGTGTGTGTGTGTGTGTGTGTGTGTGTGTGTGTGTATTTGAGAGAGAGTGAGTAGCAGGCTTTTTATGAGTGCAGACACGTGATTTATGTTACAGAATATTAGCAGATGCCATTTTTATTTCTAGATTTCCTTGCACAGACTTTCTACGTACTGCCCCGCATTCGCGGCTTATGAAGCATCTTCAAGCGACATCTTAGCTAAAGAGCCGTCTGCAAAGCCGCATCCGCAATTAGCTGAGCAAACACACCCGGCGAACAAAGAACGGTGGCACACGGAGCTTATGCGGAAGATGCGTAGGAAGGTTATCAGTTAAAACCAATAACACCGCTCCTGCTGGTACCGCGCGCGCGCACCAACCTGCTGGCCGAGGCGCCGCTGACGCGCGCACTCCGCACTCTAAATACTATCTCGGAAAAAAATGATGTGTTTGGATGTACTCAGGATGAATTCACTAGGACGACATTGAATATTTTGTGTTATAATTATGGTGTATAGTATTTAAGAAGTTAAAAATAGTTAGTTTAATAGTAGGTAAATAGATACCCATTGTTGTGTTTGAATTGTTAATTAATGTTTGTGAAGATTTTATAATGTTTTTAACTTGTTGCATTAGGTAATAATCCTGTAATAATAAGTTATTATGTTAAAAAAATATTTGAAATAAAATAAATAAACTTAAGCCTGTGGCTCCAAAACTCCAAAGCTGGCTTCAAAGCAAAATATAAAAAGTTCCTCCTAGAATCCCAGTGATCTCTCCCAGTGACCATTTGCTGACACTTGCCGACATTTATTTTCTTTTATTTTTAGTGTTATTTAAATTTTATTTTAATATCAATTATTAATCTCTAATAATAATAATAAGTAATTTCTCTGACATTGTTCACAATTCTGCCTAATAATGTATTATTCACTTATTCAATCACTTATTATTTAATCATTTATATTTTTTTTTATATAACGAAATATTCGTGCAATATTTGAATGCCAATTATTAGAATGTTTGTTCATTACTTCGTTCGTTCGAATAAAGACATATTTATACACTTATAATTATTCCAATGAATACCATACCCATTTATTATTATTAATTAATTAATTTTATATTGTTAAGCACTATTTATTTTTATGTACCTTTTCGATTTATTGATGCCACCTACATTTCTCCGAGCTCTGCACGCCGCCGTCTTACCAGATGCTGACATAATAACAGCGCTGAGGTGGTCACCCACCCCAGCACATGCTGAGTCAGAACCTTTTTACATTTGCCACACCCACAATTTTTTGTTGTTTTTGTTGTACGTTACCTTTTTCATGTGTATTATTATTTTTCCTTCTGTGTATTGTTTTACTGTATTAGTTTAATGTTCTCTTTGTTTGCTTTGTACACTGTGCCTATCTTTCCTGTACATGTGTGTGTAAATGTGAATAATTTTTTTATCTATCTATCTATCTGATTAAGCAGTAAGTAAGTAAGTAAGTAAGTAAGTAGGCAGTAAGACCAAGGTCTGCTACTCGCGATGATCTCGATAGATCACTTTTGCTTGATCAATATTCGTTACTGGTTCCATGCGCGCACGCTGGTTTTGAATATAATTATATACTTTTTATCTTGCTCGTCAGTTGAATCAGAATGAAAAATTCTTACTCACTTAGCTCAACCAATCAATTCATTCCACTGTGTCCACTGCAGGGCGATCTTGCTGTGATGTTAAACCTAGATTGAATACGTAGTATAGAAACAATTCTTATAATAATAATAATACAGCATATTTATATAGGTAGAGTCTGGCAATGGTAACATTGCAACGAAAGTCATTGGCAACCCCACAGAAAGACTACTGTAGCAACAGTCTGAGATATAACCAGAGATATAGTTACTTATATTCCGGGTACACTTACCTACTAGGCCTTTTTTTCGTAAATTAGCAGACAGCTTGCTGTCAACTGTCAGCTAATTTATGATGCCAATGTAAAATATATCTATAGAGCAATATCTAAAGCCCATATTTGAAGTATTTTATTTTCGCCGGGTGGGAGCAGAGTCGTATAAGTGGGCTATGACCTTTAGGCCATTGCAAAGCTAGCTTTAGACTCTAACGTAGCTTTGATACCGAAGATAAGCTCTCCGGTCCAGAGGGGAGACATGAGTAAAAAAGCCCGCGATATAAGTACGAATGTAAGTACTTAGCGGAAAATGTCAGTGGAGTTTACTTTGTCGTAATCGAAATATAAACGGCGCCGACGCTCCTATTCTTGAGCTTACCTGGGAGCGGCGTGGGAAGTTTGTTCACAGGTCATTACACGATTTACAAAGATCTCTTTTTACTCTCGTGGATAAGTATTAGTGGCTGAGTAGGTACAAGGGAACAATACCCATTTTTATAAGAAGGTATATTTGAAATTATATAAATACTCGTACAGAAAAGTTGGAGTCCAGTTCATGTCGTAAACAGTTTTTTTATTTATAGCTTGTGACATACATAAGCTCGCGCCTGTATCCCAGAGGGGTAGGCAGAGACCAGAGCCGCGATTCTGTTAGTGCACTACAGTACGATGACTGACACGCGGTCGGATCATGTGACTTGTTTTTTTCATACCGTTGACGTCTAGGAGGTTTGATATGTGTACGCGGGTAAACTTCAAATGGAAATGAAACTAAGAGCCATCGCAAACAGGGCGACTTGTCGCCGTGTCAAGTCGCCGCGTTAGACGCGACGTTGTCATTAATTTGCTTCTGGCGTCTTGTCATCGTTACTCCGCGACTCTGATGTTTGCGGAGATTCGAACATAATATATGAAAATTGACGGCCGTAGCCTGTCGTCGCGTCTAGTCGCCGAACTGTTGATGTCACGTGTCGCCTAGTGTGCTCATAGGCTAAAGCGCTCATGCATTTGTCATGGTACTACAATGAATAACAGCATCTAGGTCCTGGGACTGTCACTTGCCGCGATCCTGACATATCACTTTCGCTTCATCGACATTCATTAGTCGTTGTGTGCACGAACGCCGGTTTCGTGTGCTTTTTATATTGTCCTTTGCTAATAAATCTGTTTAGTCGAAGTATGTCAGCCTGGGGCGTCCCTTACAGTGAACCACGCACGCCGGTACGGCGCACCGCGACAGACGTCTGTGCTACCGCGGACCGAGCCACTTCCCACGGTGTATCGTGCGAGCTGGTCCGCGTCCGTCCGCGATATCGCGGACCGTGGGAAGCCGACTTTTAGATATACTCCTCGCACCTCGAGGTCCTAGGTTCGAATTTCGGCTGGAAACAAAAAAAACCCCTACGTTTTGGATGTTTACATGTTTGTGATATCGCTGTTTCTGCTTCCCACAACACAGGGTACCCTAGTGTAGGGCCAGAAGCAATGTATGTGCCTATTTGTAAATGTTTATGTTTATAGAAGAGGAAAGAGGAAATTTAAGGAGACTGTACCATTTTTTACGTCAATCGCATTGAAAACATTCGTCGAATAACAGTTTGCTAAATTGCGTGTCCTTTACGTAGATAAGTATTTCAATCGGCGAAGTTATTCGGGACAGGTTTGTTTCGTCGAAGACTATTTTGCTGAATTCCGTACATAACATCATCAATTCCTTGCCTCATCGAAAACATTTATCCGAGTGACAAAGTATTAGCTCAGAATACATAATAGTACAGGTACAGAAGATTCACTTCGCAAAATCAATTAAAGAAAAAGGGACTCTAGCAGCGATACAATTAGGTGCAATTCAGATCGCACGGCGCTAAAAAAGCTACGTTATATTCACCTACATGTTGCCTTTCTTTCTACCGCGTAACTCTTACCCCTTCTGGCGCCTGAATTCCTACCTATTTGCCACTCCGGAGTGGTCGCCGCATGTACTTACGCGTTCGATACCGACACGCGTAGTGAAACAGGCCTGGTATTAGCCTTATTTGTAAAAAAACATGATTTCTTAAAACATTATCCTAAGGCAGTTAAGATAGTCCGTAATACCTAAATGAAAGTAATATCAGTAATGTTTTTCGGATAGATAAAGTACTCGTTTGTCAGTTTTATTTTACAACAACAAATCAATCGTTTCTGACATAACCAGACACTACATATCATTGAGAATGAATTGAATGTCTAATATGACATTTAAAAATAAAACAACACAGTTTAAGCTCAAACTTTTTAAAAATCAAGGAAACTTAAAACGCCCACTAATGTTAAATAGAGTTTTCTTAAAGATACTCTAAGACAGCCATAGCTCACTCTTTTAAAAATAAGACCGACAGTCGGTTTAAGAAATGACTTAATTAATAGACTATGTGGCCATTTCTGAATTTAGAATTTCGCTAAGTAACTACTTAAGTGTAGTGTTGTCTCGTGAAAATTCTCAGAAAAGAGCGTGACAAAACGTTACTTAAGTACGTAAGTAAGTTACTTAGTAGTAACGTAAGTTACTTAGTGAAATTCTCAACTTAAAACCTGGCCTTATTTTGAACTGCATTTGATGACTGTTTAGGAAGTACCGTGTTTCCATACAAAACATCGTTTATCTAGCGCATAGGTACTTAAGAACAGTATTTATTTGACATTGTGTTGCTAAGTCCTCAGCGGTGCCGGGTAAATATTGCGTTCAAGGTCTCCGCGTAAGCGTTTGAGCATTCACGGCCAATCCTGTCACCAAATACAAAAGCTACACGATAGAAACCACCGCCAAAGTGTGTGTTGAGCCACGGGCGTGTAGGGTTCTGTAGGAAGAGAGAGTTTATCTACTTTACAGAACTAACTACTTCATCAAAGCAATTATTTATGGCAATCATAGTACAAGGACATGCAGCAAACAGAATGAAAATTATTTACTTTGAAATAATGACTTTCATTTGATTTGATTGATTTTTTACAAAGTTTTCATTTTATAAGTTGATTAGAAATAAGAGTGTAAAATTGTTTTGTTGGTTGATTGTTACTTAGAACTATAGTTTTTCTTTTAGGTTATGCGGACGCCCTAGTCGGGTAAAACTTTGCGCTTTAAATCTGCACATTTTGTTATTAAAGGAACTCTTAATTGAACAAGTATCTTCACACATCTTAAATATATTAAACGGTCAATCAAACGAAATGACGTTATGGACGATATGACGAAAATATAAGCGATTAAGAATTACTCGTAGCCTCGGCCGCCTGAGTGATCTTAAACAATCACAAAGCTTAAGCATAGGGCGCGTTCAGTGCATGGATGGGTGACCGTTCTATAACTAACGTCAGTGGCATTTTGCCGAGCGGTTCCGTGTTTCGTAAGGCACGTTAAGCAGTTGGTGCCGGCTGCCGCCGGTAGATGGCAGTAGTTATGCCAAGTCAGAGGCCTTACGGTGGCTTGAAAACTTCTGACAGTAAGACCAGCCACTAGTCATACAAGCCTGCACTAATCCGGACTTTGCCCCCGTGGTGGAACATGGCCTATACCTTCCTCAGGGAAGAGACCCGTGCTCCTCGATGGGGACATAATGGGTTGATGATGATGATAAGAGTTTCTTGTTGACTGACGAACCCTAAGAACGGAACGCGTCAAACTAGTCCATTGAGGGTTCACTATAGGTAAATAATATTATAATATTAAGGCTGGCAGGCGGATAAGCGGCGCTGGCTGGAAACAATAGTTAATAATAATACTTTATTGCACACAAAACATTGAAAATTACTTTACAAAAGAAATGTCTATGCTATTTCTGTAAGATATTACATAACATAACATTTAACATTTACATACAGGCACATACATGGCTTCTGGCCCCACACTAGGATACCCTGTGTCGTGGGAACCAGAAACAGCGACGTCACAAACATGTAAACATCCAAGACCTGGGTTTCATTTTTTTCTGTCCTCAGCCAGGATTTGAACCCGGGACCTCCCACATGGTAAGCAGATGCGCTAACCGCTGCGCCACAGAGGTCGTCGATTTCTTCCAGCAAACATTGGAGAGCCGGATCAGCTGTAAAAAACGGTAAATTATTCAGACATTCATTAATACAATTTCAAATATGAGGTTATCGGACGCTGATTGCATATTATGCAAAATATGTTGAATTTCTCATAACGTGCTCTTTTATTTGACGTGTCACACAAGGCACATGATACAAGTTTCTTGTTTACCATTTTTCTATTGTACAACATTATGTCGCGATTATCATTATTAACGCAGGAAGACGCTGGATGCAAGCCACTTCTAACCGGTCTTTTTGGAAATCCTTAGGTGAGGCCTGTCCAGCAGTGGACTTCTTGTGACTGAATGATGATGATCATTATTAACCCTGAGACAATACGCTACAAACAAATAGAAAGACATGAGAGTGTTTGTGTCCTTCAAAGACTGACACGGCTTTCGTTTTTTCAATTGTTGTACGGAACCCAAAAAATAAGCACTAGGCAAGACATACACGTAAATACAGTTTAATGTCAGTGTTGTTCCTTCTATTTAGCTGAAGTGTTATGTTTCTCTTACAGACCTGGGTGAAACTGTAAGCGATAGCGATTGTTATTCCAAACTATCTGCTTGACAGCATTTTTTTTTCATTAAGCTATTTGAAGGGTACAGGGGAAAAAGGATCAAAGTCAGTATTTTTCCAAAACTTAGTTGACAATGCCACTTGGTAGTGAATTGAGAAAACTATCGAATGGTAAAACAAAAAAACGTTAAAAGAAATCACAGTCAACATGAGACTCAAAAGAACTTACTATGGTTGCAGGAAAATAGATAATAGTCAATGTGACTATGATCTTTTTAGAGAGTTTTTGATTACCTACTCAATAAAGTTCTAACAGGTATTAATTACTGATATGTAATCAGAATAGCAAAAAAACATGTAAATCACAATGTCTAATTTATATATATTTTTAGAAAAAAAAAAAATTAACCACATGAAAAAGTTCATAGTCAAGTGACTCTAAACTTTCTTCTAAGTATTTTAATAGAACATTTACGTTTTTTTTAAATTTAGTGGCAAAAAACATGTATTATATTTTTTTTATTAAGTAAAGCATTGGGATAATACTGTCTTTTCTAGAAAATAGTACTTTTGTGTTGTAAAAAACATAGATTTTAAGAGAAAAAACGTATTTGTTGTTATCTCCAAATACGTTATTTTTTACTGTGATCTTTCTTTCCCTATACCCTTCATTTATAATCTTTCTTCTTCTTCTTTCTTTCTAATATATAAAATTCTCGTGCCACAATGTTAGTGCGCGAACTCCTCCAAAATGGCTTGACCGATTTTTATGAAATTTTATATATTTGGTAGGTCGGAGAATAGGTTGTTATCTATTTTTCATACTCCTATCTGGCAAGACATTTGCGGGGTCAGCTAGTTACTAATATGGGTTTGTCAAAGTACTAGTTTAATAACTAGTAGCGTCATCTAGATTCTTAGTTTGTAACTAAATTTCAAATTGTGCTTCAAAGTATGGCGATGATCAATCCTGTCTAATACTCCTTGATATGGGTAACGGTGGAAGCGTAGTCGTAGCTTCGTATCTTGGCATGTGTATGACTTAGCACCTTAATTATCCGATAGGGGTGATTTTCTTTAGGACCGTGTAGAGTTAAGTTTATTTCCACCTTGTAGAAGTAAGTTTTCTTATCACCGTGTAGAGGTAAGTTCCTGTACTATATGTACAGGTAAGTTTCTAGATCCCCATAATAAAGGTAAGTTTTTTTATTACTCTTTGGAAGTAAGTTTCTTTATGACCGTTTAGAGTTAAGTTTCTTTCCTACCTTGTAGAAATAAGTTTTCTTATAACCGTGTAGAGGTAAGTTGCTTTACTACACTGTAGAGGTAAGTTTCCTTATCACCGTATAAAGGTAAGTATCTTTATTACTCTGTGGCACTAAGTTTATTTATAACCGTGTAGAGATAGGTTCCTTAGCACCGTATAAAGGTAAGTTTCTTTATTATCGTGTAGAGGTATTTTTTTTCTACCCTGTAAAGAAAATTTACTTTATGAAAATAAGTTTCTTTATTATCTACACGGTAATAAAGATACTTACTTCCACAGAGCAATAAAAATACTTACCTTTATCCAGTGATAAGGAAACTATCACCGTGTAAAGGTAAGTTTATTTATTATCCTATACAGGCAAGCTTAACTGTTACCGTGTAGAGGTAAGTTTCCACTTTATCTCTTGGACCACACCCTCTGTCGCTTCTGGTGGCATCACCTAATGAGAGTGTTTGTACTGCGAGGCACAAAGGGCGAGACGCGACGTAGGGCAAAAATTACCCAAACAGCTGATTACGTAACTACCTGTCTTTAACTATACAGGGTGACATCGACCTCATTTGTGAAACATTAAGGGGAATTTCTTCTTTTCGCTATTTCTAATGCCCTGGTCTAGTTACCATAGCACAGGGTCTTCTGGTTTGGGACCAGGTCCAGTGATTGTGTTTTGTGGGAGCTATTATTATTATTCTGGCTGTGGTTATGAACCTTAAAAAGAAGCAAATTAGACATAAATTACAATAAAACATCCTGTGGCATGGCATGTGGCAATGGCATATAAGAAAACATAGTTGGACGTAGATTAGCAAAAAGATTCCAACCCACAACATGGTCATTTCTGAGTTAAATATACCAAAATGATCACTATGCGCTACGTTTTAAGAATCAAGGACTTTCATAGCGATCCGATGAGTATGTGCAAAGTTATGGCACATGGTAGTCAAACCCTATGTATGGAGAGCGTAAATCAGGTTCAACCTAAAAACTCAAATATCTCAAGACTCACTTTGTGTTGGTTGGAACCTTTTTGCTAAACTACGTCAAGTTTTGTGGGAAAATGTCATAAGATGCGATAGGACTATTCGTTATTGGACATTCTATACGAAATAAAAATAAAAGTTACAATAGAAAATGTACAATGAGCGGTATAAAATGTACTTGGGACGGAAACGTCGTTGAAGGCGAAAGAAAGACTGGTAGTTATACTAGATTTTTATACAATAACTAGCGATTCAGCCCGGCTTCGCACAGGTGGAAAAACATCTCCGTGGAAATAGCTATATTAGTTTCGTAGAAAATCCCCGGGTAGTATTTTTGTACACCTAGGGTTACATTATTAAAGATGTCGTACGGAACCCTAAACTTTTTCAAAATACTATATAGCCTATTTTACTCACAAAGAATGCAGCTTACTAATGGAGATAGAAATGTTTAAATCGGCCCAGTAGTTTCTGAGCCTCTTCATTACAAACATACACACAAGCCGCTTCCGACCGGTCTTTTTGGAAATCCATGGAGGAGGCCTATGTCCAGCTGTGGACTTCTTGTGGCTGAATGATGATGATGATACACACAAAATACAAATCTTTCCTCTTTATAAAATTAGCATAGAGTCGCTCGTAGCCTGGGCTGCCTGAGTGATCTTAAACGATCACTAAGGTTAAGCAACATACGGCGCGTTCAGTCCATGGATGGGTCACCGTCTATGACTAATGCTAGTGGCATTTTTTCCGAGCGATTCCGTGCTTCGCAAGGTACGTTAAGCAGTTGGTGCCGGCTGCCGTCGATAGATGGCAGTCGTTAAGCCAAGTCAGAGGCCTTTAGGGGCGGCTTGAAAACTTCTGACAGTAAGACCAGCCACTAGTCTTACAAGCCTCCACCAATCCGGACTTGGCCCCCGTGGTGGAATATGGCCTATACCTTCCTCAGGGAAGAGACCCGTGCCCCTCGGTGGGGACATAATGGGTTGATGATGAAAATAGATAATTTCCACACAACACAAACGCTCGACCTGGACCTCGATTCTGCTAGTGCATTACAGTTCAATGACAGATACTGGGCCGGGTCACATGACATGTTTTTTTATACCATTGACGTCTAGAAGGTTTGGTACGTCTGTTCGCGTAGATTAAAAGCAGCAATGAAATGAAATCGCCGCGTTCATGCAGTTGTAATTGTAGTACAATGCATTTGCAGAACCTAGGTCCAGGTCCAAAACTAGGATAAGCTGTGCTATGTTGACCAGGCAAGAACACCACAAGCCTAGAAATACGCCCAGACTGAGGTCATTGGGAATTGAACCCATGCCCTCTGTCGTGGCAGTTAAACGCCTTAACGGCGAGACTTAAAAGGCAGTCAATGCATTATTGCCTTACATAACTATTGTAAAGGATTCTATCAAAGGTGTATCTAAATAAAAAATAAAAAAATGTTTTATTCAGCAGAACAAAATTAACAGTAAACAAACTCTGAACTCCAAACTAAATTAAACAGGCTATTTGACCGATTTCTGAAAACCACTCATATTTTTTTGTTGGTACTTATAGAGTTCTGAGAAAGGTGTCATTTTAATTTATTTCGTGTATTTCTTCTAAAAAAGGCAAACGAAAATATAAAAAATAAAAAAATAAACTAACCCTCGTTATCCCCGAGGAGGTAGGCAGAGGCACCAACCACTAGATCTGGGCCCACGTTACAATTTAAACAATTACAATTATAGTTACAATTTAATTTATTTATTTTAATTTGCGTTAAAATTTACTTTTTATTTAAAAAGCCCTCAAAACATTTGGCATCATATTCATGACACATAATTGGCATCGCACAGGAATTATGACGTCACTTGCCAGTAAACTTGCCAGTGGCTGGCAAGAGCTGGATGAGAGTAGCCGAGGACCGTGTTCAGTGGCGTGCAATGGGAGAGGCCTATGTCCAGCAGTGGACAACCATAGGCCGATGATGATGATGATGATGATGATGCCAGTAAACAAACCAATGAAAGTAAGAACGAATGAATAACAGACGTTATTTTTACTGACAATTGGGTATTTGACAGGATGTCAAATGAGTACCTTTTATAACGAAATTTTGTATGAAAATACTTGCTTGTGACGTCACATTTCAAAGCACTCTTTTTATGTTTCTTCTATTTAAAAATTGTAATAACTAGTAAATGATAAAAAAAATACATTTTCCGAAACATTTTGTAATTTTTGTTTTAATCGAGCATCTCAAATAATTTATTGTTGATAGTGTCAAATACCGTATTGTGTCGTCATCATAGAAACGGAATCCAGGTCATTTTTGACGCAATGGCTGCAGAAATATGTTTCTCTGTAGAGTTAGTAGAACGCCTTCCACCCAAGGTAACCGACCTGTATAGGTTACTCCTAGTAATAGCCACCAGGGTTTGGTTAGATCTAGTTATAGCGGACATGATATTGGCTAGACCTGGTATCAGTCACTAGGGTTTGGTTGGACCTAGTTATAGCCGGAATGATACCGGCTAGACCTAGTTTTACCCAAAAACAATCGGCTTATACTAGATTTAACCAAGAGTACGTGGCTACACCTAGTTCTAACCGCCTAAAACTAGGTCTAGCCGTACTTCGGGTTTTAGCCGTAACCTATAAATACGAAAGTTATAACATTCGTAAGAGAATTAGATAATAGACTATTACATAAACATAAGTATAAACTTGTTTTATTTAATATAACCTACATACAACTACAAACATATCTGCTCACGCCTATATCCCAGAGGGGTAGGCAGAGACCAAGGACTGCCACCTGCCACGATCCTGACAAATCAGTTTCGCTTCTTCGACATTCATAAGGGACGCCATACTTCGACCAAATAGGGGATGTATTAGCAAAGTGCAAGATAAAAAGTACCCAAACCGACGTGCGTGCATGCAACGACAAATGTTAACAAGGACCAGATAAATTTAAATGTAGCCAGTTACTTGCAAGTGAAGCATGCTTTCTGGGTAGCTGCACTCAATAATTACAGCAGCGACTGGATGATCATTAAAATTGCATTAGTCGACCGTCGTTATCATTTAGACAAGACGATCGTGTACAGTTAGACCGACTGAGTATAGATTATGGTGGTTTCAATTCTAGCCCTTATTGGGTAAATATAGTCATGAAAATATAGTAAAACAAAAGGTTTCCACTGAAAATCAGTTTCAAAATCTGACGAAAATCTGAGAATCTGAGAAAAATTTTACCAACTTATATATCCACCTACATTCCACAAATAGAGGATTTTGTTTTTGTATTTGTAAAATGCACGCTGAGGTGGTGACCCTTTTTCTTGCCTTGGAGACACAATGTCGCATCTGTACGTTTGTTTTAATGTTTTTTTTTTTGCTAACTAATTCTGTGCACTGTTATTTAAATTATCGAGAAGTTATCATGATCAGTTGAAAAAAATATGCGCAGTAATTTTTTGAATCGCTGGTTGAAAATTTAGTGCGACAGTAAAACATAGACAGGGCAGTAATAAAACAATATATAATTGGCCGGTAATTTCGTCTTACAATGTCAGTACTAAAAATACGTAAGCAGACTAATAAATAAATGGCCGCTAAAATCATGGAATGGGCAGTTAGATAAATAATTCAGCAGTTCGCAGGGAGCGGAGACACCGGAATCCGAACCGAATCGAAAAATAATTCCAATCTGCAATAAGAAAAATATAGGTGCGACGAAGCGCGTAGCGTAGTAGAGCGCGTAAGAGCATGTTAGGTAGAACATGTAAGAAGCTACGTACTACCTATTGATATTTCTTACCGACTAATTCCGATTTGTCAACTGCCCACTCGTAACTGCCCATTTAGGCATGTCACTGCTCAGTATTTATTATAATTATAACCCATTTTATTATTTTCTAGGATTCATTTTTGTTTACTTTACTGCTAAGTTTTAACTGCCAAACTTATTACTAAATATGCATTTTGTAATTTTCTACTTACCAAAACTACTATATACGACTACCACGTTAAATCAGTGCCTTTTTTTTCTATTTTTTGTTGCCATTACATATGTGAATTAAGTTTTTTTTTGTAGCAATGTCAATAAATGCTTTCTTTCTCTGTTTTTTCTTTCAATGTAATGAGACTGATACATACATACTCATGCCTGTATCCCAGAGGCGTACACGTGTTCGCGACTATCCACGACTGAGACAAACTTTGCTTCGCCAACATTCATTAGTCGCTGCAAGCACGCTCGCTGATTTCAAGTACATTACTTCTGAACATTTAGCCTAGTCGCGCTCTAGCGACACGCGACTGGCGACAGCTCGGCGGCTAGACGCGACGACAGGCTACGGCCGAAAATTTTCACATACAGCCTGATTTTTTCACCGGTACAATAAATCAACATACGTAATACTAAGTCCAAAATACAAATACCAACATCTTTTGTTACTACCCCGTTGGTACGAAAAAACAAAAATAGCAATGTCTGAACTTATCCGCAAATCTTAAAGAAATATGGACTCATTACGCATGAGCACAACTAAACGCACGAACTGGCAACTGCGCGCGGCTTGCGGGAAGGAAAAGAAGCGGTGGCGGCGGCGCAGCCAGTAGGTATGTGACATAGCAAAAAAATCTTACTTCATTTCAATTCTTCCTTCATACTTGCACGGGCTTAGGACCGTCACCGGCGTGGAATGCTTGCACTGGTTGGTAGTGGTATGAATTTCCACACCACGTACTGGCTAACGCCGAAGTGTGCCGTGCGTACCGCGTCGTTGGTGCTCCTTCTGGAGTCTTTCTCGAAGAACGCGAATATCTGTTCCTCGATCTCCACGGCCAAGGGAGGTCTCCCTCCTCGGCCTTGAGCGTGCGCTGGTGCAGTGAACTGTCCGTAGTCTAGCAAATGCTGCGTCACTCTCATGAATGTCCCGGTGTTGAGTATTTGAGGTTAAATAAAACCGGCATTTATCAGGCGGGGCAAACTTTCTTCAGCGTATACCCGCTGAGCTGCACTGTATTTTCCCCACTGAGAAAGTAACTACGAACCATTTCGTAATACTCGCGGTTTGTAAACATCGTGCGCGCGTAATTTTCGACTGCAGGAAGTGCGGAAACGGCGCACGTGCACTCACCTAGGTCAATGCGCGTGGATTGAATGACCGGCCAAATCGTGCGCCGGCCAGCCCGCCGCCCGCTCACTCACCCCACCCCGCCGCCCTCTGCCTCGCACCGCGATGACAACTTGTAATGGGTGCCCATGAGTTACAAATTGGATGAAGGATAAATTAATGAAAATGAAAAAAAATATATGGTAATTTTATTCGATAAATGTAATCTATTATCGATACCAATGATATGGTAAAATTTATTGTACCGGTGAAAAAATCAGGCTGTATTTTGTTCGAATCTCCGTACACTTGGCGTCAGAGTCACGGAGTCGTGACGACAAGACGCCAGAAGCATAATTATGACAACGTCGCGTCTTGACGCGGCGACAAGTCACCCTGTTTGCGATGGCTCTTAGTACAATCACAGTACAAATTATTTCATCCAAATAAATTGTACTATAATTGTACTAAATGTATCACTCTATGAAATATAAGATACGATAAGAATAGCGTTATTGTACATAAGGAGCAAAAAGTTACTATAGGCTATTTCAAAGTGTGAAACAAGAAGTTTTATGTATATGTACTCGTATAAATTATGACTTTTAAAACTGGTTTAAGGCATTCTAACTTAAAAAATGGATTATTTATCAAAAAAATACGGACAGAATTTGATAATTATGTATTTGCAGCCATTTTATCGAAAACTGCTTGAACTGGCGAATCTATGATTACGTCACAGCTCAGTAAATATGGCGGCTGTCACTCATGTTGTTCTTTCATTCATTGGTTTTTGTTCTGATCTGTGACTTCATGATTCCTGTTCGGCGCCATATTGCCCACCATAGCGTTTTGGCGGCTTATTTCAAAAGTAAATTTTTGCAAAAAAAAGGATTCCATGAACTTTCCTTTCTGAGGATTCCATGAACACCAACAAAAATATGAGATGATTTTCAGAAATGTGTCAAATAGCCTATTATTACAAATAAATTGATCCGTACCTCAATTCACTCTACGTAAAATAAGATACGATAATAATATGCTTAATTGCACACAAGAAACTAGAGACAAATAAAAGTTACAATTAAATGTATGTTTATGTTTGCTTACAATTTAAAGAAGTTCAAGGAGTGGCCTTATTGCTATGAGCGATTTCTTACAGACAACCTTGTGAAAGGTTGCCAAAGGAAAAAGAGAGACGGCCAGTTGGTGCATACGCAATACGAATAAAACCAAGTTATACTTTATAACATATCAAACGTAACCTTTACATACAGGCACATACATTGGTTCTGGCCCCACACTAGGATACTTAATATCAAACTTACATAATCTTACTTAGATAATAATTAGTAGTGCTAAATAGTGCTTTTAGTTCGACCATATAATTTACTACCAACTTACGCCATAAGCGTCGATGCTTGCATACACTCTGTTAGCTTTTAGAATATACCTCGGCTACTATCGATTAAAACGATTATATTGCAATAAAGTAAGGTTTATTTTGTATTGTTATTTATAACTTTACATAACTTTACAAAATAGTGAAGAAAAGTTTTATACTGAGCGGGAAGAAGTATTACACTCGTGTGCTTTCGACGAAAACCGAAGCCTACTCTAGAGCCCGAGGTATATTCTAAAAGCTAATAGACTGTACCTACTTTAGCACTTAAGCTCGCAGCTGATTGTACAAGACAGACATTATCTACTGTAGGAGATTCCGTGTTTTTGTTACGATCATCCTGTTGCATTTAGACCACAACTGAGAGGGTTAATCTACATCAAGACCTACGCTACATATCTACGCTATTATCCTTATAAAAATAATAATAATATCTGGTGCTACACTATCATACCATGTTCTATGGTAAGGTTATTACAAATATTGAAAAACGACCAGACTAAGGCTGAAAACTTTCACACAACAAAATCACTTGACCTGAGTGCTTAGTGCGAGTTTTTTCATTCACTTTCGATAGCGAGAGCGTTTGCAATTTGTATAGGAGTGACAAAGAGACAACTAGGTGGCGCGCTTTGTCACTCCTATAGAATATGAGTTTACGTTAACGCGATCGAGTAGTTAAAAAAACTCGCACTAAGCACTCTGGTGCTAAACTAGGATACCCTACGATTTTGACGACCTCTGTGGCGCAGCGGTTAGCGCATCTGCTTACCATGCCATAGGTCGCGGGTTCGAACCTCTGGGGAGAAAAAAAAAAAGAAAACACAGGTCTTGGATGTTTACATGTTTATGACGTCGCTGTTTCTGGTTCCCACGATACAGGGTGTCCTAGTGTGGGGCCAGAAACAATGTGTGTGCCTGTGTGTAAGATAAGATAAGATAAGAATATTCTTTATTGCACATAAGAAACAAGAGACAAACAAAAGTTACAATTAAAGAAATATATACAATAGGCACTAATCCGTGCACTGAACGCGTCCTATATTGCCTAAATTAAAAATAAATACCTAAAATGGACGGCAAGAGAATCGCTCGTAGCCTGGGCTGCCTGAGTGATCTTAAACGATGACTAAGGTTAAGCAACATACGGCGCGTTCAGTCTATGGATGGGTCACCGTCTATAACTAACGCTAGTGGCATTTTTCCGAGCGGTTCCGTGCTTCGCAAGGCACGTTAAGCACTTGGTGCCGGCTGCCGTCGATAGATGGCAGTCGTTAAGCCAAGTCAGAGACCTTAGGGCGGCTTGAAAACTTCTGACAGTAAGACCAGCCACTAGTCTTATAAACCTCCACCAATCCGGACTTGGCCCCCGTGGTGGAGTATGGCCTATACCTTCCTCAGGTAAGAGACCCGTGCCCCTTGGTGGGGACATAATGGGTTGATGATGACCTAAAATAAAAATATTTAAATCTCTATCGCCATTTCCCACTCTTTTATGGTCAACTCATTCTTTTAAGGTTGGTCAGGTCCAGTACTAGTACTGATTTCTTTATTTAATACTAGCTGACTCGGAAAACGTAGTTTCACCATAAAATTATTTGTAAGGATTATAATTTTAAATAATGGGGTGGACCACTCTTATCACTGAGGGCTATGAAAAATAGATAACAACCTCTTCTCAAACCTACTGAATAATATTTCATCAAAATCGGTCAAGCCGTTTTGGAGAAGTACGCGCACTAACACTGACACGTGAATTTTATATTAGACTAGCTGACCCCGCAAACGTTGTTTTGCCAGATAGGGCTATGAAAAATAGATAACAACCTATTCTCAGACCTACCAAACACACACATAAAATTTCGTGAAATTGAAATTGAAATTTATTAATTATTACAGAAAAGTTTAACAAGTAATTATCCTTAACATTTCTCAAGAAATTAATTATATTAATTTAGTAATTGGATTTGAACGATGCTGTCTGTACTAGTTATAAAAACCGTATGACAGACAGCAGCTTCGTCCTTTCGTCTCGCAGCCGTACAAAAGGACCGTTTTTATATTTGAGTTAATTGACGTTGGTCTACTTACGGTTAACTCCTGACCTGATTCTACTTCCGCCGACCCATTTATGAACCCAGACAATAGTCGAATCTCTTGTTTATCGTCGTCGGATGCAATAATATGAATAAAGACCACTTTACTTCGCTGCTTTGGCTGCTCTGCATGAGGATAACAATGGGGGTTCGACTTTTATTACTGGAAAAATAGACTTTACGGCTTTCTAGGTAGGTTGAATTGACGCCGTAAAAACTATGTTTGATGCTTAAAAATAACTGCCTACAATAAATATTGGAAAATAGTAAAGCAATAAAACAAACGCGATGAAAAATATACGTTGAAGTTAATCTGTACAATATTTTGTGTGTGGTTCGGCTCAACAAAACAATTGTTTTTAATTGATCTTTTCAAAGGACATAACGCAACTGATTAAATAGCATAAAACTAAACTATGATAAGAATATTCTTCTTTACTATAGACAACGAACAAGAGCCAAAAAAAAACTAAATACAATCTTTGTACAGAATTTTCGGATAATTCCGGTACGCAGGCGGTCGATTTATATAGATCGATAGAAATAAATCGATAGCGAAATACACTATACTTTTATTTTCCACAAAAACTGCTCTTCTTTTTTTTTCAGCATTTCTTAGTCCACTGGTGCCACTATGTCCAACAGCGCACATATTACGTTCACGAAAATTTGCTTCTCTTAAATATCAGAATCTACAGATCTACGGTTAACAGAGGTAAGTTAGCTAAAGTGCCCACAAAGAACCAACTGATAGCTGGTAAGAGCAAGTATATTTGTAAATTGTTAATGAACGAAAGCCCAGGTTTTCGTTAGTGTATGAAAAACCGGTGGTAAAACATTGACTTTACGTGTCAACGAGTACACGTCTCAATGAGGCGCTCTGGCGCCGTTTTTATTTGAATGCGACGTTGCCAAGTAGTTTATATTGAAATGCGACCTTTCCAAACTGTCGCCAACTGTGTTAAGTACTATACATTTCAATATTACCTGCATCGATACGAAGCTGGCAACGTCGCCATGTCTTCCCAATTAGGCAGACCCGTAAACTCAAAATTTAAATAGAAATATTTTATTCACAATGAATGACAAAATAAAAATGTTTACTTTATTTATTTATTTTATTTATTTATTCTTAAACAAAATCTTACAGTATTACAGCTTAAACTAATGCGCTATAAGACTAAACGTATATGATTATACTTTACACAGTTAGAGAATAAATAGAAACAGTATACAATAATAGAAACAGCACAGAAACATTATCATGCAACTCCATCCTTTCTTTCGCAAAACCTCAAACACTTTCTGCGTACAGCTGGCCATTCATCGCCAAACACATCACAGTCAGGTGCTGATGCTTTATGAACGTATAAGTTTTTTTTATCTATTTATTTACTCCACTTACAGCATTGAACAATGAACATTACAGTTGTTAGTTTCACAATTAATACATTACGCAGAGAACAAAACTAGCAAAACTCCACATTTATTATTTTCAAAATAGTTTTATCTCAATTAACAAACTTTCAAACTTAAAAACTATTACTCAAGGATGTGTTCAACACTAGACACAATTCTCCTCGGAATAGATTTAATATGAATCTACTGTTTAACACTAGACATATCTTCTAATAATAATCTTTGATTTTATGATAAGCTTTTTTGCACAGAGTTTGCTTAACACATTTCTGAAACCACGTCAGAGGTAACTCTAAAATATCTTAGGGAATCTTGGTATAGTATTTACTTTTATTATAGTACTTTTACAGGGCCCCATAAAGGAAATAGGTACGTTTTCACTTTCGGAAGTCTAAATTGTGACAGTTTATGATGATTCCTAGCATTAGAGTCTGACAAAAGTAACTTTGCAATGGCCTAAAAATGGTAGATTTAAAAAAAGGTCAGTCTTGATACTTAATCGGTCTTAGATAAGAATATTATTCAACATTCGCTCGGAAAGTATCAACACTGTTTAAGCAGTAGTGGCCTCCTTGCTACAGTAGTTATTCTCTGGGGTTGCGACTCAATTCCATTGCAAAGTTATCTTTGCCTGACTCTAACATTATCATCATCATCAACCCATTAGGTATGTCCCCACTGACGGGCACGGGTCTCTTTCCTGAGGAAGGTATAGGCCATACTCCACCTCTAACATTATGATAGCTGCCAACCTAAATACTTGAACCTCCATGCGCCATCTTACAATATGACAGGTGTTGAAATTCAACTCATGGCTGTCTTTCTTTCTAATTCGCGCCAAAAACTGGTCGGCCTCGGCCTCTCTTCCGAGCAATTACAACAGGGGGCGTTAATTACGCGGGCAGCCACCGGAAAGCACAGATAAGGGGGGTAATGACGTAGACAAGCAGAGAGGAGAGTGGGCTACCACGAGTTGAGCCACGAGATAGTATAAGGCGTTTTCTCAAACATGCTTGGAAATTTGAGCATTATTTTGACAACCTTCTTTGAGATAAATTGAAGTTGCTGTGCCGGCCAATTACACGCAAGCAGCGGCCGGAAAAGTTCTATGAAAATTCATAACTGTCGTGTTTTGCGGCCAAATAAATTACATACTAAACTCTTATCTGTCGTGTTATTTAAAAATGGAACGATCTTTTACTCCAAACAATGACAAACAAGCAGGTAACTTATCAGAGGTTTTATTTAAAATTCGAACTGGCTTGCGATAGAAAGCTGGATATACCTATTGAAAAAAAGAACACTTTAACGCGGAAAATTTTCGTTCGTGATTCGTCTGATTTTGAAAATTTATAGAATTTATTTATTGAATTGTGTATTATTTCATAATTATTTATTGCAGTCGTGTTGTATGTGGGGTGGTATTATTACGCAATAATAATAAGTAAATGTAACTAGGATCGTAGATAATGCCCTCTAGATGTGACAATATAGTGCATGGTCAATTGCTCATACGATAAATATTATTTTATTTAACATTTTCTTGGTTTTCACCATAGTGAAAGTAGCTTCTATTAACTAATAGAATCCCCCATTCCTAATTTATACGGAGAATTTAGTTACATCCTCTTTATTCTAGAGCGGGACACAGGCTTCAACGCCACGCGAACCACTTTTCTCGGTCAAGAATCAAAATTCCCTGCTCGTTATCCTGTCCGCCGCTGACCACGTGGAGCCATAAATAAAGCGGGCAGCTCATGGCTTACCCCCTGGAGAAATTCCGCTACGTCATGCCAGCGCCGTGTTTGTTAGGTGAACCGTTTTTAAATCCGTATGATAAAGTGCCCTTTCGGCGAGCATACTGGCGATGACATGTTAGAATAAAATGCCGCGGTAAAATAGAAAAAAAAATGTTGAAAGGAAGTACTTGTTAATTGGATTTTATGGGAAGTGCTGGAACTGACACTGACGTATGTAAAATTTTGGTAAAATATATTTTTAATACAGATGCTCAAAAAGTGGCGTACTACAGGGGCTTATAGCGTTCGGGATGTGGGCTATTATTATACTCGAGCTTTTTCCTTACCTTTTCCAAACTCGTGCGTTATCTTTCCCAACTGTCAAAATAATGTCTATTAAAAAAAAACCAACCACGTAATTTTTACTACAAAAAATTTATAGAATTTTTTGTGATCCATGCAAATATTTCTAAAAAGAAGCTACCTACTAATTTGTTTCAATATCAAATTTAATGATTTGATTTAAATAGTTAGGTTAGGTTTCATTTCATTACATCATATTAAATTTCATTTTCATTTCATATCAATAAATAAATTCTACTGAAGACTTGGCTGTATAGGTAACCAGAATGGGTGAAGAAAAAATTTACATTCTTTTAGGGTGGTGGCGTAGTGGAGTTGAATTCTCGTTCATGAGGGTCTAGGTTCGAACCACGCATGTACCAATGACTTTTAGTTACGTACATTTGTTTGATCGTGCAGCAGCACCATACGCTGATAAATTGTGCTCGGATAACGGCGGTAGGCTTGCCACTTGTCACGTTTGGGACCTAATAAACTCGGCAAAACGTGGGCCCAGTTCTAGTGATTGGTGCCTCTGCCTACCCCCTGGGGGATAACAGGCGTGAGTTTATTTATTTATTTTTTTATTATTTATCTTTTACGGTTGGCGCCATTTTCCAAAAAAATTCTTTGCGAGTTTAGTTGTTTGTTGCAGAAAATGAGTATGATCAGTTAGTTGAGTTTATTGTGTTGTTATTATTTTTTCGCAATGAGCCGTTTTCAGAAGAACTAAAAAAAAAAATATTACGGCTGTCAAAGGAATGCAATGTTGGACCTCAGAAAACTCAAAAAACTAACATTTTCAATAAAATATAACTCCGAAAGGACAAACATTTGGCTGTGGGCGTCATAGTAACTTTTATTCAGCTCGCTGAGAACTATTTTATGATGTATCACACATGGCTATCGAGCTGAGGTCCAAAATTGCATTCCTTTTTCAAAAATCAAAATCAAAATCAAAAATTTATTTCAACGTAAAGAATTCATTCTGCTTGTTGAATGTCAATGTACATACAGTTATGTATAATGTTAGCCGCTGCCTTAGGGCCGTCTGTAGTGGAGAAAAAGGCAGCGAAAAAAAAACTCCACTCTGACCATCTTTTCTCAAATCACCTTAAAGCTAATACAAATCAAACTTACAAAATAATATCTTGGATGTGTTGTGTTTGACAGCCGTCATATTTTTTTTTAGTTCTTCTGAAAACGGCTGATTGTATTAAAAAATTTAATAGTTGTTCAGTACACGTGTGGATGCGGAACCGTCATTGCAACTTGTTCCGACTGTAAACCCTCACCTTCGGCTGCGCCTCGGCTCGGGTTCTTTGCAATGGCAGCGCTTTCCGCACTCGTAATTACATATTATTACTTTCACTTTCACTGGCTACCGCGGGGTGGAGTCGCTGAATGCGGGCTGCACAAGACCGGGAAGCTTAGTAAACTATGACGAAGGCATATGTCCTGTAGTGAGCTTTTAATGGCTGATGATGACGATGATATATTTTGTTGGGAGTTTTTTTTTTCACCTAAAGAATCGAATAATAAGAAGAAGAAAACATTTTATTATACCAACAAGACACATCACAAAAACAAAACAGACAAGTAACATGATAAATTATATAAATTAAAACATCATCATGATCATTGACCCATTATGTCCCCACCGAGGGGCACGGGTCTCTTCCCTGGGGAAGGTATAGGCCATACTCCACCACGGGGGCCAAGTCCGGATTGGTGGAGGCTTGTAAGACTAGTGGCTGGTCTTACTGTCAGAAGTTTTCAAGCCGCCCTGAGGCCTCTGCCTTGGCTTAAATTAAAACCTAATCGCCTTTATCCATGTATTTTGGAAGTAGCCTGGCCACACACAGCACAGGGAATCCTAGTTTGGGAGCCAGTAACATTTTTTGCAACTGTTTTACAATAAAGTTTTTTCATTTAACCTCTTCAGTCCTGACCTTGAAAATAACAATAGTTTTATATTGTTATATTGTCGACACGGGACTGAGGAGGTTAATTTTCATGCTCAACACAATGAAATTTTACCTGTCAACCCTAAGGTAATATAAGGCCTGGTGTACATTTGCTTTATTTTCATACTTTTTTAGCATGCTTTCCATGGAAAAAGAATAAAATAGAGTCGACAAAAACGTATGCCGATCTATAGCTTTTATTACGCACCATAGATATAAAAGTACTTTCAAAAAATCCTAAATGAATGCTATACAAACCAACGATTACTGATTTCCTATTTGCTTATGTACTTACAAAAGGAATTGGCGTCTCTATTCCATTCTAACTCTATGGAAAGCATGCTAAAAAAGCATGAAAATTAAGCAAATGTAAACCAGGCTTAAGATAATTGGAAAAGTAGCACTATAAATTTAAATTTTCTGGCCAACCTCTTTCCAGTTAGTTTCCATTAAATTGCAACAATGCTCTAAAACTAGCAGCAGAATCTCGCAATCAGGTGTAGGTATGTAGCACGTTATTAATTAACTTTCCACTTGATTGTGCTCTATTGCTCTCCTCGTGACAGTAAATTGCTGCTTGCTGTTTATTGGATCCGGACAGAGCGCTCAGAGAGGCGCTGCTTCATTTCACTCAAATGCTCTTTAGTAAAAACTATTGTTCTTTTTGTTTCACAGCGAACGATGTTCATCGAGGTCTTTTAATCCAGTGTGTGGGTTTTTTTTTCTCTATTATAAGTGAAAAAATAATGGTATTGATGTAATGTTGTTCAGGTATACATAATAATATTAATACCTGTGTAATCTCCTTTGAGCTGGGGAAAAACTGAACTGAACTACTCATAATACCATAAAGTGCACATATGATAAGGGGCGATACTAAGCCGATTTTTGTCGACAAAAAAAATTGCTTTAGGTTTTATATTTTTTTATTTTGTAGGTTGCACTTGGATACCTTATTTTTAAAGATTTTTTTTTGAATTTTTTTTGTCGAATAAAAATATGCCTAGAAACCCTCTTTTTCACGTTATAAAGAATCATTATATTTATATTTTTTTTATTTTGTAGGTTGCACTTGGATACCCTATTTTTAAAGATTTTTTTTTTATATTTTTCTTTGTCGAATAAAAATATGCCTAAAAACCCCCTTTTTCACTTTATAAAGAATCCAGTGTATATAAATACCTACCGATTTTATCCGAAACCTGTCGGTGGGTGAGTTTGAATTGCACTATTCCTGTTTTTTTATAAAAAATAGATATGTTTTGAACTTTTAGTATGTATTGTATGTATTTTAATTATAACTTTCGTTTGTCGCTAGTTTCTTGTCTGCTATAGAATATTCTTATCTTATATTATGTATCAAGCAATCGACAGCAAAATCCAAAAGAAAAAACAAATAAAAATGCGACGACGGATATTTCATTTATTCAGTTTGCATTATCAATGACATAATGTAAGTTCAGCTGAGTTATCTTTTATTTTAGCATGGATGTAGAGTTCAAACGTTAGAGTTAACATCCAATATTCCTTAGCAAAGGAAAATACTTTCAAAGTATTTTTATGATATCTTCAAAGAACTACAGAAAGTACTCACTTCAGTGGTAGCTACAGCGCGTTGGTTTATATTACTTGGCCGGAATTTGTTTGTTTCTAGGGCGAAGGAGTAATATATCACGATATTATGATTTACTGAGCGCGATATTATGCTGAACCGCGTAGGCCTTTTATTCGCGGTTATTATTAATCTTGGCATAAGTTTCCTACTTTATTGCGATATAAATAAGTGGGGAATTAGGAGTGACATAATCGGAAATTTTTTCGGGAAGGGTGCACGCTTCAGTTGCTATGCAATGGTATTTCAGTGCCAAAAGTATCAAGACAGTCTCACAAAATTCCAGAACTCGTGTATTAAACTGTCCCCTTATGGACTCATCCCCCTGACATACCTATTCTTCAAAGCAGGAGAAGGTCCTCAGTTTTTTTGTTTTATTTCACGTATTTTTATAAAATACTAGCTGACCCGGGAAACGTTGTTTTGCCCGAAAGGTGTATAAAAAATAGAAAACAACCTATTCCCAGACCTACCGAATATACATTTACAATTTCATGAAAATCGGTCTAGCCATTTCGAAGAAGTATGCACACTAACACGTTATTTTTTAATATTGAGAATTTAGATTGAAAGAAATTAGACCGATAGAAATTAGAACACATAACGTAACATTTACATAGCATTTACATACAGGCACATACACAGATGTAGAAGATAGAAAAAGAGAGATACTGAAGTCTGCTTAATCACGTCTCTAGGCAATACAAGAACATGTCATGATGCTGTTACCACGACTGTTACACATAACAGATAGCACGACCGCGCGTCGGCGCCGCGTCAGTAATAAAATGTCCGATGCAAACTTTGCAATAGATTAATATGTCTGTTTGTCCATGGAGCTGGTGTTAGAAGACTGCAGTTTGGAGAAGGCGTCACTCCAAAAATTTGCATTACAAAGCAGTCTGCACCCACTGTAGGGGACAGGCCGTCCCTCAAAAAGCGAATAATCTTAATCACCACGCGTCTGTCATATGCAAATACCTTCATCATCATCATCAGCAGCTGACATTGAGACTATCTTCAACTTGCTGAAGATAGCGATCCGATTTATTTATAAGCTAGGGACTCGCTAAGAGTTTTTTTTTTTTCAAAGAAACGAACATCTTAACAGTGGGAAGCCAATACATTTATGAAAATATTACGTACGTTCGAAAAAATATTTAAGACTTCGAAACTATTGGTTGCCATCATAACGTTAATACTAGGAATAAACATAAATTGTCATTTCCACGATTTAGACTCGCAAAAGTTAATACTTCCTTTATGGGGCACTTTATAAGGTTCTACAATAAGATATCCCAAGATATATTAGCTCTAATATATCTTGGGATATGTTATTCCAATTATTATTATTGGGATATTGTGTTCTTAATCCGTGTTGGAGGTAACTCTACCTCCATCGCGGTTGTGTTTTTGTCTGTTGTCTTACTTATTTATTATGTTATTGTTTGTTTTGTATCTGTGATGTGTCTTGTTAGTATACCTAATAAACGTTTTTTCTTTCTTTCCATGTTTTCAATCCGCTCTAAGGCCTCTGCCTTGGTATGTGCGTGCTGGGATTCAATCCCACGATTTCAAGAATGTGTAGCAAGCAAGCGTCATGAGGATCTGCGTTCATAAAATATTCATAGTATAAATAAATGATTCATACCATTTGTTCCGTAAGCATTTACATAATATTACGACGGCCTCTGTGGCGTAGCGGTTAGCGCATCTGCTTACCATGCGAGAGGTCCCGGGTTCGATCCCCGGCTGGAGAGAAAAAAAAAACTCCAGGTCTTGGATGTTTACATGTTTGTGACGTCGCTGTTCCTGGTTCCCACGACACAGGGTATCCTAGTGTGGGGCCAGACGCAATGTATGTACCTGTATGTAAATGTTTATTATTATTATTATTATGTTTATTATTATAGATCCTAATATACAGGTTTATTCCTAGCTTAGGCTGAGTTTTTTTCTCTTGATTATGTTCCTCCTTCAACTTAGACTCGGTGGGGCGATGATCTTCGCAGGGCGGCTGGCAAGAGCTGGATGAGAGTAGCCGAGGACCGTGCTCAGTGGCGTGTAATGGGAGAGGCCAATGTCCAGCAGTGGACAACCGTAGGCCGATGATGATGATGATGTTAATAATTCAGTTGTTACTCTACATACCTATGATTTCATAAATAAACTAGCTGTGCCCCGTGGTGTTACCCGCGCTTTATTAGTGTGCGTGTGGATTGAGCGAGCACCCTTCTAAAAATAGAAAAAAGATGCTGTTCATTTAGTAAATGATCTAAAAGAATTGTAAAAATAATATCTGCATTTGTAAAACGATACAAAAAAAATTACAGTATTTAACGTGTGCTCACTCAGTTCTCACAAAGTAACATCGAAATCAGTGACTGTATTAATTTAGCATAATATATTTATACACTAGTCTTTAGTAAAACCTATGCTAACTTACCTTTGTAATTTATAGATCACCTGGTAACGTATTTAAGATTTTACAATTAATTTCTTATGCTCACTCAATCCACACACTTTCGAAAACCCGATTTCTAATGAAGAAACTGAGGAATTAAACTGCTAGATGTGTCTATAGTTAAGTAAAATTAATATGGGAATTCGTAAAATAGATAACAAACCATTAACGCGACAGGTTTTTGGATAATAAATGTTTGTGTGTGCTCACTCCGTCCACACATTATAAGTTAGTTAAAAATGTCAATATTTTAAGATTTGTAGTATCACAGAAACTTTAAACTAGTTCAACTTGAAGTAAAATATTTCACTAGAGATCCACCATCTAATATTTTATATTCCTCGTCTGTTTTAAAAATATTCAATTATATTTTTTCTCATAAAAATATATCATTTGGGGTGACCACACTACATTGTATTACGGTAATATGGAGATAGGAAGGAATAATAATTATAAGTATAGGATTCGTTACATCCGACAGACAACCAAAGTTATCAATATAGCTCAGAGAATTAGTAAGCTGAAGTAGCAGTGTGCTGGCCATATCTCGCGAAGTACCGACAACCGCTTGGGTAAACGTGATCTCTAGTGGAGACTGCGACTTGGCAAACGTAGTGTAAGACGCCCTCCGACCAGGTGGGATGTGAATGAGCACTTACAAAAATTTACTATATAAAAACATACCACGTTAGTAGTTCGTTTTGTATTTTACAAAGTCCCATATTGAATTTACTTAACTATAAACAAATATAGCTGTTTCAATTTTCAGTGTCTTGATCAGAAATCTGATTTTCAAAAGTGTGCGGATTGAGTGAAATCAATTGTAAAATCTTAAATACGTGACTAGGTGATCTACAAATTACAAAGGAAAGTGAGCATAGGTTTTACTAAAGACTAGTATATAAATATAGTATGTTAAATTAATACATTCACTAATTTCGATGGTACTTTGTGAGAACTGAGTGAGCATACGTTAAATAATTTATGTTTTGTTTTATCGTTTTACAGATACAGAGATTACTTTTACAATTCTTTTAGAACTTTTACTAAATTAACAGCATTCTTTTTCTATTTTAAGAAGGGTGCTCACTCAATCCACACGCACACGCTTTATTAGGGAAATTAAATTGAGTATTAACAGTAAAAATAATAACTATTCACATTTTTAGAATCAAAATAATTTAAATTTGAGCATCGGAAAGATCAATTTACAAAACTCCCATGGAAATAAGATATTTTTCCGCAGTGAAACGTAACCTATATGTTAATACAGGGTGTCAGCTAACTCCATACCCAATTCAGCTAGTAATTAATAATACCGTTTTTAACAACTTTCACTGAAATGTATGAAGAAAGTTTTTTGGCGATTTCTGACTTTTCTAGTGCTCAAACCTCAGTCGGTCCTTTAGAGACTTTTGATCCTCAAAAGAAACAAGATCGAGTGGTATAAAAAAAAGTTTTTGTGATAAATGACCATTTTCTTGCTGGCTGCACATTTCTTTTTAAATCGGTGAATGCAGTTCAGAATGTCTTAAAAACTAAAATAGTCTCCTAAAAAAGTTTTCGTATAACTATAACAGTTAAGGTTGCTGCCTTTACTGTCCCATCCCAAAAAATCACCCTGTATAAATGTTACTTTTCCCAACCCACATTCGTAACTCAACGACCCGAAATAGATTGCGAGATTTGTCAGCGTACTCGTATAAACTTCAGTTAACAACGTTGTTTAGACAAAAACATACTTCGCGACCGAATCGGAACAGAGTCATGCGGAACTTTCAAAGTTTCGGTGGAATTGGTGCTTCAGAACAACGCTAACTCATACAACCTTCGCAGAGAGCATTGGATGTCATGAATGTGGATGACACGTAATGGTTTCTGAAATTTAATTAAAATTAGTTTCACTTGTTTAGCATGATGAATAGAATAAAGGTGAAAAAAGGTCCACCACTCTACGTAGTATTATAAACAGCAATGCAATAAAGAATATTTTTATCTTATCTTATAAACTGTATTAATGCAGGTTAGTATCACGTCTCTAACAAAAATATCTGAGTCTTCTGCGTCTGAGCCTTACAAAAGTGCTAGAGGAGATGATAAGGGTTATATACTGCTAAAAGAATAAACAAGGAAACAGTGACAACAAGGACTTTCATTATACATATAGACTTTCAGTCTTATTTATATGAATCGCTCGTAGCCCCGGCTTCCTCAGTGATCTTAAACGATCACGAACGTTAAGCAATATAGAGCGTGTTCAGTGCAGGGATGGGTGACCCTCTATGGCTGACGCTAGTGGCATTTTACAGAGCTGTTCCGTGCTTCGCAAGGCACGTTAAGCAGTTGATGCCGACTGCCCTCGATAGATAGATGGCATCCGTTAAGCCAAGTTAGAGGCCTTAGGGCGGCTTGAAAACTTCTTACAGTAAGACCTCGTCTTACAAGCCTCCACCGTGGAGTATGGCCTATACTTTCCTCAGAGACCTGTACTCCTTGTGGACATAATGGGTTGATTATGATCATATAAAAATATTAAACAAAGGTGACGTATGACTCTCTTACTCCCAGTTTCTCGTACGCTAACAATCTGTTAATCTACTGTTAATAGCTGTCAAACATTATTTTCGTATGCTCTTTGGCCAAGTGATAGGTGTTAACAGTAGATTAACAGCTTGTAACGCTGTTTACACATTTACACGCAGCGGCAGCGGCGTAATGTATAAACAGCGTAAGTAGCCTTTAGTGTACGAGAATGTGTATTAGGTAAGGTTAGGTAAGTCTTTATAAAAAAATAAAATAAAAAAGTAATAATAATAAACAAAATATGTCAATTTCTAGGTAGATAGACAAATAACCCTTTATTAATCATGAAAAAGGAAATTACACAGGTATTCCTAATCTAAGAGTACAGACGGCGGCCTTATCACTAAAAGTGATCTCTTCCAGACAACCTTTGGATGGACTGGAGCAAGTTGGAAAAGGAAGCAGATGTACAAAATAAGTAAAATAATAATTACTGAGATAGTTATATCAATTTTAGAACTCTACAAAATCAACTCTAGAAACCTCATCTGTTGACTAAAATTTTCTTGAATTATAAAAATTTTGAGCTAAAACGCTGTTTTTTTTTATCTCTAAATGTCGCAATTAGTTGTGTTACGACCTTGAGAAGAACAATTTAAGAATCACAAATTCTTCGCGATATTACACATTTCGTTCATCTTTATGTAGTCAGCAGTTGTGTCAGAAACGAAACGATTTGTAGTAAATTCCTACAATAGAATTAAATTTAGCGATGTTTTTTTTTTCGAAGATAAATTAAAAAAAACTGAAACACACGGATCTCGAATAAGCACCTCCTACGACGAAGAAACGTACGTGCAATTGAAATTTTTAACCGTAATAACTTTACCAGATTACTTTACTTTATTACAAACTAGATGAAAACCCGGTCTCGCTCGGCTAAAATGTAGTCTTATAATAATATTCCACATTGTAATTTTTTTGGTCCGGATCAAGTTACTTGCCTTTTTATCGGATGAGTCCGACCAGGTTTCGCTCCGATTTGCAGATTCTACATTGTATCGATATCCCCGCATATTTTTGAACAGCATTTAATTTTTGGTATTTCTCATTATCCATTTGCTTTTTCATTTCAACAAATTAGACAATGGAGTTCACAATGGGCACTTGTGACACGTAATGACGTGACACCAACGCAATATTGGTGCCACTGATGTCTACTTCCTAACGAAATTATGTAGAAAGATAATTTTTACATTGACAATAGTCGATAATCCTAATTTTCCGCCTATAAGTTGTCGACTCGAATTGACTGATCTTTTACGCTTTTCAATTTGATTTACATTTCCTTCGAGTCTACCGTAGACCGGTAAGAAATTATTAATATGGATATAGATAAGACAGTTTAGTTTTGTAGTTCAGAATAACCATAAGATAGGCTGTTTCCAATTACAGTCCAGCTGCAATTGATTCAGAGGAAGCGAAAACTATTATCAGTAAAGAGCGCAGGAACCTATTTCCTTAAGGCGATTTGCTCCTCGAGAAAATGGAACCCGCCTCCTGCTTCTGTTGGTCGGTTATTATTTGTGACTGGCCTTTCTTTCTCGTCTAGCTTTATACAGAGTGTAAAAAAGTACGAGCCAAATTCAAGGGGGTGGCTGTCAATCGAGTTTAGAATACAGGAAAATATTAAAAAAATATTTTTAAGAAAATATAAAAAAATATTGTCAATAAATGAGTCTATTATTTACTACAGGAATTGATTGATTGATGATTTTGAAGAGGTTTCGCTTTAATTAATTCAAAACTTATACTATGGATGGAAAAATAACTTTTCTGTGTAACAATTAAATGCAAATAAAAGTGTTTACCAAGATTTTTGTTTTATTTTTCCTGTATTCTAGACTCGACACTTAACCATCCCCTTTGAATTTGGCCCGTACTTTTTTACATCCTGTATACAGGGTGATATTTGAACCTGTAATTGGCTTTCTGTATCCCTACACTATATTCTATTTTATTGTAATAGATGTTGGTTCACCATAGATCTCTTAATAAATAAATAATAAAGAAATAAAAATCATTTCGCGAGTTACTAATCCGTATTCATCGAAAAATATGAGGTTCTACTCTTCAAAACTGTCTTCGCGGACACTTTGGTGCCAATGATAAACCCGTGGTAAGCTTGCAAATCCTTTTAATTTAGTTTAAATAACGAAAATATGTACAGGAACGAATATTGGTGCCTTTCGTGGCGAGAGAGTAATTTTATTACAATAAACAAGGTAATCTATAAAAACAAGTAAAGCGCCTGCGTTACATATGTAGCAACACGAACGTTGTGGCGCTTGCGATGAGCCTGGTGCCAGGCTTAGACATCTTCCCGCCTCGTTGAAAGATAACTTTCAACCGGAGAACTCTTCTGCCGTCGGTAGAGGGCAGAGCCGAACCAGTGGCCGTCGTACACATCCTCGTATAGTATTGACGTCAGCCACACGTGAGATCCCATCAGGTCCCGGGAACAGGCGAGCTACACGACCCAGTCGCCAGCTCAGCGGAGGAGCGTTATCTTCTTGGAGGAGAACCAAGTCACCATTATTCAGTCTTGTAGTGTTGGTCTTCCACTTGGTTCTCTGCTGCAATTCAAGCACGTATTCACGCTGCCATCTTCTCCAAAAGTGCTGGCGGATTTTTTCTACGCGCTCATATCTTCGCAGATTATGTTCTTTGACGTTTTGTAGGTCAGGTCCAGGCAGGGCAGTCAATGGCCTTCCAATGATAAAGTGCCCTGGAGAGAGAGGGAGGAGGTCGGTGGGAGAGGAAGAGAGGGGACACAAGGGGCGGCTATTCAAAATCGCCTCTATTTGAGCAAATAGTGTTGTGATTTCCTCAAACGTTAAATTATTTTTTCCGACTACACGTTTTAAATGAAATTTAGCGGATTTTACTCCGGCCTCCCAGATTCCACCAAAATGAGGAGCGTAAGCTGGAGAAAAGCGAAATTTGATTTGTTCTTCGTTTGCAAAATGATTAATAGGCTCCTTTTGGTTTTTAATAAAATCTCTAATTTCTTTAGATGCCGCAACAAAATTGCGACCGTTATCGCAGTATATTTCTTTCGGTTTACCTCTACGCGCAATAAACCGGCGAAGCGTCATCAAAAATGCGTTACTCGATAGGTCACTGACGATTTCCAAATGAACACACTTGTAACGCAAGCATATAAACAAACATAAATAGCATTTAATCAATCTACTTCCACGGCCCTTGCGATTTAGTATGTAAAATGGGCCTGCGAAATCCACACCAACTATAGAGAAAGGGAAGCCAGGGGTTACTCTTTGGCATGGTAAATTTCCCATTTTTGGTGTGAGAGTTTTACCACAAACACGCCGACACACTACGCATTTATTGGCTGACCGTCTTGCTAAGTGTCTGCCGCCAACAGGCCAAATCACCTCCCTAACGGATGCCAGCAACAACTGAGGACCAGCGTGCATTTTTCGTAAGTGTTCCCTTTCAAAATAGAGCTTTGTTAGATGATGTTTAGCATGTAGAAGAATTGGATGTTTCACTTCATATGCACACTCAGCAGCGTCAATTCGACCGCCGACTCTTAAAAGCTTCTTATCATCCAGAAATGGAGATAAAGATAAAATTTTAGATCTTGGACTAATTTCTTTATTCTTTAGCAATAACTCATATTCGACACTAAATGACTCCATTTGAGCATTGATGCACAAAAATGTGAAAGAATCATCCAACTACTCGAGTGTCAAGTTACTTATTAGTTTATTTTTAGGATTTTTTATATTTTGTATGAATCTTTTGACATATGCAACTGTTCTTATTAATTTATTTAGTTTTGAATAATTTTCTATATTTATTACAGGTGCAGAGATGACTACAGGATTCGACTTCACTTCCGGTAAGTATAATTCATTATTACTTTTTGTATTATTTTTATTTAGAATAGGCCATTTTGTTTCTTTTTCAGCCAGAAATTCAGGACCACTCCACCATATTTGCATTGACACCAGAAGCCTTGCATCAACACCTCTGGATATCAGGTCAGCTGGATTCGCTGCGGTGGGAACGTAGTGCCATGATTCTGCTGATGTCAGTTCATGGATTTCAAGAATTCGATTAGCAACAAAGGATTTCAGTTTGGTGACATCACTATTAATCCATCCAATCACTATGCTTGAGTCGCACCAATGAATGACTCGTGTAGGTTTATAACGTAGTGACTCAAGTACGTTTTTTGAGAGTCTGGCTGCTAATAAGGCAGCACAAAGCTCTAAACGAGGCATCGTGGTGGGTTTCAATGGTGCAACCTTCGATTTAGAGCATAGCAATTTAACCGACACCTTATTTGAATTGTCTATTGTTCTCATATAAATACATGCTCCATAAGCGACCTGTGAAGCGTCACTAAAAGAGTGTAACTCGATTTCTTTAAGGAAATCACAAAGAACCCATCTAGGCACTTGAAAGTCTTTTAAGAAGCTTAAGTTTTTTGCAAATGTATTCCATTCTTGAAAGATTTTTTGAGGAACAGGTTGATCCCAATCAAGCCTTTCCTTCCATAAATTTTGAAGCATAATTTTTGGTTGAATTATGAATGGACTCATAAGTCCAAGGGAATCAAATATTTTGAATGAATTTGATAGAATATATCGTTTTGTTATTTTTTCATTACTATTGAATTCCTTTAGAGGAAAATTAAGACTGTCACTCAACGGATCCCAACCAAGCCCCAGGGTGCTTGTCGATTCACTAATATTAAGATGATTGTGTGAGGCATTTTCATAAATGGATTTAGAATTACTTTTGAATTTTCTCAAATTGAAACACCCGGTCTTTAAAGCTTCCGTGACAGACTTTTGTATATAAAGAAGTTGAGTTTCGTCATCATTACCCGTTATAAGGTCGTCTACGTAAAAATCATGTTGGATTATTGTTTTTATAAGCGCATCTTCCTGCTCCTCCCCCAGCTGCCAGAGGCAACGCGTGCTTAAGTAACTTGCAGAGGCAGTGCCGTAGGTTAAAGTATTTAGCTTTAGCGTTTTTATGGGCTTGGACTCGTCTTCTCTCCATAATATAAGTTGCAGGTTGCGATCATCATCGTGCACTTTCACTTGGCGATACATTTTCTCTATATCTCCACAAAGAATGAATTTGTACTGCCTACTTCTTATCAAGATGGAGAAAAGAGAGTCCTGCACGTTTGGCCCAGTTCGCAAGATGTCATTTAGTGAGAAACCGGAGGTTGAAGGAGCAGAACCATCAAACACCACCCTCAACTTGGTGGACTCGCTGGTGTCTTTGTAGACTGCGTGATGGCATAGAAAATATGAATTTTCTGGTTTTGTGACTTTAGACTCTGACAGATGATTTAATTCAGAATATTCACTAATAAAGTTTGCATAGTCGGCCTTTAGACTCGGGTTTCTTTTGAATTTCTTTTCTAGATTTAAAAATCTCCTTTTAGCTTGATTGTAGGTATCACCTAAACAATCAGGAGCATCTTTCTTAGGTAGTCTAACACAAAACCTACCGTTATCTTGGCGAGAAGTATTTTTTAGGAAATGCTCTTCGCAGATTTTTTCGTTTTGACTGAGAATGGGCTTTATAGGAAGCTCCTCGAGTTCCCAGAATTTTTTGACAGTTTCGTCAATTTCATTTTGTTGTGAGCTAATTAAAACATGATTGCTGTAAATTTTGTTTGATTTATTGTTGCTGTTTGGCACTGGTCCCGAAATTAACCACCCAAATTTAGAGCTTCTCAAAGTGGGGTACCTATTACCCAGAGAGCATTCTTCATTTTCTAGGATATCCCAGAAAACGTCAGCCCCTATTAAGACATCGATGGAAGCCGGATGATGAAACGTTGGATCAGCCAGAGGTAAGTGTTTTGGTAAATTTAATTCTTTTATATTTATTGGCACTTTAGGTATTTCGCTAGTTATGTTATTTAGTACAAAGCATGAGAGCATCAATGTATATGAGCCATTTACTGATTTTAGTTTTGCATTACAGCTTTCGCTTACACTGTTTGAGCAAGAGTTTCCAATTCCTATGACCTTTATAGCGTCAGTAGGTATTGATTTTAGATTTAGTTTGTCTTTTAGAGCTTTACTAATAAAGGAGGACTGGCTGCCACAATCGAGAAGGGCGCGTACTCTTTCGGTTTTATTAGTAACGGGGTTCGAAACTTCCAATAGTACTGTAGATAACAGAATTTGATTTTGATTTTGATTTGAGTGGTTTACCACAAATTCAGGTTCACTTACCATCATGTTAGTTTTAATATCTGTCGACGGAGCATGGAGGAGACTATTATGTCGTTGTTGACACTCCCGACAGGGACCCATGCGACATTCTGTCACTGGGTGACCTTGGCGCAAACAATTTGGGCATAATTTGTACTTAGAAACTTCAGCCAGTCTCTCCTCCACGCTCTTTGACTTGAAAGCTGAACATTCATATATTTTATGATTTTCGTTACAGATTATACACAGGTAAGTGCCCGTACTTTGATTTGTAGCCGCGAAAGATTTTGTATAGGATCCACGGCCTTGTTGATTTTGACTTTTATTGTTGTAATTTTGATTATTCATTTTGTAATTATTGTTGCTATAATTGTTGCAGGGCATCGGTGGACGGGCCACTGAGGGAAAACCTTTGGACGAGCTACTATCAACCTTACTACGAGCCAGCGCTTCTAAAACATCAGCTCGATCAATCAAAAATTTATTAAATTGTTGTAACGTTGGGACGTCTGTGTCGAGCGTGTTCCGGTACTCCTCCCATTTAGTTAAGGTCTGGGAGTCCAGTTTGTTGGAAAGCATGTAAATTAGCAGAATATCCCATTTGTCTGTCGGCTGATCCAGGCTCGATAAGGCACGCAAATTTTTGGTTACGTGATCCACTAGAAATCTCAGTGACCTATCCGATTCTTTGATGATCGGTTGAACATTGAATAAAGATTTGAGATGATGATTGATCAATGATCTTTTGTTGTTATAACGATCATAAATTATTTTCCAGGCTTCCGCATAATTTTTTGTTGACACTTCTAGGTTTGAAATGAGCCTAGCCGCATCACCCTCTAGATAAGAGATTAAATAGTGATATTTATGAATGGGAGAGATGCGGTCGTTTTTGTGAATTAAATTCTCAAAAGTGTCGCGGAATTCTAGCCACCGAAAATAGGCTCCGTCAAATTTTGATATTTGAATTTGGGGCAGCTTGAACCCAGGATCTTGTTGATCGTGATGACAAATTGACTGGTCCCTGGATTGTTCAGAATGAACTCCAAGAAGTTCCTTCGCCAAAGCAATGCAATTAATTAATTCATTTTCAATTTTGTCACGTTCATCAAGCTCCGAATCAATTTTTTCAGAATTTAAAACTTCAATTTCAGATTGTAAATCATCGAATTTAGTTGATAAGCTCTCAAACCTCGAAATTTTTAAGCTAAGTTCAGCCAATTTTAAACTAGAAAGCTCTCTTTGCACCTTTAGTTGGCTTAAATATTTTTTGAATTTAGTAATTTGCCCTTTTATTGAGCAACGCTTGATTAAAAACTCCTTTAGAGTAACCTCACCACTAGCGTCACTAGTAGTAGCAGCCTTATCAGGCATCTTGCAAAACAATCAATGAAGAACGAAATAACAAACGAGTTTTAGATTGTAAATAATTAAAGTAGGTAGGAAATTTAAGTTTGCTCACGCTCCTCGTCAAGGTGAAGTTCTCGCGATCGGAACCAGGCCGGCCGCGCCTGCACAGCCAATCTCGCTGACAGCTACGAATTTAGATGCGCGGCGTGCAGGTCGCAGCCACAATCCTGAAATGGTCGGCAAATCTATCGTGAGATACGGAAGTGTATATATTTTAGTCGGACAATAACCAGACTATTTAGACTATTTTTTGCTATTAAACCCTATTCTGATTGCAATGGAAATTTACTTTGTGTGATTTAGGAAAACAATTAGTTGTTCGACTGAAGTAGGTAACTAGTAGGTATTTTAAAGTCTTTGTAATCGGCTATTCTAGATTTATTTAAGCTCAATTTTATTTCGATCAATTTCTTTATTAGGTTTGCAAACTAAGATTTACCATTAACACAATCACTTTTGTTTTTAGAGGCGATTTTGATCGGAATTTAGGTATGTAAGAATTAGGTAATTTTGTAAGGACAAAGGAGGGCACTTATCTTTTAGTTGGACTGGGCTGAACGATGTACTGCTTTTGCTGCTGCACTGCTCGATCTGCTCAGGATGTCCAGACAGTCTTGAATCCACCTTAGCCTTGATGCCGGAACCAGGTCACGATGAACTTTTGATGTACTCGAGCACGCTGGTTACGAAACTTTCGACGAATTGATTTATGTGATTTTCTTCGGTTTTCTTCGTTCCCCTCATGGGCCACCATAAAATGTCTTCGCGGACACTTTGGTGCCAATGATAAACCCGTGGTAAGCTTGCAAATCCTTTTAATTTAGTTTAAATAACGAAAATATGTACAGGAACGAATATTGGTGCCTTTCGTGGCGAGAGAGTAATTTTATTACAATAAACAAGGTAATCTATAAAAACAAGTAAAGCGCCTGCGTTACATATGTAGCAACACGAACGTTGTGGCGCTTGCGATGAGCCTGGTGCCAGGCTTAGACAAAAACTATTAGTCTAAATTACGAAAATTCGAAAAAATCCTCTCTTCTCTGCTTAGAATAAAACAATCCTCAGAGTCAGTTTTTGTGGTAAAAGGAAAGACGTAACGGCAGATTGGTTAAACTACATCTGAGGAGTGTTTTAGGGGAATCGTGTTGCTATAAGACCGTATCTTGCAGTATAAAATGTACTAAAATGGCGTGATAAAATACTGTGACAGTTTACCGCCAAGAGCTATTTTTTGACGGCATTGTGATGGTTATGGGGCTTTATGCAGTATTTTTTTTATTTTTTATTTTAGATTCTAGGAAGACTAACAGCTATTACAAGGTAATAATGTACAGAAAAATTAGGACACACTGAGCCAATTAGAAGTCTTCACAATTAGACACAAATTATAAAAAACGCAGACAGTTCACATAATATGACCAACATTCAGATACTTACAAACAAACTTACACACAGTAACACTGGCATTTGTCCTATCTTAATCCACTCTGACTTATAATTTGCAACTTTTGTGTGGCAGTTACATATCAAGCATTTCATCATCAACCCATTATATCCCCACCGAGGGGCACGGGTCTCTTCCCTTAATAAGGAATAGGCCATACTCCACCACGGGGGCTAAGTCCGGATTGGTGGAGGCTTGTAAGACTAGTGGTTGATATTATTGTCAAAAGTTTTCAAGCGCCCTAAAGCCTCTGACTTGGCTTAACGACTGTCATCTATCGACGGTAGCCAGCACCACTTGCTTAACGAGGCTTGCGAAGCACGGAACCGCGCGTGAAATGTAAAATCTCCATGTAACATTGCAAATACTATTAATAATTTACGCTTACAGGTAAGAGTGAAGTAATAATTTGTATTTACAATTTTCTTTACACACATCTTTTTTCTGGTGGCGCAATAAAGCTTTCTCTATCCATGAATGTGTTACAGTCAAAATTCATAACCGGTCAAAACCACTTTTCACTGCAAAAATCAGACAAAAGTGGTGTTGACCGACGCCTTTAGTTAAAAATAGTTTTGACTGGAAAAATCGGTCAAAAGTGTTATTAACCAAAGGCATCGATCAAAACTACTTTTGCCTGATTTTTGCAGTCAACAGTGGCTTTGACCGGTTATTAGTTTTGACCGTAACATATATCTAATTATTTAGCTTTGGTTCCGGCATTGAACGAAGTTCATTATCTCTAGTGATCCTTCAACGGAATGCAGCAGTATTTATCGATACCCTCCTTTATGCTTCCAATAATGACGCTGTCATTGGCACGATTTGCTTGAAGATTGCTTCCAAAAAGGGAAAGTACCTAAGTATAGCGAGAAAATCAAGTACGTATAAATGGCTTGTTACTGGTGTGCTTGGTGAATTTTTCACGATTATGATGACGCTGTTTCTGGGTCCCACGATACAGGGTATCCTAGTGTAGGGCCAGAAGCAATGTATTTGCCTGTATAATTATATATATTTTTGTTATGTTTTTACTCCAGCAGCGGAGGCCAGGCTGAGTTCGCGAACAAGACTAGTGTGTTAAGCCGGGTCCAGCTTTGTTCTTTTTCTCGTACCGTTCCTACGTTCCGTATCAGCGGAAGCGTCATTTTCTTTTCTTAAAAATGGAAAAGACCGAGTTTGTATGCGTCGGTGACGTTAAAATTCGAGAATTGACAATGCGACAAAACAAAATGCTTGCCTTTTTAAAATTATTTTTGAGTAGAGGGGGAAAAAATAGATCCGTATCTTTTCGATTTCTTCCTGGACACTATTTAATAAGATATAGATTTTAGAAAAAATAAATTATTTAAGCGGAAGTGACGTAGCTCTGAGACCTGTATGAATATTGTGTCAATGCTTCACTTTGCAAAGTTAAAAAAAAACCACGACTGGTCATCTTCAAACAGTCACTGACATTTTTTTTGGCGGCGACGACGCGGCGAGCTAAGGATACTTGCGTGGAGGGAGTAAACCCATGGAGCAAGCCACAACGCACACATAGAAGATGTAAATGAAACAAACTTACGTAGCGATCATGGGTGAAAAAGAGACAGAATAAAAGGCAAAAGTGTAACTGCTTTTTTTGTCTGCCCCCGTGCCAAGTTGACGTTTCTTGGGGGCAACCGAAGAGTAAAAAAATATTGCCATTCGTGCATGTTGAAAATCCCGATCATTACTTTAACTATGTATTTATTAGTGAGTTTATAAGTTAGTTTAGCTGGTAGGCAGTCAAATACACACGAAAGTAAATTGTTATGCAAAGCATTACAATAGATGAATTCCAGTTGAGAACTCTTTTTTGTAGAAAAAAACATATGAGTCAATATTTTTTCGAGCAAGATTTAACTAAACAAATCTGAATATCATCTTGGAGACCATTACTACTTTCATATACTATTCACTTTTTTACATACTTAAATCGCCTTTAATCAAAAGTTACAATCATCATCATCATCATCAGGCTATATTAGTCCACTGCTGAACATAGCCCTCCCCTAATGAGCGTCATAGCGCCCTGTCTTTAGCTTGCCGCATCCAGCATCTGCTAGCAGTTTTTCAATCACAATAATATTATTATATTTTGATCTATTACAATATTTATGAAATTTTACAATGTATCCATTCCAGATTTCTTCAAAATACTCCTGTTCTGGATAAATGGGTGCTAGCATGTGGAAGAGAGAACTGGTCACCCGCATCAAATGCTCGAACATGCTCTGTACATTTCAACTAAAGTTGCTAACTACAAGTCTTCAAGTAACAAATTATTCTATGTTTGCCAGGCGGCATTGAAGGAGTAAACGCATGGCAAACAAATTAGACACCAGAACGTGAAGTTATTTAACAATAGTATTTTCAGGTGTTAAATAGAAAAATTAAAATGTTAAGAAAAAAAATTACTTTTCTTTCCATTTCTTGTACCCACATGAACAGATTAGAAATTTCTGAAGTTTTCACGAGTGGTACACTTAATATTATTAAAATGAAACCTGTAAAATGTAAATGAAACTACCATAAATCAGTGAGAAAAGTGTATTTAATAATACGATTATGTTAGCGGACGTTTAATTGACAACTCTACTGCTAGACGTGTTTTATTGTATGAATAATAATGTTCAAAACAATTGCATTTTTATTCACGTCCTACGAACGACTGAAATATTTTAGCACACATTATGGCAAATTCACTTTACTCTGGCAACATTCACGCACACAAAGAAATAATATGCACCGACGCAAAACCGGTTACACTGTGGCTTGATCTATGGTTCTACTCAATCCTCAGAAAAAGGAGTACCATAGAAGGAGGAATAAAATAAAAAGTAACAGTTGTATAGCTGTCCATGTTACTCTTACGATAAATCTCTGCGCCAGAAAGAGACAGCTGTAGTTTACTCATGCACTAAAAATGTTACAATCGTACACGGTTGCCACAGATTACTGAACAAAGCCAAAATCGATAGGGCTGTGACAAACACCATAAAGATGTCGATATTATTTATTCCGATCTACATAATCTGTGTATTTTTAAAATTAATGGTGGTTATTAAGTATTAATATTAAATGAAAAAAAAATCATACCTCTTTTTCACATTGTAAACTTTTAGTCCGGATTTACTTACGGGTGTAAATAACAATATATAACAATATATAACAATAACGATATATAACAATATCGGAAGAGTCCGACCAGGTTTCGCTCAGATTCGCAGAGCTTAATCATGGTGAGCAAAGACGGAGCTCGCGTCGTCGGTTGCTCGTCTCACAGACTGTGTCTCACAGACTGGTCGGACTCTTCCGATATAACAACACCCGTAAGTAAATCCGGACTAAAAGTTTACAATGTGTTGTGCTTACGAAAGTTTTAGTTCAAAAAAATCTCTTTTTCACAATTTGCAAGAAGTATCTTTTCAATCCCATCACCATGCTTAATAGTGATTTTTCGGACCCATGGCTGTGTACCAAAAACCGACGACTAAATTCCATTATTCCAATTCCAATTAATTCAAATTACAGTCATGGGCCCTTAAAATCACTATTATCACCATTATCTATCTATCTAATTATCAATGTATTTATCTCTAAAAAAATATCATTTTTCCCTTGGTGGTGCTAGTGAACCAGCTGGAACCCCTTACGGTTATGTTATTATGTGCTAAGTGTGGTACATACCATATAAGTTACAATAAATATTCATAAGTAACAGTAAGTAATTCTACATCAGGTTTTCAATAATATAAATGGGACTAATAGGGCTATAGCGAATCGAAAAAAAGATTTTACCAAGTTATGTGGTAACATGGCAAAAAGTATATGTACGGCGAATATAGAACCTTTTTTTTTAATATGTTTGCTAATCATCAATAATCACCATATACAGCGCCACCAAGTTATCTGTTCAGGTGGGTAAAATTGTAACTAAGTAATTAATTGTAAATCCTGTTCCCCATTTTTTGTTTTGCTTATTCACTTACTAAGATTTATAGATATATGTTCATTAAAATTGAAAGATGGGTTAAAATATTCTCATTTTTCTAGGTGAATTTCTCAAATATTACTACTAAATTCTCCACTAGCGCCGCTATCAACTGAACAGATGAGATGGTGGCACTGTAAGAAAGTATAATGAATAAAACAAGACCAAAATAGGAAAAACTATTTAATAACATAACATAACATTTACACACAGGCACATACATTTCTTCTGGCCCCACACTAGGATACCCTGTGTCGTTTTAATAGATTACGTATTTGTTTCCAATAAATACCTACCACCTAGCATAGTTACTCAAGGGACCCGTTGTAATAACATCATCAGTCCAGGTTCGATGGAATAAAATAAAAATTAAAAACCAAACGATTTATTGGTCCAAGATTATTTGGCATCAAATAAAGTACGTAGTTTCAAGCTTTTCACATAAAAAGTGGCAGGTTGCAGCTCAATAGAGAAGAAACCAACACGTATTACTATAATGTATATGTTTTTTATCCCTGACTTCTTTACAATTTACAATTACAATTACCTAGTAACGTTTTTTTTTTCACAAAAACGTGTCAGCCATAATGTAAAAGATAATATTTTATGAAATTAAAATTAAATCAGCTTGGTTGCAGCTCACGAACGTTGTCCATTTCCGCGGAGGTCGCAACCTGAAAATTGTTTTTATTTAAGTACTTCACGTTGATAACTTCCACATAAAAAATAATAAAATCACTTGCACCAGAATCAGACTATGATAGTATTAAACTAGTTATGACTTTTAACTGCTAAACGTTGTCCAGGATAGAAAAAAACATCCAGTCAGGCAATAATCAGGGAAAAATTCTACAAGTGATATACGGCGCCTTGCAGGTTGGAACTGACAACCTGTTTTATTATCCAAGTGCAGTAACCACTAGACCAATGCTGGCCAAAACCAGGCCCGCGGGCCACAAAGTGGTCCGCCAAGGCATTTGAATATGCCCGCCAGCACTTCGGTCGACTAGCCAGCAAAACTAGCTCTTCACAGCTCACATTAAATAGAAATAAAATGTTCTTATGTTACTTAACGTCATTTACAAATATAGTTAATTCAAGCATATTTTGTCCTCTTGTGTATAATATGGTATTTGTATAATATCGCACCCCTAGATGAAAACCCTTTCTAAAGCCACGTTTTCGACTTCTTGACCTTATACCGGACCGGACAATATAACTTCCATAACGTCGAAAACGTAGCTAACTAAATGTTCACATATTATTTTGACTTAGTGGGGTTTTCATCTAGGGGTGCGATATATGGTTATGAATATTATCATGGTATTTGGCTCGGCGCCGCCACAATCTATGAAATTTTGCCCACCTGGAAAATCTATTGGCCAGCCTTGCACTAGACCAACGAGACAGTCGGGTCTCATGTGAAATTCCTGATGTACATACATACAGCAAAACGTGCACCTCAGTCGACATAATTGTGCAGTATGTAGACTTTATTTTGTTTTTAGTATCATTATAATGTATAATTATAACCTTACCAATGATCTGCGGGCTAAGGAAAAGCGTAAAGTAGGTACATCACTTGTTTCCAACCTACGCCACTTGCTATTGTTTATGAAACAGTCGCTTGCTGCAAATGCGGTGTAAATTTTTCCAAGAGTACTTTGTACGTGATACTGCGTCATCGACATTTGTTATTTTGTGCTGTCTTCGGGTAACCTGCAATAGATAATTAACAATTAAAACAACTATAAGAACGCAAGAAATAACTAAATATGCTCTACGAACTATCGATACTTTTTTTTCACTGAGAAAGTGGGAAAGTCCCATCCCTATTCCCCTAAAACAAACAACAAACTTGTATTATGATTTATATCGAAAATATCACAATAATCATGATGAAAACACCATTCTCTAATAGCTAATTTGCAATTCTAGTAGCCCATAGTTGAAATCTTTGAGAAAATACCCTTTTAGGTACACAAAATTGAGACTTACCGGTGGAAGCTGATGAATGTTGTTTCATTATCTTCTCGGGAAGAATGAGATATACATTCTAACACAACACACGCCATACCGATGGTTACTTATACTATATACCATGAGAATCCACTATAATTCACTTCAAATGGTGCTTTAGTAAATACAAAATACACAAGCTTCTTGAAAACGGCGCACTCCCAAACTTCTTGTCAAACGCACTGCCAAACACAGGACACCCTCTGCCAAATCAATGTCATTGGGCGGCACATTGCATGCCGTCATTTTCTGAGCCGTTCTAATTTGGTCGCGTAATGGTAACCAAAGGTAACCAACTGACGTTTAAGGGTTGTACGCTCGAAAAAAGCAACAAAGACACGACTATATTTTTCTCTTTCTAACACGTAGCTTGCGGCTATTTAAATTGACGAAACAGACTATGTGGCACGTTTTCATTTTTTAACGCTCCTTCTATGGTACTCCTTCTTCTGAGACTCAATCAACGGATACTTGCTTACTATGGTCATGGACGTAATAATACGTCCTTTATTGTGGTCGAGCTGTGACGTCACACATAGCATTAGGTTTCGAATTTTTTTTTCTCCATAATTACTTACAAAGTATATTTCCTGTACTCTATAGAGGTTAATCTAGAAACGGTATTTTTTTATTTCAGCAACATATTTTGTTGTCGTATTGTCAAGTCCATTGCTTGCCACCGATTATCTAGTTTCTGAGGAAGGCACAAATTAAAACAATTTTTTTAAATGTGTTTTCCAATGAATATACCTGACTATTTCTATGATAGACAATTTTAAATTGTCGACGTTTTACTAGTACGTCGTTCTGCCGGTGAAGTCAACTTCCCTCAACCAAACAGCATGTCGCTGTTTTGCCATCATCGTCAATTTCCCTGATAGACCTTCTAATACGGAGGGAAGAGAGACTTGGTTGAATTTAGTTTGAAACAATGGTCAAATGAAAATAAATTTCAGAAAATCTTGCAAATCCTATGATCGGGCGAATAAACACGCGAGCTCGTGGTGTGTTGATTTATTCATATTATAAAACAAAACCAAAAACCTTTTATTTTCTTTCTTTTAAAGATGATCTCCACTTTATTCAACTCGAACCCTTTCATCCCTACGAATAATAATATATTTTCTCGAGTCCACTTTCAAAGTATTTCTAATATAACTTCCGTCATCTCCTATCAGGGACCTTTTTGTTTAGACAGCCTACCGACTGAGTCTTTTGTGGCACGACCTATAATTTAGAAGCAAACTAAATACGCCAGAAGTTTATCATCATCATCAACCATTATGTCCCACCGAGGAAGGTATAGGCCATACTCCACCACGGGGACCAAGGCCTAAGGCCTCTGACTTGGCTTAGCTTAACGACTGCCATCTATCGACGGCAGCCGGCACCAACTGATTAACATGCCTTGCAAAGCACGGAACCGCTCGGAAAAATGCCACTAGCGTTAGTTATAGAACGGTCACCCATCCATGCACTGAACGACTCCTATGTTACTTACCCCTCGTGATCGTTTAAGATCACTCAGGCAGCCGGGGCTACGACCGATGATTAGTGTCATCCTGAGCTACCGTAATCGGTGTACGGGTGTTGCTCTGTTTGTTTTTGTTCAGTGTCCAGGCGGCAGCACCTGCCTTTTCAAGAGCTTGATTTAGAGCGAGTTTTTCAGTTCACTGGTTTTCGTAACAAGCCGGGACGAACTCCTGTTAGGGGTGCGGTATTTGATTGCCTTTTTGTGTACAAAAAAGTAAGTCGGCAGCCTTTATATTATGTCTTACTGCGGGCAAACGCCTTCTCTCAGAGAGGAAGAGTATGGACACGACTCCGGGTTGGCGATTTCAAGTAAATACCATTGAATTTAGAAGGAATACTTACTTTAGTGACCCCCGGTTTCTCGAACGAATGTATACAAAACAACTAACAGCTGTTAACAGTAGATTAATACAGAGTATTCTAGTTTGGGGACCAGGCACCATATTTGTACACATTTATGACAATAAAGTTTTTTGTATTTATTGTATTGTATTTTGTATTTTAGCGCTTGAGAAACCGGAGGAAGTCTATCCAGAATAAAGTTTATGATTTAAATTTAAATTTTGACGACCTCTGCGGCGCAGCGGTTAGTGCATCTGCCTACCATGCGAGAGGTCCCGGGTTCGAATCCCGGCTGGGGACAAAAACAAAGAAACCCAGGTCTTGGATGTTTACATACAACGTATGTGACGTCGCTGTTTCTGGCTCCCACGACACAGGGTATCCTAGTGTGGGGCCAGAAGCAATGTATGTGCCTGTATGTAAATGTCATGTCATGTCATTTAAAAAAAAAAGAATATGACTTTGTAGGTATTGTACAAATATATTTTGGAGTCGGTGTCCAAAACGTATGTGCTCGTCTTGTAACCACTATATTGCTACAATATATAGTTCAAAGGGTCATATTCGTTTCCCTAGGGAAGCTCGAAAACTTCTGACAGTAAGACCAGCCACTAGTCTTACAAGCTTCCACCAATCCAGACTTGGCCGTAGGTATGGCCTATACCTTCCTCAGGGAAGAGACCCGTGCCCCTCAGTCGGGACATAATGGGTTGATGATGATGATTCGTTTCAATTATTTCTATGTGTTTAGACTGTTCTTTGTTGTATTTTAACTTTTAAGAAAACTTACAGTTAAACTAATTATACAGGATCTTGCACTGAGAACCACATATTATGTAGATTTTATCTGTGAATCTACGAACGAATCCATCTTCAACCCTCATGAAACCTACAAAGAACTGTCACGCTTGAACTAAATCATTATCGCGAAAAATCCGCGTGAACCACAACAAAGGACTCAATTGAGCCGCATTATATTCATTAAAGTGTCATTAACATGACCGTTCCGGCGTTATTAATTAGCGAAGTTGCCCCCGCTATTCATATTCATGAATAGAGTTTTCATTTTCCGCGCCGGTGACTGTGGAAGGTCATATAAAGTGTCGAAGGTCTACTCGTGTGTTTATTTATTTATTTTTATTTTGGCAATATAGTCACTGTTTTACAAATAGGCACATCATCATCATCGACCCATTATGTCCCCACCGAGGGGCACGGGTCTCTTCCGGCTTCCCTTAGGAAGGTATAGGCCATACTCCACCACGGAGGCCAAGTCCGGATTGGTTCACATAGGCACATGTGTAATTCTAGTTAAGCCTCACGCACATTCAGATTTCCACGTTGCCTCATAGTTGGGGCGTTGTACGTAGCAAGTGGTAAATACGCTAGACAAAGGGTTTTCTCACCATGTTTTACTTCTACATTTCACAAATGTACGTACCTAACTTAGAAAATAAAGTTATTGCTACATGCCAGGATTTGAACATACGACCACCCGAATGACACTAGCGTTCTACCGGACCGCTATCACCGCTCTTTGTGAAGACAGCTTTACTCATCATGAAGACAGTTTAATTCTAAGATAAGTTAAGATGACAATATTCTTTATTGCTATCAAGAAACGAGACAAATTAAAGTTACAATTTCTAAAATACAATGGGCGGACAACCTTGTGAAAGAAACGTACGAAACTTAGAAAACAAACGCATTGCTTCATGCCAGGCTTTGAACCTCCGACCTTCCGAATGAGTCGCTAGCGTTCTACCGCTCCGCTACGACCACTCTTTGTGAAGGCAGCTCTACTCATCCTGAAGACAGTTCAATTCTCAGGTCTTTGTGGTATAAAAATCTTTTAGTTCAGTAGTAAAGGGTCACTTCTTGCTAAAACCGCAGGAAACATTTGGCCTCGGAGAAGGGCATTCTGTCTCTCTAAGAGAAGACCTGTGCTCTGCAGTGGGATATGTGAGGAAATAATAACTATTATCGGTCCAATCATTTATTTAACTTTTGGCAGATGCACACCCATGAAGTTTCTTATTTATTTGACAGAAAATCACAGGCGAAAAATGTACCACATCATGGACACCTTTATTTTTTCACAATAGTGATGTTATTATTTTGCTACGATATTTTAAGGAGAAGATTGATGCATCGAAGACGATAAAAAATATAAACCTTATTACAAAGATCTATACTATAAGAAATTAGTTTTATTAATAAAATAAGTAGAAAAGAATTGTGACAACCCGTTGGGTAATTTTTAAGATCATCTCGCTCAAACTAAAAAAATATCAAAATAAAATAGCAAAGCAACGAATCGATTAAATTTAACGTAACTTAAATCGATTATGTCATAAAAATCGAATCGGCAACTTCATAGAACATCACTAAATTGAGCTGTCAAAAGTTAAATAAACCGTTGGACCGACAATAAGGCTGTTTATGTTTAACTTGTTTGGGTTGCGTAAGTTATAGTTTTGCTTCTGAAAAAAAATTACTAATATTTCATTTCTTTCAGACTTGGGGTCGGTGTGAAAAAATATATATTGGTAGATGATATAACTAATATATGAAGGATAATTTTGTATCTTGAATTAATGAGGTAATACTTAGGACGAGTAAAGAATTTATTACAGCCCGTAATTGAAAGATTTTTATCATTTGGTAAAATATGTCAAAATAAAATTAAAAGTCTAAAATCTAAAAGTACCTAAATAAGCATTCTGTCTTCTATAAGTTTCTATGACGGTCACGAAAGCAAAAATATGGAAATCAGCAGTACAATAATGCTTAAGTTTTTTCAATGAATTATCGACTTTATTAGTAGAGTCAACACCACATTAACCTTACCTATGTCAGCATAAATTCGACTTTACGCCTTCAACATAAGAACTATCCAAAGTTCCGAAATTTATCAGTTGTCCACAGTACGTACTTATTTTGTTCAATTCGCGCGCGTCTATTGTCTTCGGAAATGCATTGTTCTTAGCCTTTAGAATGTGTTTTAAACGCCTATTGTTGTAAATAATTTTGCAGAGTTTGACAGTTTGACGACAGTACAGCGCCACCAAGTTATCTGCTCAGGTGGGCAAAATTGTAACTAACAAATTAATTGTAAATCCTGTTTCCCATTATTTAGTTTTATTTATTCACTTACTAAGAATTATAAATATATTTTCATTCAAATTGAAGGACGTATTAAAATATTCTCATTTTTCTAGGTAAATTTCTTAAATGTTGCAACGAAATTCTGCACTAGCGCCGCTATCAACTGAACAGATAAGATGGTGGCACTATACCTACAAAGTGGACCGTACTACTCTGGAGATGAATTGTGTTTTCATTTGGCACAAAAAATGTTTTTTTTAAGATTCTGTACTTGAGTTGACAACGCGTCGTAGTCGAACGCGTCCTATGTTGCTTAACCTTCGTGATCGTTTAAGATTACTCAGGCAGCCGGAGCTATAGGTCAGTTAAGTAAAGCTGGCACGTTCAACACATTTACACGTTGCGCTTGTGTAGTGTCTGTGAATAAGCGCGCGGCGTGACGTGTACTGCATGCGCATCATGAAAAGCCTGCCCGTCTCTCTTGCGCGCGGTCTAGCTTATGAGTGTGAAGGGGACAGTTATAGTTTTACTTTTGCTACTGCTTATAAATACAGCGTGATCTTTTTGGTATTCAACCGTATGTGCGTTTCAATGAGGGATTTTTCTGACAGCTATGAAAAGTAGTTCCAAATGAGCCGTTTTCAGAAGAACTAAAAAAAACGAATGGCTGTCAAAGGAATGCAATTTTTGACCTCAGCCCAATAGCCATATGTGATACATCATCGAATGATCTCGCTGAGACCTATCCGACGATGTATCACACATGGCTATTGGGCTGAGGTCCAAAACTGCATTCCTTTGACAGCCATTCGTTTTTTTTTTCTTCTGAAAACGACTCATTCATTTTAAGAGAGGGTTTTTGTTTTTCTAATGGGAATTGCCAGTTTATTCTGTGGTCTTTCCTCTTTTCTTTTGGCTCTTGCATTTAATTGTGTTGGACTTCAGGCAACTGCTACTGGTGCTAAAATTATGAAAAAAACGTTGAAAAAGAAGAAGAAGAATAGGAAAACAGAACATTCGCGTAATCACAATAGAAACCGAATGATGTTGTTCAACTGAACATTGTTGATCATTGTGATCAACTGATCACAGATTCCTTCCAGTCGATGAAATCACAGAAGAGTAATAAAGTTTTTATCTGTGGCAAGCCATATGAAAAAAGGTAGGGTAATGAGCAGTTTTCAGAAGAACTAAAAAAAATAAAAAGTCTAACGGCTGTCAAAGGAATGCAATTTTGGACCTCAGCCCAATAGCCATGTGTGATGATACATCATAAAATAGGTCTCAGCGAGTTGAACAAAAGTTACTATGCCGCCAACAGCCAAATGTTAGTTTATTGGGCTGAGGTCCAAAATTGCATTCCTTTGACAGCCATTAGATTGTTTTTTTAGTTCATCTGAAATCGGCTCATTCATCCAGTAACTGACCACTGAGCGTCCGTGACCCTTTGTTACATAATTAAATTATAATTAAATTGTTGAGGATTTCTGGGATAATTATTTTCCGTTTTGGTAAAGATTTTCTTGGGTGAAATTATTTTTGTTCATGTGAAAATTTATTGAAAATTAAAACTATTTTGTGACCATTGATTCCACCTTATTTTTAATACTTTTCGCTCGAATTTGCTAAAAATATATTATAACACATGTCATATATTTGTATTTATTTATCTACATCGCACCCATCTTACTAAAACCTAACTCTAGTCTATACTTAAACTAGAGTCGCATTTTGAATCAAAATCATTTATTTTTAAACATACTGTAGAGTGAAATTGCATAAGTGTGAGTACTGTGAACGTGCCAGCTTTAGATAACTGACCTATAAGAGCGATTCTTTATAATAGGTAACTAAAATTTATCATTGTCACACTTTTCAGCAAATAACTAGTCATCATCATTCAGCCACAAGAAGTCCACTGCTGAACATAGGCCTCCTCCATGGATTTCCAAAAAGACCGGTTGGAAGCGGTTTGCACCCACCGTCTCCCTGCCACTTGGATGAGATCGTCTGTCCTTCTTGTGGCTGATCGACCAAGGCTGCGCTCGCCGATATGTGGTCTCCATTCGAGAACTTTTCGACCTCTTCGGCCATCATCACCGTCGCGACGGGGTCCCATTACTAAGTACCTATAGCTACACAGTATTTCTGTCTGTCTTTCCGTCACTCTGTCTTACCTCTATGTCTTGACCTGTATCAGTAAGCAAGTTTTCTTTTGCCGTGCCTAACAGGGTCCATAATTATTGATACTATTCATGGGCTTCATAAGAAAGCTCAAGGTCACGCAACGAGCTATGGAAAGGGCCATGCTCGGAATTTCTCTACGAGACTGAATCAGAAATGATGGGATCCGTAGACAAACGAAAGTTGTCGACAAAGCCCAGCGAATGAGTAAGTTAAAGTGGCAGTGGGCGGGGCACATAGCACGCAGAACTGGTGGCCGAAGGGGCCGAAAAGTTCTCCAATGGAGACCACACATCGGCAAGCGCAGCGTTTGACGACTAGTCACAAGATGGACAGACGATCTCATCCAAGTGGCGGGAAGACGCTGGATGCAAGCCGCTTCCAACCGGTCTTTTTGGAAATCCATGGAGGAGGCCTATGTCTAGCAGTGGACTTCTTGTGGCTCCAACGTCGACGCCGCGGCGACGCGATGCCGCCGCTGGAAGTCTACTGAACGCGGGTTTACGCAGCACAGGCATCGCGCCAGCGCGGCGCAAGCGCAACCTTTTTTTTGGAGAATTTTCCCAATGATTTTGGAGCCATTGACTGAAAACACATCAGAATAATAAAACCATGTGATAGCTGCTCGCTTTACTTGAACTACAAAAAGTATTTTTCAATATAGTTAGTTACGAAAATTTTCTAAAAAAGAAACGTTGCGCTGGCGGGCGCCGCGGTAACGCGACGCCTGCGCTGCGTAATCCGCGTGCGGTAGACGGCAAGCGCCGGCGTCGCGTCGACGCTGTGCGGACATTGTCACGACGACGACGCTCGAAAGATGCTAGTGTGGGGGGGTCTGTTTCACAATCTGCAGATAAAGTTCCGGATAAACTATCCGGATAAACGAACACACGCAATATAGGAAAATTTATTTAAGACCAAATATGGCAGCCCTGGTTGCGGATAGCTTATCTGGAACCTTATTTGAACATTGTGAAACAGGGGCTAAATATTACTAGTGGTTACCGTACTATACACATATGATACCACATTGCATCTCACGGTCAAATGTGTATCAAGGGGGACTAGCTACGAGTAAATGCAAATTCATCATTGTCCCCCCAGGGAATATCTTAGGGGGACCACGAGTCCGGAAGGGATCTATTCACTGGTACTATATACATAGATAAATATAGGGTTAAGTTTTTCATAAATGTACAGACGCTGTGACTGCATAAGTAGGTAATTATCAAAGATTGTGCTATTATTGTCTAATGTTTTGACATAGCAAATATTAATTACACTCATTGTACCAACTTTTGTATTAGATTTCACTTGATTTGAAAGACGATGGTAAGAGTGGAACTTTTTTTTGCCGCCTTGGTGCCACTTTCTTCTCTACAATCGGCCCCAAGGCAGCGCCTGACATTATAAGTACATTGACATTAAATTCTTTACTGATTACTATAATTAAATAATACCTACAGGCGACTAATAATGTACTGATTTCTGATCATAACGCAACTAATTTCGACTTTTAGAAAAAACTACAGCGTTTTAGCTCCTAGTTTTTATAAATCAAGACAATTTAAAACGACCACTAAAGTTAAATAGTTTTATTCTAAGAGAGGCATGACGTTACTTTTATTTCTATATCTTGTTTCTTGTGTGCAATAAAGAATATTCTTGTCTTATCTTACTTTGATACGTTCGTAGCCCCGGCCAACTGAGTGATCTTAAACGATCACGAAGATTAAGCAACATATGGCGCGTTAAGTGCATGGATGGGTGACCGTTCTATGACTAACCCTAGTGGCATTTTTCCGAGCGGTGCTGTGCTTCGCAAGGCACGTTAAGCAATTGGTGCCGCCTGCCGCCGACCAGCCTCCAAGCCTCCAGCAATCCAGACTTGGCCCCCATGGTGGAGTATGGCCTATACCTTCCTCAGGGAAGAGACCCGTCCCCCTCGGTGGGGACATAATGGGTTGATGATGATGTTCTTACTTAAAACCATTTATTTCTGTAGCTCAGGATAAATTTAAGTCTGAACAAGGTCATAATGTCAGTGTTAAACAATACGGTAGTTAATTCAAAATCAAAATCAAATATTTTATTCATAGTACAAACAAAAATGTTTACTTTATGAACGTCAAAGTTGTTAGTTTCACAATTAATAAGATAACACAACATAACATAACATTTACATACAGGCACATACATTGCTTCTGGCCCCACACAAGGATACCCTGTGTCGTGGGAACCAGAAACAGCGACGTCACAAACATGTAAACATCCAAGACCTGGGTCTCTTTTTTTTTGTCCCCAGCCGGGATTCGAACCCGGGACCTCTCGCACGGTAGGCAGATGCACTAACCACTGCGTCACGTCACGTAATAGATTACAATGGAGAAACTAACAAAGAAATTATTCTTTTCAAAAAAAGAGTTTTAGCCAAGTTAAATTACAAACTTTCAAACTTAAAAAATATACTCTTGGATGTGTTGAACACTAGACACATTTATCCTCTGATTAAATTTAATATTAATATCCATGACACTAGCTCTGCAAGGGCACTGCAGCTGTAGATATTGACTTGGCTTGCCTGAGCTCTGTCTCTATATTCTATTTACTGAAGCGAACGACTAATTGTCAACATGTCAAAAATTTGGTTTTTCAATATTTTATGCCAAATTTCCAACGCTGCATAATATTTAGCAAAGTTATACAAAACGATGTGCCTAATAAATGCCATTAAGCAATAAACACAATAACACTGTTATAACCTGATTTATCCCTTACTCGCAGTTTATTTAATTATATTTTATTTTATCATGAAAATACAATTTACTTAAGAGATCTGTGGCCCAAAAAATACCTAAAATTTCAGTGGTCCTCAAAATAAAAGTGATCCTACTGCTGCCAAATATGTTCGCAAAATCGCAACTAGCAAAGATGACGGAATTTTGTTCAAAGGCCGATTATGATCGATTATTTTATGCTAATGCGCTACGCGATGTGTAGGAAGAAGTATGGAGAGCTGACTACGAACCTCTTTTTTAATTAGAGGCAAAAAAAAGTAAGATAGCCACCCCGACGCCATATTTTTACTCACGACGATTGACGTTGTTAATGCGAGTGCAACTTCTCTAAGCTATTTTATTTTCTTTTGTATTTGTTTTGTCTTGTTTGGTTGTCTGTCTGTTTTCCTTAAACAGTAGGTAGGTACCTACCTTAACCTATGTGGGTATACGATGCAAGCAAAGCTGCGTGCATGAGCTATTTTGAGTGACATGTAAGTTTGAGAGATGCTGTGTCTTTGTTTACCTTTAGTCGTTCGCTTCAAAAAATAGAATATAGTTATTGCAGAGTGACCTCCAGAACTGCGACCGCCGATGGCGCCTTGGCAACAACAAAAATATGATTTACTCAGTTCCCGCAGCAAGCAATCAAATAAAGTCATACGGTTGGGACAAAATAAAGGTCGGCGACAGAAGTACAACACAATAGGCTGTTTGACAGGTTTCCGAAAATCTACTCAGATTCTTGTTGGCGACCTCTGTGGCGTAGCGGATAGCGCATCTGCTTAACATGCGAGAGGTCCCGGGTTCGATTCCCGGCTGGGGAGAAAAAAAAAACTCCAGGTCTTGGATGTTCATGTTTGTGACGTCGCTCTTTCTGGTTCCCACGACACAGGGTGTCCTAGTGTGGCGCTAGAAGCAATGTATGTGCTTGTGTGTATTTATTTCGGAGACAACACAGAGACATGCCACTTATATTAAACTTAAGTGCTAACATTATGAACTAGGCATGCATCCAGAACATATCTCACTAAATACTATTATCTAAGTTAAATGTGAGGGCGGGCAATGAGTAGAAAATCTATGAAAGTACACAGTTTGGTTCATAGTCATTAAATAGGGCAAAGTACAGGAGAAGCTATGGCGACTAAATGCAGACTTAGTGTATATGAGGGGCCCTGAAGCGGCAGTTGAACTCCCTGTTTCTCGCACACCAACAATCCTACCAGCAGCGGTCCGGTGGTGTACGAGAAACCGAGGCAATAGTGCTGTAACATTTTTTGCGGTGGAATACTTATGAAGATGCGATTGAATGAATAAATAAATTATACCTATATTTCAATGAATAAATAAATAAATTATAAATACAATAACAATACAGGCTAGGCCTAGTTTAAACGCTAATGCTCATGGAATTATTTTGTGTAAAAGGTTAATCAAAATAAATACCGTACGATTCATTGGATATTGTCTGTTTACAACCTTTAGAATGTAAGTACAAAATGTAATTGTTTGTTTCAATTGTATCGAAATTGATTGTATCAACTAAAATTATTTTTATTTTTATGATTTATAAATTATAGCTTATTTTAAAAGTAAATAAATAAAATAAGCCGCCAAAACGCTATTTTAAGCAACAATTTTACTACATGTCGTCGCACAGGAACATGACGTCAGTGCTCGTAAGTATATAAGTATAACTGTTTTGAAATTGCGGCGAAAACGTTAACATAAAATATAAGTACAGAATCGTGTCTGGCATAGCACACCTTTGAGCAAAAGCACATTTGCCGAATCGCGGTTCTGGCAAACCTCTCGTTTGACCTATTTTGTAGAATCGCATGCTTGACCAGGAGGAAAACCCGCGCTGGCACCATAAGCTAAAGATGGGAATTTTTCTTTCTAGGCATTTCACATGCAGTTTGTTAAGAAATAGAAATTTGCTACGGACGCGCCTTCTGGACGTGTACCATCGCCACCCGAACTGGGCTATATTCGATTCCGAGCTCGATTGCGTGTATTGGATCGACAACTCGCCGATATCGTATTTGCTAGTACGTATATAGGATAGGCATTGTAACAAAAATCGTCCGTACATCGGGGGCATGTAGGTATCTATTTCGGGCTGAGTTGCGACTTATAAAAATGGGGTCTGCATAGGTACTTAAAGGAGCTGTCATATCTAAATTGAATTACATAAACTCACGCCTTTATCCCGGAGGGGCAAAGACCGGGGTGCAATTACGTAAGACTCCACTGTAGTGGTCTGATTTAGCCCCTTTTGTTCCCGGTATGTCACACCACCTTAAGTCACACTGTTACTCTGGGATTTGTTTCCGAGTAGGTCTCTCATACGTACTCCTACAACGAACTATCATATACAGTCTTATCTTGACTCTTTCGAGTTGTCTACGTGCTTAACCCGATAGAGTGGAAAGTTACGTAATATAAGGGCAGGTGCTCTAATGTCGCGACTCACCGTGTATCACATTCTTTGTTTTCATTCTCAGCTTTTTAGGGCCTGCGCAGACGACGGACTTTTCTCCGCGGTGGAGAAATAAGTACGCTCCGCGAATAAAAAGTCCTCCGCGGATTTACCGCGAACTCAACGCACAAGTTGTGTGCGAAATACTGGGTCCATCCCCTTATAACAAATGGGATATTTAGTCTGTCATACATGTGCGTTGCTTCGTTTTGTACATAGTCTGCTACTTATGTATGCGGAATCTGGGATTCCAATAATTTTAAACGCAGTGTCTGACCTCCATGGTCAAATTTGTTCTTTTTTTAAATACTGGCCGCTAATATTTTTCTCTTACATACGTTAGTGTTTTATTTTTGTTGGGTTTAAAATGTCATATCGCTGTGAAAATGGAACTCACTCGTGAAAATATTCGTGCTATGATTTATTACGATTTTCGACGTGGTTCAACGCAACAACAGTGCGTAGATCAATTAACTTCGACTTTTGGTGGTGAAGCTCCATCAAAAACGACTGTGTATCACTGGTTTAGTGAGTTTAATCGCGGGCGCAGTAAGCTCACGGACGAAGTTAAAGATAAAATAAAATAATAAAATAAGGTCGCCCGAAATCGGTGGTTGTGCCACAAAATATTGAAGCTGTGCGAAAACTAATAATGCAAGACCGCCATGTTACGTATCGCGAGATAGAGGCTATTCTGGGCATATGTATGACGAGCATTCATAAGATATTACATGAACATTTGTCTGTAAAAAAAATTTGTTCGCGTTGGATCCGGCACAACTTAACTCAGGATCAAAAAGATGCTCGCGTCGAATGGTGCAAGAAAACCTTAAAAAAATTCAACGGAGGTGACTCAAAATCTGTTTATAATATCTACACAGGTGACGAATCCTGGATCTACGCGTGCGATCCCGAAACTAAACAACAATCAACAGGTTGGGTGTTTCAAAATGAGCCGAACCCTACGAATGTGGCTCGTGCAAAAAGCACTGTAAAGCAAATGGTGGCATGCTTTTTTGGTATTAATGGCCTACAATACCACTGGAGAATCGCAGAACGGTTAATTCGGAGTGGTACACGACCATTTGTTTGCCGGAAGTATTTGAAGAAATACATACGCCAAAACAACCAGCGACGCAGAATCATACTTCACCATGACAATGCCAGCTGTCATACATCTCAGGAAACAACTACATTTTTGGATGGTCAAAAAATAGAATTGATGGGTCATCCACCGTACAGCCCTGATTTGGCTCCCAATGATTTCTATTTATTCCCAAATGTAAAGAATAAATTACGTGGTCAACGATTTTCGACCCGTTTTGGAGATACCTCAATCAGAGTGGAAAAAGTGTTTTACAAATTGGTTTCATCGAATGCAAAAGTGCATCGATCATAGTGGAGAATACTTTGAAAAACAATAAAAGCGTATTTAGCCATATAACATTTGTTTATTTTTTTTATTCCGCATACATAAGTAGCAGCCCTCGTACGCGGTACTAATCCCTCGTACGCGGTACTAATCCCTCGTTTGCGTTACTCGATACAGGTTGTAAGCGATCTATTTTAGCGGATAAAAAAGTACGTGAACAAAAATCCCTCGTCTGCGCAAGCTATTTTTACATATTTTTTAAACATTATAAATAATGATTAACTTTATTTTATGGCCCAGAAGCTGTCTGTTTTATTTTTGTGTTCATAAAAATTAAGTATGCTAGACTTTTATTTTTTAATTTTAACTGGCTCCCCAAGATACATGCCCTGCCTAGTTTGGGGACCCTTGGATTTTTTTTGTTACTTACCTTAGCTATGCACCGTACATTAAAATAAGTTATCACTGTAAATGTATAACTATGTTCGTGCAATAAATAAATATTTTACTTTACTTTACTTTACCGCCGGGCCACGACGGCCTTAGCATAGAACACATACAACTTGCTGGTGCGTACGTCTGTGAAGTTCTCGCGCGATTGTTTAACCTGTGCGCGCGTTATTCATACCTACCTAATGATTTGTTACGAACAATTGTTGTCCCAATTGTAAAAAACAAAACAGGTAATGTCTCGAGTGCGGCTAACTACAGGCCTATCTCACTAGCCACGGTTGTGGCCAAGATATTTGATAATGTAGTAAATAGTAAGATAAAACCTTTTTTACAAATTAATGACGGTCAATTTGGATTTAGGCCCAATGTCTCAACAGATATGGCGATATTCTCTTTAAAACAAGTTGTAAAGTATTATGTCAACAATCGAACGTCAGTCTACGCATGTTTTCTGGACCTCAGCAAGGGCTTCGATACTATTCACCATGGGCTACTCTTTGCGAAGCTGAGGGATGACGTGGTTGAACTGTTAGAATATTGGTATTCAAATCAGGACAACAACGTCAGGTGGGACAATACGCTGTCTGACAGCTACCGCCTTGGCTGTGGTGTTAGGCAGGGGGGTCTGACCTCCCCCGACCTATTTAATCTCTATGTAAATGATCTGATTGGGGAGCTGAGCAGCACTGAGGTTGGACTCAGGCTGGGTGACAGGTACGTCAACAACCTGAGCTACGCTGATGATATGGTGCTGCTCAGCCCCTCTATCAAGGGATTGAGAAAGCTAATATCAATATGTGAAAGGTATGCTACAGCGCATGGCCTGATATATAATGTTAAAAAGACGGAGATGATGATTTCAGGTCGGGGAGAGGTCCAGACTCGGTGCCAGAGGTCTTGCTGAGGGGTCAACCTATAAAAGTTGTCGAAACTTTCAAATATCTTGGCCACATCCTAGAATCGTCGTTGAAAGACGACGCTGATATGGAACGTCAGCGTCGTGCTTTGTCAATTATAGGAAATATGTTAGCACGACGTTTTTATAAAGCGAATAATAGTGTTAAAATTTTGTTATTTAAAACTTTTTGTCAGAGCTTCTACACGTGCCAACTCTGGTCAAATTACACGAGGAGGACTCACGATGGCATTCGCGTTCAGTACAACAATGTATTTAGACATCTGATGGGGCTGAAGAGATACTGTAGTGCCTCAACCATGTTTGCTGAAGCGCGTGTTAACACGTTTAATGCCATCGTTAGACTCCACGTTGCCTCATTTATGGACAGGATTGCCACGTGTGGAAACTCAATAATAAGAGAGCTGTCTGACAGGCTCTTTTTGACTGATACGTACAAGTGTTGGATAAAAGTATCTTGTAATCTTAGTACTAATGTACCCTCTGACCCTACTTTGTTATACAAGTAGTCCTAAAAAATATAGTTTTTATTTTTTTTGTACCGCTTGCTTATATGGATTTAGTCTGAAATAAAGTTATATTATTATTATTATTTACTTTACTTTACTATAACTGAGGTTTTATGCCTCGTCGGCAAAGTTAGCCCAAGTAGGTATCACTACAAAACAGCGGTTTTATAAACCGTCGAGCCTGGCTCGCGGCTCGTTGTTTTAATATTTAGATACCGTCACTTTGTACCACAGTCGCACGACCGAATCGTTGATCAACACCATCAAGCCGCATATAGAAAAATCCCCTTCAGACCAATTGGTTACACTGTTTGGTCACACTAGTGTAACTACTAAGCGTGGAGCATACCCATGCCCGATGGTCACATTAAAATTAGAAAGAGGATAAAATTATAAAGTTTCGTAGAGTAGGTAACAAAAAGGTTTAAGAACTTTTGAAAATAAAAAAACACGTAATCTTACTTCAATAGAAGATAAAATAAGTTTATATATTATTAATATAGTTTATTTATTTATTTTTAATTTCTTTATTATTTTTTAAGTATTATCAATAAGTCGAGTTTAACCACCGGTAATGTGTATGCTCAATGATTACATCAGTGTGACCATCGGGCATGGGTATGCTCAGTAGTTACACTAGTGTGACAAAGCCGTGTAACCATGGGTCTGAAGGGGTAAAATCGTTGTTCTGAAGCCGCGGTGTCACAGCTGGTTCGTCGTTCACCCACTATGTGAACAGCAATTCATGTTAATATTATAAAAAAGAAGACTATTATTATGACATCCAATTTATCTCCAAGTTTTTGGGCAGACCGGAAAAAGGAAAAGCGTAAGACCCAAGAGGTGAAAAGAAAAAACAGTTTACATATATGCAAATTGTTTATTAGACTAATTAAATTCAAACATACCGAGAACCAAACCTCATTGTTACCACAATAATAAATAATGCAGTGAACATCATCATTGGCTACTTTCAGTTCGATAATCGCTCTTATGCCCAGCCGGCAACAGTGGCGGCTGTAATTGAGGCAAAGATAAAACGAAACATATACTCTATTTTCAACATAGTATTAACTGAACCATATCAGAACTGTAAGTAAGAATAACATAATCTTTTTAGAAATATGCCAACATTTATGTTCAAGTTGCAATAATAGCTTGGCTACATACTTAAGAAAGAAATAATTGAAGGGCTTAGGGGAAAAATTGGCTAAGTCCATTATTTGTTTTTGTATTCTATGGCCACAAAAATCGGCAATTTTAATACAGGAACTTATTCTACCAGTATATACATGTATGTAACATACACAATTGCCTTCTTAAATCAATTGCTCCTCCTCAAATATGTTATTTGAGTCAACCATAGAACACATTCACAAAGTCTGTACTGTAAAATTGTGTAAATGTGACTAAGCCAATTATTCCCCTTAGGCCTTCAATTTGTGATACTTTTTGAACAGAGCAAAGTCGGAATCATCACCAGAACATTATCACCTTGATTCCGGATACACTCTTTGTCGGAGTCCGACTAGGTTTCGCTCTGATTCGCAGAGCTCAAGTCTATTGCTCACGATAATCGCTCGTAGCCCCAACTGCCTGAGTGATCTTAAACGATCACGAAGGTTAAGCAACATAGGGCGCGTTCACTGCATGGATACTCAACGTCTACGCCTAACGCTAGCGGCATTTTTCCGAGCGGTTCCGTGCTTCGCAAGGCACGTTAAGCAGTTGGTGCCGGCTGCCGTCGATATATGGCAGTCGTTAAGCCAAGTCAGAGGCCTTAGGGCGGCATAAAACTTCTGACAGTAAGACCAGCCGCTAGTCTTACTAGCCTCCACCAATCCGGACTTGGCCCCCGTGGTGGAGTATGGCCTATCTTCCTCAGGGAAGAGACCCGGGCCCCTGTTTTGCCCTAGATCACTCTGGTTATAACGTCGACACTATTGCTTTTTAGGACAATGCACATTGCTTCAATCCACTCGACCGCCGCCGTAAGCGCGACGGCCTTAAGGCCGTTTCACCCATACATTGTACTGGTTTATGTCCGGTTAACCGAAACTGAAGTAATTGTAAAAACTGCTCACGCATAGAGCCCTTTAGGTTGTGCGAGCGAGAGTAACTCAAGAAATAAAAGCACCCTTAAGCTTTTAAATCCTGATATTGAAAATAACAATGGTTTTCTACCGTTATTTTCAAGGCCAGGACTTAACAGGTTATGTATAGGAAACTAGCTAAGGCTCAGTTTCTCAATTGACAATTTCGCTAAGTAACTGAAGTCTGTTTTTTAATTCAATGCAAAAAAAGAAAACTGTCACGTTGACATATCAATATCGAGCCAAAGGCTGCCAATTTCTGAGTGTTGCTAGTACTTAAAACCAAATAAATCCATTATACCTCCAAATAAAATTGTGTATGCTACGCAGGTGGTTTTTTAGACTTTGCTCTTATGAGTGATTAAAATTTAATGTCTCTTGATGTGATGAGGGTTTTGGTCACACGAGTCTTCTATTCACGGTAAAAAAAAATCTACCGAGTAAACCTACACATTTTGAAGCGGTAACACAGCGTAATTTTTTTTCGCATCGAATTAAAAAACGGACCTTACTTAACTGTAGCGCTGTCTCGACAAATTTCTTAGAAAAGAGTGTGACAGAATGTTACTTAAGTATTGTGACGTTCTAACATTGTTGGCCGATTTCTGAATTGAGAAGAGAAGAAGCTACTTAACTGTAGTGCTGTCTCGCCAAATTTCTCAGAAAAGAGCGTAGCAGAACGTTATTTAATTATTTACTTAATTGTATTCTCCATTCAGAAGCCAGCCATAAGACACTAAACCTAAAACACCGCCGGTTAAAGTTCAAATTTGTTCTTCAAATGAGCTATTTCCTTATCCCCGCATCCGTCCACTGTCCGACAGTGGACCAGGAGCTTGTTTAGCACTGCAACAAGAGAGAAAAGATAATAATGGATAAAATAATTACTTTCAGGCTCACAATGTTGAATTCTTAAAATGTTGAATTCCTGAAACGTTGAATTCGCATAATGTTGAATCCCAAAATGTTGAATTCATAGTAATCTCAAAATGTTGGATTCGCAAAATGTTGAATTCATAGTAATCCCAAAATGTTGAATATGAATTCCCAAAATGTCGAGTTGGTCAAATATTGAATTTAACGGTGTTTTCTCGTGGTCCCATTATTTTGTCACGTTAACGGGTCTACGAGGGACAACTATCCCTTATGGTCCCGATGGGTGCATAGGTGTTTTTTTATTTTGGGATATGTGAATGGAATCTATTAAACCAACGAATTCTACATTGTGAGCCAGCAAGCAATAAATTGTTTAATCAATGTTTTGAGAGTTCAACATTTTTAGAATACCATGAATTCAACATTTTGCGAATTCAACATTTTTGAGATTCAACATTATGCGAATTCAACACTTCAGGAATTCAACGTTTTCGTTTCAACGGACATTCAATTTTTCCCGGTACAGGTTTGTTAGTAGGGGTCAGTGCTGATACGTCGTACTGATACCATCTCTTTCACACACAACCTATTCAGGCAAAGAATTCAACCGGCATGATATATGCAGGTAATATCTAGGTACCTATCGACAACATCATCAACCCATTATGTCCCCAGCGAGGGGCACGGGGCTAGGTACCTGTACCTACCGACAAGTATTTACGGACCCGTATGGACTTGCCGGTACGGGTTACCCGTTTCTTTACAAGCGCACCCTTAGGAAGGGACAAAATGCTGTGACAATGGTTTTATATAATTAACAACTGCTTTTTGAAGTCCAATATTATGTTTGTTGTACGGGCTAAGCACCGTGCATCGCTGCGTGTGCTGACTTGGCATTGTCCAGCACACCGCTACCGCCCGCCAGTCGGCTCGAGCCACTCGCCAAATATACACATCGTTAACTACTAAAACAATGTAATTCTGTGCCCTAAATAAAACTACAATGAAGATATAAACTACGACTTCTTCTTCCACCACCGTCCAACAAACAATATCTGCTGTGCGACAGAGCGAGGGCTGCACACGCTCTACGCTGCTCGTACATAATGGTCCTTCGAGCCTGCGAGTAATACTTACATTCTCTATCGGTTTGTGAGAGGAACATTGTAAGGGCGGACAGTCTTCTGACCCCGCAAAGGCCCCTAAGGTAATCCGTGACGGTCCTCCCTATGAACTTCTGCCGGTTCCCGTGCAGGACTTGTACCAGCTCAGACAGGATGTCGCTTTCAAGGGCGTTGGCGAAAATCGCGGGCAGTTTCGCTGGGTCTATTAGCTGTAAGCGGGAAAAAAGAAATTTAACCCGGAGATCTCTAAAGCTTAATAAATCTGTGGCGAGCACATTCCAACATTCAGATGATGACACCGAGGTTGTTATAAATATGAAAATCTAATATCCCTAATAATATTAAACATGCTTATTATATGTGGTCATCTCCGAAAATGCGTTTGTAAAAAAGTAATAAGTAATCATCATCATTATCAACCCATCATGTCCCCACCGAGGGGCACGGGTCTCTTCCCTGAGGAAGGTATAGGCCATACTCCATCACCAAGTCCGGATTGGTGGAGGCTTGTAAGACTAGTGGCTGGTCTTACTGTCGGAAGTTTTCAAGCCGCCTTAAGGCCTCTGACTTGGCTTAATGACTGCCATCTATCGACGGCACCAACTGCTTAACTTGCGAAGCACGGAACCGCTCGGAAAAAATGCCAGTAGCGTTACTCATAGACGGTGACCCATCCATGGACTGAACCTTAGTGATCGTTGAAGATCACTCAGGCAGCCCAGGCTACGAGCGATTCGAGCGATAAGTAATATTATGTGTAAAAAAGTAAATAACTACTGCTGACGTAATCACCATCCAGATCCCCCCCGCCCTTACATGTCCTCATAAATAAGCAAAGCAAAGACCCCCTTAAGTAATACTTGAACGGCCGCTTATCAAATTAAATAAAAAAATATAAAATTATAATTTTATATTTTTTTATTTATTTAAAGACGCTTTTATGATTGAAGTCTGTTTTTTAGTTCAATGCAAAAAAATAAAACAGTCATATTGACATCTTAATACAATCCAATGTCCGAATGTAGCTAGTACGCAAAAACCAAATTACCCGATTTTACTTCAAGTAAAAATTATTTGTGCTACGTAAATGTTTTTTTTTTTTACTTTGCTCTTATGAAGAATTAAACTTTAACGTCTTTGATGTGATAAGGACTTTGGTCACACAAGTCCTCTATTCACGGTAAAAAAAATCTACCGAGTAAACCTATATTATATTTTATAACGGTAACACCGCGTCATTTTTTTTTTGCATTGAATTAAAAAACGGACTATACGTGCTATTAACGTGTACTCACGCTCAAATAGTGAGTTCTGGCATCATCGCTACCCTTTAGATTCTTCCACTCGGTCATGAACTGGACGCTGTTGACGGGCGCCGTTAGACTTTCTAACTTGAACCGCTTGTCGTAGAGTTGCTTTTCCTGCGACAGGCATTCCGATTGGAGTTTCTCAGACTCCGGGCTCAGACCGTTTAGTTGACTAGATTTCACATCGCCAGCGCCTTTGTCTGAAAAGAAAAATTGTTATGGAACATTTAATAAGTGAATTATATTCTGTTTCTTGAATGTCAATGTACAATCAAGTTGAAAAAGTTTTTCTTTTTCTGCAATTAACAAGGTGACGTTTTCGGACATATTGACCTTAGTATTTTTATGTTTGTAGAGGTGTCCCCAGTCGATGTACAAAGGTATTTTGTGCGCCGCCATTTTGAAAAAAAAAATCAAAATGGCGGCTGACCGCCATGTCAAAATCTTCAAGCCCCTTTGGTATGAATGTCCATCTACCTAAGAAGCTCAAGACCCATTAGTGCAATCAATACTTGCAATGTCTAACTTTATTTAATATTCTTACAAAAGTAAGAAAACACCAATGCTGTGGGTTCAGCCATCGCCATTCTCAACCATATCAGAGGGAAATACAAGACCCGGCCACCGCGCCACCATTCGCTTGGCGTTTGGCAGCCTATTCTATGATCAAGTTCTTGTCAGTGAATAGGCTATTTGACAGTGTGAAAAAAACAGTATTATTTATACGTATTCGTAAAAATAATGTGTCTTAAAACCGCATTAAGGCATTGTAACTAAAAAAATATTATTTATAAAAAACACAGGATAAAACTATCTCTCTCTCTCTCTCTCTCTGAGCGGAGAGTGAGTGAGTGAGTGAGTGAGAGAGTGTGTGTGAGAGAGAGAGAGAGAGAGAGATAAATAATTTATTCAATGGCACAATACAAAAAACATAACAAAACAGTAACAAATTCACAAAACAGTAACAGATACACAAAGTTTACACTTCATTACTTATGTACCTATCTGCAGCCAATGTATCGAAAACGGTAAACTGCGAGGTATGTTGGAGTGTGACGGAGGAAAGGCCTTATACCCAACAGTAGGCAGTGTGCTGATGATGATAATGATGAAATAAATATTCTTTAGGTATAGGTGGCAATCTTTTTGTAAAAAACGATCAGGTAGTTTTTAAATGTTTTTGTTTATCTCTCATGGATTTACGCTCATTTCATAAAAGTCACTCGCTCTATGTATTATTTGCATTCGCACCAACTATCCGTCTCACTTTTTCCTTCGGCATCCTCTCCGTCCTAATCACTCGTAGCCCGGGCCGCCTGAGTGACCTCAAACGATCACGTAGGTTAAGCAACATAGGGCGCGCTCAGTGCATGGATGGATGACAGTTCTATGACTAACGCCAGTGGCATTTTAACGAGCGGTTCCGTACTTCGCAAGGCACGTTAAGCAGTTGGTGCCGGCTGCCGTCCATAGATGGCAGTCGTTAAGCCAAGTCAGAGGCCTTAGGGCGGCTTGAAAACTTCTGACAGTAAGAACAGACACTAGTCTTACAAGCGTCCACCAATCCGGACTTGGCCCCCGTGGTGGAGTATGGCCTATACCTTCCCCAGGGAAGAGACCCGTGCCCCTCGGTGGGGGCATAATGGGTTTATGATGACTCACTCTAAGACGTTAAGAAGTCTATGAGTTAGTAGTTTACCGCAGTTTTACGAATCACGGCTTGATTAAACTCGGTTAATATTACCCCACCTTGCTCAGTCCGGTCGCTGAAAATGAGATTCCGATTGTTAGTGGTGTCGCCTGCGGATTTTTCACTCTCAATCTCAATTATCTTCATCTGCGTCGCCGGTTTCGCGGGCTCTGTTTTGCCGAGCTGGATTTCCTTTATCGAGATGGTCCTGAGAGCTCTCTGAAACAGAGAGGCATCAGTTTACAGGGTGAGAGATATGAACAGTGAAACTACAACAATTAGTTAGCGTTATTAAAGGGAGCCACTAGTCTTACAACCTCCAACAATCCGGACTAGGCCCCTGTGGTGGAGTATGGCCTATACCTTCCTAAGGAAAAACCCCATGCCCATCGGTGGGGATATAATAGGTTGATGATGATGACAAGCAACAGTAAATACCTTAGATCTCAAATGGGGTGGTTTTTTGACGGTCTTCAACACGGTCACATTTTCACCGATGCCGTCTCTCCATTTGTCCAAAGGCGACAGCTCACTTTTCACCTGCAAACATAAGGGACCCATTTCAAGGCTCTTTATGGATATCACTACAAAAATCTTGGCAATGTAAAAGCTTCATTGCGATAAACAAATAAAAAACCCCATTATTTGTATGTTCGTGAATTTGTTGTAGTAATATAACTCTCGCTAACAATGAGAGAAAGAAAGAGAGAGAGAGAGAAAGACACAGAGAGAGAGAGAGAGAGAGAGAAAGAGAAGGGAGAGAAAGAGATAACGTGAGGGATGAGAGAGAGAAAAACACTAAATCCAATCCAAATCACAATAGAACCTACGCACGCACGACTGACAGATGTTTGTTTACAACCAAAGGTGCTTTCAAGATGGCGGATAGTGTTTTCACCGTTCCGATCTAAAAGCAAAAAATATTTTTTTAATTTGCAAATTTTGCAGTGATCCTGCATATTTACTTAGCAAAGTCAATATATTTCGGTTTCTTACGTTAGATACTACAGGAAATATCCATTTATCGCGTCAAATTTGATACGAGTAATATAGCGTATTATAACGTTACCTCAGTCTTGAACACCTCCTTAGACATTACGGGCGTAGGCGGGTCCTCCAACTCGATAATCTTCGCCTGAGTAGAGGTAGTGATTGGTTTGGACTCGACAGTGGGCGTGGACAACGGCGATGACTTGGATTTCGTCTGTAAATTTAAAAAAGTTTTTTTTTTTTACATAGCCTCCTTTGTCTCCTAATGCTGGACAAAGGCCTCCCTCTTTTCTTCAAACTCTCTCAGTCTCCAAAAAGTCCAGTTCCTAAAAAAATATTTCTGGAGAATGAGGTTGGACGGACATCAAAGTGATCCTCTAAGGCTGACATTCAGAGACGAATCCTAAGTTCACGCTTAGATCAGTCTTAGCAAAGTAAACTAAAGTCGTACTTAGTAAAGCCCCGTAATTTTCGTATTCACAGTACTTAAGAAAGTCATATATATTGTCTATCATTTTTTAGTGATGTAGTTCTTACCGGTTTTTTAAATTTGACATTGCTACACGAGAGTAGGACAACATCATACAATTTTATATATGTCAGAGTGAATAAAAAAATCCCACAGATAATGGTCTTAGAACATCAGTGAAATGACGTTTGGAGTAGTCTGTGAACAAAAGGCTTAGAAGTGACAGTTCTAAGTTCACGTAAAGTCACCGACATTGACTACCTACTTACAGTTAGCTAAGCACCATTTCATACTAAACTTGCTAAGATTCGATTCTGAATACGACATGTTTTTAAGTACGTGATTTTGACATTTCTGAGACCAGTCTTTGCTTAGTTTTCGTCTCTGAATTCGCCTAAGCCTCTAGGGGTTCCGTATATTCTTTTGAGGTATGGAACAGTAAAAACACAATTAAGTAGACTAATTTACATTCTGTTTGTTGGTTGTCAACAATGATTGCCGCTGCCTTCGCTGTCGAATTTGTAGTGGAGAAAAATGCAGTGGGGAAAAAACGCATTGTTGGTCCCTATCCGAGTTGATTTTGATATCGTTAGCTACAACTTTCTCCTACATATAGACATACATTTCGCGAGTAATTGAATCTGTCTCCCATCAAGACATAATATAATGATCATAAATTATATATGAATTATTATTATAAATTATTCTTATTATTATACATATATTATACTCCTGAGGTGCAATGCCTAGATGGACCTTTCTCCGGACTACAGAAAAATTCTGTGCCTAGTTACATCCGTCTCTCAGACAACCTTGTAGCTTGCCAGACTTATCTCCCAAAGAATCAATATAATGTTACTAGCTATATAGTGATAAGGCCACAGTCTGTACTCTTAGATTAAGAAATACCTGTGTAATTTCCTTTTTTATATACAATAAAGTGTTCTCTATCTATCTATATGTTTCTCCCGATGATAGATACAGAGATAGACTCACCCCCTTGGTCCCCATCCGGGCTTTGATTTCCAGCAACTGTCTCCGGGAAGCCGCATTCTGGGGCTCCAACTTGAGCACCTCGGCCAAGTCTTGCGAGGCGGCCCGGAGCGAGCCGAGCTTCTCCCGAGCGGCGGCCCGGCGCTGGTAAGCTTTCACATAAGTGGGGTCCAGACGGAGAGCCTCAGTGCAGTCGGATTCAGCTTGATGGAGGCTGGAAGAGAATGAAGGGTTGGTTAGTTAGTTAGTATGTGGTTTCTTAGCCTTATGCGACCTCTGTGGCGCATCTGCTACCATGCGAGAGGTACGGGTTCAAACCCCGGCTGTGCGGCAACGCATGTTTGAACTTCCAGTCTTGCCGGCACATAGGGCACTGCTGCTGCGGCTGCGAGTGAAGCCACTTCACTATGCAGTGGATGTGGAAGCAGTGTGAACACTCGCCCCAATGATGTCGCTGTTTCTGATTCCCACGACAAGGGGTACCCTAGTGTGGAGCCTGACGCAATGTAAGTGCCAGTATGTAAATGTTTGTTTATATTCAGGCAGTTTTCTGTATGAGGGGTTCTCTCTCATATACTTGTCGTTGTTACACTATGTGGGTGGGAGGTGGGAACAACTATGTAAATAAGATGTATGTCAATCTATTATCACCTACCTACCTGTCTCTCTTTTTCCTTTGGCAACCTTTCCGTCACAAATTTGTCTGGAAGAAATGGCTGTTAGCAAGCCAATTGTACTTTTTTTAATTGTAACTTTATTTATGTTTCTTGTATCTAAAGTGTGCAATAAAGAATATACTTATCTTATCTCTTGTATTTGCTTTCTTATGTGTGCAATTAAGAGTTCTTATCTATCTATTGTAGGCGTTGTCTGTAGATGCAGTATAAATGATATAAGTGCCGTTTCACGAGTTTTTTATGCGCTGACGACGAACTTTTTTGACGAGCGCGTTAAAGCATCGGCAGGAAACAAGATCGTGTGCAAAAATTACATGGTGGTGGCGGCCTTGCGTCTGCTGAGCATCCGATTGCGTGCTACGCGCGTCGTCGGCACGTTCAAAAACGCCATGGAAAGGCCCATACATAAAAGCCTGTAAAAAACCCCCAGGTCATGGATGTTTACATGTCTGTGATGTCGCCGTTTCTGGTCCCCACGAAACAGGGTATCCTAGTATGGGACCAGAAGCAATGTATGTGCCTGTATTTAAATGTTTGTTTGATATTTATATAGGCAGATTTCCAAAATCTCTACGATACAGGCGTTAGTTTATGTATGGTAAGATCAAAGACCATTAATTAATAAATTAGTATACTACTCGAGTGCTTCGTCGGTTTAGTGGTATCACATCTGATTAGTGAACTAAGGTCCACTGGGGGCCGCAGTACATTTGTACACAGTCTCAGTCTGGGTTATTTCTATGTATGATGTCATTGCCAGGTTAGCACAGCACAGGGTATATTAGTTTGGGACCAGGGACAAAAGGTTGCACAGTGTAGACATTATTATTATAATATAGGTACCTGTCGCTTTTCAGATGACAAAGGCCCCTGTTGGCGTAGTAGATAGCGTCGTCTTTCACTAGTTCGATGGCACGGTTGTAGCACGAGATGGCCTCCGCCCATTTCATATTCTTCACGAACACATTACCCTGAAATCAACATTGAAAAATAATTATTAATGCCTGGCAATTATAGAGAAAATAAAAAAAACACGTCTCTGATGTTTACATGTTTGTAATGTCGCTGTTTCAGCTTCCCACGACACAGGGTATCCTAGTGTGGGGTCAGAAGCAATGTATGTGCCTGTGTCTAATTATAGAGAAGGCCTATATTGATGGACAGACTGACAATGAGACAAGTGGCCGACGTCAACAATAATCTTTAACGCATGATACATGTCGTCATTTTTAAGTTTAATTAAGTAGTAACAATAAATGAAATAAAAATGCAATACAATGAATTAAAAATGTGATTTGTAATAAATAAAGTATAAAAATTTGATGTAAAGACAGACCAGACCAAAAATTCTTCAGTTAACTTTATGTTACTAACCATTGCTATGGCCGGCACCGGCACCGCACAGCAATGGTTATTAACCTGTCAGGCCATTTAAGATTAAAATGTAAACAGACATCATTTTTGTGACGTCATTGTGGTTCCCACGAGACAGGGTATCCTATTGTGGGGCCAGAAGCAATTGTATGTGCCTAATGTCAATGTTAGGTATTTTATTGTGGGTCCAGAAGCAAGGTATGTGCCTAATGTTAATGTTTAGGTTATGTCTATTTATTGCCTTACCCTTTCCTTCTCGTACTGAGCCTCTTCCCGGAGTTTCTCCAACTTTGCTGTTGAACTTTTCTTTCCGTCAAGCGACGGTGGGCCCACATCTTCCATGTCTACGTCTTCACAGGCTTTGTCCTGAAAAGGTTAAGGAGTTTTCAACTGTTTGTGAGTTCAAATAGGAGCTAATTAAGGTTGAATATTTTGTTTCAAGGCCAAATCAGTGATGATAATATAAATTTATGTCCGAAACTTATGTATAACCAGTTAAATTTTGGCCTTTACTAAATATGGACACCCCAAGAATTCTGCATATTTAGAAGTACGGGTGCAGCCTTTCGCAAGTTTTACTAAAACTCTGAACTATTGTACAAGGACTATCTGGGTGTTTTTCATATTTGTAATGTCCTTGCCTGGTTACCATAGCGTAAGGGTATAAATGCAGTCACTAAAGATGACCAAACAAGTTCCACGGAAAGATCCTTAAGAACATAATGATAAAAGCCAACATTCATTAACTGATGGGCAATCTTTCGTGGTACAAACTATATCATAGTTTAGAACCAGATCAAATAATAATGTTGTGTGGAAGTTACTATAATTTTATATTTTTTATTCTATTTCTGTAAACAGTACCTTACCTTTCTATTAAATTCTAATTGGAATAGGGAATATCTTACCCAATTATTTTTTATTTATTTATTTATCATCTTTTCCAACAGTCTTTGACTAGTTTGTTGTACAATAAAAAGATTTAAAAATTAAGAACATTATTACACATTAAATAAAGAAACAAAACCAACAAAATATTTAAAAACCCAGTACATTTTTAATTTCTTCTCTTATAATTTTAATCTTGTTAGAATGAAATTGATTGGAATTGGAAATGATAAAAAAATTTAACGATTAGGTATGTTGAATTTGTTTTTCAGATGTTTTATTTTTTTATAGTAATTGTTATCCTGAATAAAATATGTAACATGTCATAATAATCATTTATATTTGTTTTCTCACCATTTCACACAAGATTTACTCAAAAAAGATTTTTAAATAAATATTTTCTAAAGACGACAAAACCCAAAAGGGTCTTGTTTATTTCTTATGTACATATGTGCTGTTGACATTTTATTAGCAGCCTCTACTGTACCTAACCAACTAGTTAATGTAGCCAAGTTAGCTTTGATTTACTGTCTATTTTAATTTCAATCAATTTCAGTTCAATAGTTGATTTTTTTAGTTTAGATGTTCAGAATTCCTTTCTGAATACTGAAAGAGAATGCTTTAGGGGACTATGATTAAACAATGTGGATAGTTAAGCACTGTTTTATTCAATCAAACCCTTTACAGCTAGGCCACCCGGGACGCTAATGGGAAAACTACTGGCGATACTCAACATGCGGCGCTACGCTGCCGACACAAAATGCTGATGCTAAAAACCAATCAATCAACCTGTATTTGTCCACTGTTAGACTTAGGCCTTGGCCTTCGTGGCCCAGTGGTCTACCACTTTCTTCTGTCTTTCAGTTCTGTGCCGTTATCACCAATATTTCTAAGATTGTCAGTCCAGCAAGCTAGTAGGCATTATTGTGCTGATTCACGGAAATTTAACATTTGCTTTTGGTCTCACTCGAAAAAGATTTGTGCATGCAGCAACTAATTAAGAATCATGAAGCAAGAGGTCTGTTTAGGATCATGGTAGGTAGGTACATACCCCTCTGGGATACAAGTGTAAGTTTACATATTTTCTATCATGGCTTTTGACAGCACATCACAAGCTGCTGTGTAATATTGCTAGCGAATGATTTGTGCTTTGAATCGGCCTTAACCAATCCATAGTAGATACTACCTACCTGAGGCAGTATGTATTCAGACAATAGACACTTACCACATCAAACTTGTCCCAAGCGGTGTAGTCTGATGAAGAAATGCGTTTCACCGGTTTTTTCTTGACTGGTACGACTGGTTTCTCCTTCTTGACTTTACTGCGTACTGGTGGCAAGTCCTAACACCAAAACAAACCTGTTATCTAACACTCCTCAAAAACCTCACAGTTATCGACACAATGTACCATTATGAGCCAAATAGTCAAAAACAGAGCTGTTTTGCCCATATATTTATCATTGGTCACAAATAAGACATGCATGGTTTCTGAGACGTTTAAACAGGCACTTATTGGATAAATATTAGGTCGAATAAGCGACAAATAAAAGTTGGACGAGACAAGAACTGTGTGAAAAACACAACCTGCTCAAATTCACCCCGAAGGGATGCTTCTTTACGTTTCATTTCGGATTCCCAGCTTTGCAAGTCTGTCAGGTAGCTCTGCACAGTTTTTACGTTATCCCTTGCTTGTTTTTGTATGCGTAAAGCTTGGTCCTTATCCATTTTTTTTTTACACTTGCTGGCAGAATGGAATGGTCTATTTCTTTGTTACCTTTTGAAAAAACGCTGTTTGTGTGATCAATAGCCTTGTCAACCTCAAACTTTTTCGTCGTTGTCATGGCATTGAGCAGTGTTGCCAGATGCTGGCCGTGATTAATTCTACATAGCCGAAATGTTCGTAAGTCGCTCTATCTGGCAGCATTACTGAGTTACGTTTAAAAAGGTTTAAGTGCGTTTTATTTCACTCTTTTCGTTAGAGGATTCTTATTCTACAATTTATTTGGTATTTATTATTATTATACTCTTGTTATTCTGTAAATATTAAAATATTTTACGTAAGATGAAAAATGAAAGTTGCTAGGTATATTAACTTGATTTTTTTTTGTTGATTCTGAACGAAACAAAGCGCGAAAATTTAAAAACAGGCAGTCGCGCGCGTCGTCATAGGCCTACGCATAATGAACTGTGCAATGCACACTTGCAGAGCAACTGTCTAAAAAAGTTTTAGATAATGTTTAGATAGGTAGGTACATAAATCTTACCCATAAGTGAGAAATCCATTTGATTACAGTCATGTTACGACAGCGACAAAATTAATTTACTTCTCTTGTTTTATCCACCCGTTGTAGGTATCAAAGTTTTTTATGCTATAATTTTGAAAATACCTACGTCCCCCCGTTTGTCGTACGCTAACAAGCTGTTATTACAATGTTAAATTGTTAACAGCTGTCAATATGCGCTTTGGCCAACTGAAAGCTGTTGAGAGTAGATTAACAGCTTGTTAGTGTGCGAGAAACAAGGGATCAACTTTTTAAGTTAGACATAATGTACATCGCACACTGAAAACATAAATGGCAGAAAACAAAAATCTTCATTTTACAGTATGGCCGTTTTAAGATTTCTTTCATGTTCTGGTGGGCGATGTGGAACCGTCAAAGTTTTCAGGAAAGCTTTGTGGATTAGTCACAAAGCTTTGTGGATTAGACACAAAGCTTTACTGACAACTTTTACGGTTCCAAATTGCCTAGTTAGATACCAGAACATTAAAAAAAATTTAAAATGGCCATACTGTAAAATTAAGATTTTTGTTTAATGCCATTTATGTTTTCAGTGAGCGAAATATATATAACTTTAAAAGGACATGACACAATTATTTATTTCAGGCATATTTCATTTATAAATTAAAACATTATTTGGATTTTCACACCTTTCATTTTCCTGGTGTATCTACATACAATAAAGAATATTCTCAAAAAAATCATAAAGTTAATGTCAATGTACCTCAATTAAAAATTCTAAATTAACATCATCATCATCAACCCAATATGTCCCCACCGAGGCGCACGGGTCTCTTCCCTGAGGAAGGTAAATTAATGTCAAGGCAATATTACAGAATAACAATAATAATAAAAAAGTATGTACCTAGGTACCTATATACCTACTTGGTATTAAAGTAGGTAGCTATGTATTTAATAAGTTATATTTGGTCGAGCGTTTAACATGCTTGGCTACCAAAACAGCGGTCGCGGGTTGGATTCCCACTGGAGACTATTGTACTTGATATGCACAAAACGGCATTAATCTGTGTTATTCCGTGGTTGTGATTTCCTTATCGGGTGCCATAGGCTTATTCTAGTTTGGAGCAGAACAAGAGATTATTAATTATTTAACTCAATCGAACATTTTAATTACATCCTCATAAACATCATCATCATCAACCCATTATGTCCCCACCGATGGGCACGGGTCTCTTCCCTGAGGAAGGTAGAGGCCATACTCCACCACTGGGGCTGAGTCTTGTAAGACTAGTGGCTGGTCTTACTGTCAGAAGTTTTCAAGCCGCCCGCCCTAAGGCCTCCGACTTGATTTAACGACTGCCATCTAATCTATCGACGGTAGCCGGCACCAACTGCTTAACGTGCCTTGCGACGCACGGAACTGCTCGAAAAAAAAGACGGTAACCCATCCATGCACTGAACGCGCCCTATGTTGCTAAACCTTCGTGGTCGTTTAAGATCACTCAGGCAGCCGGGGCTACGAGCGACTGCTTAGAGATGGATAGGTAATATGAGACGTGGTGGCCATAGAAAACTGCAAGGATTCAAGGTCTTCCGAAACACGATTAGCTACCAAAATTTCGTCCGTGCGATAAATAGGCATGTGGGTTTTAGTACTTAATTAAAAATATAAGTTCGGTTCGTACTTAATTTTTAGGCTGTACGATGATTCGACCTTGCAATATTTCGGTATCTAGGTACTACGGTTAATTCGATTACCATGAGTTGTATGTAACATACAATCTAGACACGCGGTAGCGTGTCAAGCCAAGTCTACATTATAATACATACACAAGCTCACGCCTGTATCCCAGAGGGGTAGGCAGACACCAGGCACTGCCTCTTGCCACGATATTCGCGCAGACGAATGAAACGAAAGTGATCTGTCAGGATCGTGCCAAGTCTTTTCCGGGTGTCTACCTACCCCTCTAGGATACGAGCGTGAACTTTATGTATGGTAATTTACTCGTGGTAATTGATTTGTACAAAATGCCCTGGTATGGTTTTGTTTCCATGCCTGTGATGGTCTTGCATAGTTACAGTTACAGGCATACAATTATTTGGCCAGGGTGCGATAAAGCTTTTCTATTCCACGTAATATGTGTGTCCTGGAACCCACATTCGTGCATGCAACGACTAATGAATGTCGATGAAGCGAAAGTCATCTGTCAGGACCGTAGCAAGTGGCAGTCTCTTGCCTCTGCCTACCACTCTGAGATACGGGCGTAAGTTTATGTATGTATATGCATGCTTGCTAATGTGACTCATGTTAACCCCACTGATGCGCTAAGCAACTCAACACCCCATCAATCAGAGCTGTAATAGCCAATCGATCACGAAGCAGTTATGTGGCAATCAGGTGTAATTAAAAGTGTTTTAATCAACAGTTCGTCTTTCAAGACGTTCCCTAATGAAATTAGCAGACTAGACACGGTGGGTAGATTGAGGCAGCCACTGACACGGTGGGTAATAAGTGTAATCTTGCTACGGTGGATAGTAAGTATAAGTTTGCTGGCCTCGCCTAAAAATCGGCAACATAAACATTTACATACAGGCACATACATTGCTTCTGGCCCCACACTAGGATACCCTGTGTCGTGGGAACCAGAAACAGCGACGTCACAAACATGTAAAACATCCCAGACCTGGGATTTTTTTGTTCCCCGGCAGGATTCGAACCCGGGACCTCTTGCATGGTAGGCAGATGGGCTTACCACTGCCCCGCAAAGGTCGTCCTAATAATGCCATATTTGCAAAAATGTGTCATAAAATTGACATTTTAGTTCTGTATTAAGTTTATACGAATAATATAGGTAATCTATTAATAAAATTGTGAAAGTAACAACTTTGACGTTCTTAAAGTAAACATTTTGTATTTTGTTAAGAATAAAAAAAAATGAATTTTAATTTATATTTGGGAGAAAAGTTTAAGTTTCCTGGATACATAACAAATAACCTCTAAGTTTTGCCTTAAAGACATTTCTGTTGGAGCTCGGCGGGTTTCCTGAACTAACAGGCAATCTTCCGTTTTTTTTCTCTGATAGTACTCTCAGAGAAAGAAACCTGACACCGCAGTGGAACATTATGCTACTACTGTGCGGTGCTTCTAAGCAAACACTGTACCTTGGTCTCGTTAGCTAAACTATCCCATGGTTAGGCAAGATTCACCTCCAACCAACAACCTACAAGCTCATAATTGGGCCGAGCTGAACGGACGTGATTTCCAATTCTGCGCATAAAATTACGTTATTCGCGGAGAATTTAGCGAACACGTTTACCTGTTGTAGAATAACTAGGTTTGTTATGTGAGAATGATGGGGAGCATCGATAGGAGGGTAGGCACTAAGGCATGCAACTGGTTTTCAGTTTTTGTGTGGATAAACTGGTTCCTTTATTTTGGTTCTTCAGTAGGTACCTAGCATGTTCTAGTAAGCAACTAAATTAGACTTTAAGCTTCAAAATCAGCTAAGCTTCATTCTGTTAATTGTAAAACAGCTGATCAAGCAATGGCTAATGTATTTTTATAGACCCCTCCAATTCAATATCAAATCCAGAATTATTTCAACGTGCAGAATTCACATTTTGTTTTCTTAATGTCTGTCTGCACTGGAGAAAAAGGAAAAAAAATCATCCTGACCATGTTTTTTCAAACCATTTTAAAAATAATACCTATCTATTTTTGTTTTTTGCCTGTATTGTATATAAAATATGCTCCATGATAATTAGACAAGTAAAAATCTATAATTTGTGCAAAAACTAATTAGGTGTCTAGGCTTCATGATTGAGATCAAGAACTTCAAATGCCAAAACATCACCTCATTTCATCTTTGGATCTCTTTGGACCTCTAGAGATTTTATTACACCCTGCAAAGCCAGATGCACTGTTGACAGTACCTAACAACATACCTACTAAGATCATCTCGTCTTGAACTGTTTCTTAACATTGAACCTTCTTAAGTAGTTGTTTGTAACTTTACTTGCCGCAATCAAGAAACGTATATGCCTCGGCTAGTTAGTTGTTATTGAAACTAAACTTATGAGATCATACCCAGAGTCAGCAAGTGAGTCATTTAATCCCAACTTCACGTAATTATAACTAACTACCATGCGAGAGGTCCCGGGTTCGAATCCCGGCTGGCGACAAAAAAAAACCCAGGTCTTGGATGTTTGCATGTTTGTGACGTCGCTGTTTCTGGTCCCGACGACTAAGATACCCTAGTGTGGGGCCAGAAGCAATGTATGTATGTGCCTGTATGTTATGTTTATGTTTATAGCATAACAGCCTGTCTACTTCCTACACGGGCAACTCTTATCAGCGAAAAAAGGATCTCAGGGCTACGAGCGATTCTCGAGCGGCCGCCTAAGTGATCTTAAAACGATCACGAAGGTTAAGCAACATAGGGCGTGTTCAATGCATGGTTGGGTGACCGTTCTATGACTAACGCTAGTGGCATTTTTCCGAGCGGCTCCGCGCTTCGCGCGGCCTGTAACCAAATACATCCCCGCCATATTAGCAAAGGGCAAGATAAAAAGTACCCGAAACCAACGTGTGTGCTTGCAACGACTAATGAATGTCGATGAAGCGAAAGTGATTTGTCAGGATCGTGGCAGGTGGCAGTCCCTGGTATCTGCCTACCCCTCTGGGATACAGGCGTGAGCTTATTATGTATGTATGCAAACAAGATCGAACTGTTTTTATTAGTATACAGATGATGATATTTAGACAAGGTCGAATCATTAGGATGATAGATAGTGATATGTAACAGTAGCAATTATAAGAAATACTTTGGTCAAAGTGAGCACCTTTATTTCACGTTTTAGCATCGTTTAATTTAATTGTAAGGTAGCTGGGTAATTTTGGCCGAAACTGTTTAATTTGATCGCAGTAGGCGGGTAATTACTGTTGAAGGTGATGATGATCAACCTTTTTTTAAGTCATAGTTAAGGCAGGCCTGTTTCACTACGCGTGTCGGTATCGAACGCGTAAGTACATGCGGCGACCACTCCGGAGTGGTAAATAGGTAGGAAATCAGGCGCCAGTAGAGGTGAGGGTTACGCGGTAGAAAGAGAGGCAACATGTAGGTGAATATAACGTAGCTTTTTCGGCGCCGTGCGATCTGAATTGCACCTAATTGTATCGCTGCTAGAGCCCCTTTTTCTTTAATTGATTTTGCGGAGTGAATCTTCTGTATCTGTACTTTACCTGTTTAACAGAAAACTGCGAATCCTAAACTAGGCGGACCTGTATCGTCATACTCGTAGACCTGTATCGACTATCGCGGGGTCTAAAACATAAGTCTTAACATTATATCACGTATACGTATTATATTATAATATGTGTAAATTTCCTATCCGGACTTGGTGGAGTATGGCCTATAGGTACCTTCCTGAGGGAAGAGACCATTGCCCCTCGGTGGGGACATAATGAGATTATGATGGCGTGTAAACTTCTATTAAAATGATATGTGTCAAAGGGTTTGTTGCAAAATTTAATAATGGAAATTTCTCATATGTTTTTCTTGAACTAAAATTTTCTTAAGCACTACACATTCTAAATGATTTTTATCGCCATCTTCCGGCAAGAAATCAAGTAAGTGTATCCGGATAATAATTTAGAATGTTTTTTACCCAATTTTATACGTAATTTTACCTTTATCGAGGACGATCCTTCGAAAACATCGTGAGAAAACGGTGTATGACGTCTAAGATATTGTTTGAGCGAGAGGAAAATAGTTCTGGCGTCCCTTTCTTTTACCGACCATGTGTCATCGTGATTTCTGACTATCTGTTGCTATTCTATTATACAAACAAGTAAGCAAACATTTACATACAGGCACATACATTGCCTCTGGCCCTCACTAGGATACCCTGTGTTGTGGGAACTAGAAACAGCGACATCACAAACATGTAAACATCCAAGATCTGGGGTTTTTTTGTCCCCAGTCAGGATTCAAACCCGGGACCTCTGGCATGGCAGGCAGATGCGCTAACCGCTACGCCACAGAGGTCGTACGTTGCATTCCGACTATCTGTTTCTATTTTTTGTTCTAGGGCATGTGAGTTTCGTAACTAGATTACAGCTCATAAAAGTAAGTACATACGAGTTGGTGGGTGTAAATTGGTAGTTAGCTTGAAAAATATCAACGCTTACAACATTGTTATTAATTGTTTGAATCAAGCCAGGCCCTTAGAGTTTAATAAAGTGCCCCCGGTCGTTCTCAAGACTCATCTGACGCGGTCTTGCATCAAAATCGCTTTTACGAAACAGAACTGTACCTGTTCAAATTACTTTGGTTCAGTCAATAGCATAACAGCCTTTGCAACCATGCACTCTACTCACCGGTAATACGGGCGAGTTTGAAACCCACGAATATACTACGAGCATAATGATATCTTTCTTTCGGTATCCCTCGTGAAATATTTCAAACTAAGTACATTGATCCATCTATCTATTCGGTTAAGCCTTGATAAAGATCTATTCATTAGTCGCCGCACGCACCCAGTTACGGGTACTCATAATTATAATAATAAAAACAAATCATCATCATCAACCCATTATGTCCCCACCGAGGGGCACGGGTCTCTTCCCTGAGGAGGTATAGGCCATACTCCACCACGGGGGCCAAGTCCGTATTGGTGGAGGCTTGTAAGACTAGTGGCTGGTCTTACTGTCAGAAGTTTTCAAGCCGCCCTAATACCTCTGACTTGGCTTAACGACTACCATCTATCGACGGCAGCCGGAACCAATTGCTTAACGTGCCTTGCGAAGCACGGAACCGCTCGGAAAAATGCCAGTACCGTTAGTTATAGACAGTAAACCATCCATGGACTGAACGCGCCGTATGTTGCTTAACCTGAGTGATCGTACTAAGATCACTCAGGCAGCCCAGGCTACGAGCGATTCATAATCATAATACTCCAACTAAACCCGATGTCAATCGCTAATCAAGCGAGGCCTTGACAAATGAAAAGCTTTTTGCGAGCACATCCCGCCGTATCATAGGCCAATCGGACATCTGAAAGCCTCGATAAAGCCTGGATAAAACAATTATGCATTGTCATACAAACAAAAAGCTGCAAGTAATCCGATTTGAATATAGAAGACAATGATCCTAGTTTGAGCGCCAGCGGCCGTGTTTTGTAACCGTTTTGCAATAAATTTTATTTTGTTCAAAAAATCAAATGTTTTACAGAGTTTCATAACCTTGTTTCATTGGTGCCAATGATAAACCCCTGGTAAGCTTGCAAATCCTTTTATATCGAAAATATGTACAGAAAACGAAATTGGTGCCGTAAGAAGTTTATAGGTCGTAAGTAATAAGTTTTTTCATTTTATTTAATTTCAATTGGGTATTTGAGGTATTTCGTTGAATTTGGGTAATTCTTTTAAAAAAGAATTTTGTATGAAAATACTTCCTTGTGACGTCACATTTCAGAGCACTCTTTTTATGTTTCACTAGCTTTCGCCCGCGACTCCGTCCGCGTGGACTTTAGTTCAAAATTTTGCAGCCCCGTTCACTCCCTTAAGGGTTAAATTTAGAAAACGGCTGAACACGTATTCAATCAATTGTGTTGAAGAGTATGTATTTTAAGTTTCAAGAAAATTAGACAACGTTCTTTATACCTCCCATACAAATTTTGGCAACCCTTTTCGCCCCCTTAGAGGTTGAATTTCAAAAAATCCGGTCTTATTCCTTGTCTACGTCATATATAGACCCTCTGCGCAAAATTTCAGCTTCCTAGGTCCAACGGCTTGGGCTGGGCGTTGATGAGTGAATGAATCAGTCAGTCAGGACTTTGAATTTTATATATAGGTATAGATATAAGATTTAATATTTAAAAATTGTAATAACTAGTAAATCGGATGGTCGGACTCTTCCGATATAACAACATCCGTAAGTGGATCCGGACTAAAAGTTTACAATGTGTTGTGCTTACGAATGTTTTAGTTCAAAAACAAGTAAATGATTAAAAGAAATACATTTTTCTAGGCAGAGGCACCAGTCTCTAGAACTGGACCCACGTTTTGCCGAGTTTCTTAGATCCCAAACGTGACAAGTGGCAAGCCTGTCACCGTTATCCGGGCACAATTTATCAGCGAATGGTGTTGCTGTACAAACAAATGTACGTAACTAAAAGTCATTGGTACATGCGTGGTTCGAACCCAGACCCTCATGATCGAGAAACAAGTGTTAACCCCACTACGCCACCACCAGTTCTAGAGACTGGTGCCTCTGCCTACCCCTTCGGGGATAACGGGCGTGAGTTTATTATTATTATTATTATTATTACATTTTCCTAATCATTTTGCTATTTTGTTTTAATCGAGTATGTCAAATAATTTATTGTTGATAGTGTCAAATACCGTATTGAATGCGTCCGTGCTGCAGTGACAGCGGAGCCACAGAGCGCCGGCTTCTCATTCTACAGGTCGTGGGTTCAAATCCCGGGATATAACAATAACTTTGTTTTGTAAGTTACTTACCTTTTGTGAAGTTGTAGCAGCTAAAGCCCTCGATAACCTTGAAGGAAAACAATGTCAGAAAACCTGTGATTCTGAGGTGGTTACACACCTTAGCGCTTGAAAATGCATCTATTCAACATCATCATCAACCCATTATGTCCCGAAGGAAGGAGGAAGGTATAGGCCATACTCCACCACGGGGGCCAAGTCCGGATTGGTGGAGGCTTGTAAGACTAGTGGCTGGTCTTACTGTCAGAAGTTTTCAAGCCGCCCTAAGGCCTCTGACTTGGCTTAACGACTACCATCTATCGACGGCAGCCGGCACCAACTGCTTAACGTGCCTTGCGAAGCACGGAACCGCTCGGAAAAAGGCACTACGGTTAGCCATAGACGGTGACCCATCCATGGACTGAACACGCCGTATGTTGCTTAACATTAGTGATCGTTTAAGATCACTCAGGCAGCCCAGGCTACGAGCGATTCGCGATTCTAATCAGCATCCATGCAACAATCAAATCCCTTGGGATGGAAGCTTCATTTACCTAAAGGTAAAATAGTTAGTAGATTTAAGCGGTTGCGTGCGCCCAATAGTTTTGTCTAATATAGTGTCAATTCACATCAAATATTTTTATTTATACTAAAAATAAACTGTTTGCTTTATGAACGTAATAGTTGTTACTTTCACAATTAACAGATTAAGAGGCTAACAAAGAAACTCCATTCATTCTTTTCAAAACAGTTTAACCCCTCAGGCCTAGAACATGTTTTATTCGCATCTGAATTAGTTATTCACTGAGTAATATTTGAAATTTATTACAGTTTTCAAAGAATAAAACATGTTCATACAATTGTCTGTATTATCATCTAAATTCGATTCAAAGTGCCGTTGCAAGACCTACCCGTCGGCAGGTCTACGGGGCCTAACGGAATGCACCGTAGTTTATATCGTACCCGCCGGCCGGTCTACGGGGCCTAACGGAATGCACTGTAGTTTATATCGGACGCGCCGGCCGGTATACGGGGCCTAATGGAATGCGCCGTAGTTTATATCGGACCCGCCGGCGGGTCCTCAGGGTTCGAGACATAATTCATAAAGTCTTGAACTTAATAGTAGATTGTTAACCAACGGCCGTATGACATCAATTGCATACGAGCTAATTAGCCCGAGTATGCAATTGATGCTTACACCCGAGGTAAACACTCTGCTTTACATATCGATTGTGAGGTAAGTAAAAAAACAAGAAAGCAGGTATAATAGTTTAAACCAGGTTTTAAAACACGAAAAAAAATTACTTTCGCGCCTAGCTTGTCGACTGACTTTTTTACTCTTCACGATTTTATGGCACGCAAGCGCGTCAAATCGTGCTGGCCAGTTTGATTTTTAAATCGATTTCAATTAACATACGATGTGACTGCGAAACAAATAGTTCGATATTTAAAATAAAATCTTCATAAATTCTAATATAAGTTGTCTTGATTCCGATTCGAGTAAATAATCGATACCGAGAAAAAAAATATTAACTTTTAAAAAATATTTTTCTTGCAGTAGGTATGAGTATGACAGTTCTTTTTTCAAATTCCAAAACCTATGCTGTATGTAATGTTAACATTACATGGTATGTTTTGAAACCTATGCTGTAATGATATCCATACACCCCGGCATTCAGGGAAGTAAGTGACTACTTACAGAGCAAGAGATATGTAAAAATTATTACTCATGAATGTGTTGAACGCTAGACACAATAATTTGTCCTCAGCCTCTGTTTTGTTAGCTAAGCGCCTTAGCGGCTAGACCAATGAGGCGCTCCAATGTGGTCACAGTGGAGTTTTATATTGTAGTATGAATAAAAATATTTCATTTAAATGACACTTTATAATTATATATCTATCTAATCTCTTTAAACGAACAATTCTTGTATATATATTTATATATAATCAGAATCTCGGAAACGGCTCCAACGATTTTCACGAAATTTTGTAGGCAGATGCTTTCGGGGGCGTTTAATTGATCTAACTAGGTTACATTTCTAGAAAACATTGTTTTATCCGTGTTTTAAGGCAATTGAAATTTGCTATAATAACATACAGAGGTAAATTTTGCGTCTACTTGCAAGGTCGGCATAGTTCTGACGGGAATATAAATTATATTAGACAAAACTATTGGGCGCACGCAACTCCTTAAATCTACTATAACTATTTCAGCTTTAGGTAAATTAAGCTTCCATCATGTGCCAAGAGGGCAGTTGAAGCATGCATGGTGTCAATCTATGCCAAACCAATTCGCCAATCATTCTTCTAGTATTTACTTTTCTAATCAATTCAAGTCTGCTCACTAATTCAAGTGCCTATCAACTCATAACGCACTTTGTTAAGAGACGTGATCGCTATGGCATCTGAGGTTACCGTGGTCACAATTTGGAATACCAATTCTAATGAAAACACGCAAAAGTGAACTTTACACAGTAGTATTAAAGGCGGTGTGAATTGCATGGAAAATGTGAAGTCTTCAAAATTGAAATCATTATTCATACATTACAATAATTGGATACATTGACAGGCCTTATGATCATTCCTATCAAAACAATACAGCGGTCCAATTTATGTAGACCTTCTATACTTTGTGGAAATATGGTGGTCGAGGTCTGTGTCACTGGTGAGGTGTTTTATTGTGTTAGATTACTTATTTTAATTAAGGCGCTTAGTAGATGACTAGATTAATGTGGACGATTAAACCTAAAAATTTGGATACTTTTATAACTTTGGAAACGGCATATTAAATATGCATATTGTCAGACCTAATATGGCAAAATAACGTTGCCAGGTCAGCTAGTAAACCTATGTATTTTATATTTTGTATCCATTTCATTTAAGGGTATGAACAGATTATTAATTTATGTATAAATTTAAAATAGTACATTTATTCAGCTTACCATGAAGTAGAAGTTTTTTTTTGTATAATATACGTCTACTAAAAGGCACAGGCCTTCTTTCAGAGAGCGTATGGGCTTGATTGCTAAGCGTGCCCACCGCGGATTGGAAATTTCAAGCACTGACAAAAAAGAACATAATACACCTGTGGTAAAGTCCGTTCGCTTAGATAGTGTCGGTACACACGAAGGCAATCTTTGTTTTAGTAAAAAAACATTTATTTCAGTAATACAACTTAGACGGCTAAAACAATTTAAATAGAAAAAAAACATGGTATACAATATACCTAATGAAGCACAAAATAAAACACTTCTCTTCATCACTCGAAGTGTCCTCAGAATATTCATCTCCACCGTTATTTAGAATAGGTACCTACTGATGCAGGATCGTTTCGTTATAAATCCATTCTAAAATACTGATTGATTTACTTCTTTAATTGCATGATCTCCATAATAGTAGAATGAGACGAGCTGCGAGACCAATTCACTGGCGTGTTTGCGCCGCGTTCGGCTTCCTTTAATTTCTTTTGTCAAAAGCCGTCATGTGCCGAGGCGGTAAATATCAAAGTGACACTATGATAGCGAACAGACTTTAACGTAAAATAGACCTCTGTGCCGCAGCAGTTAGCGCATCTGCCTATCTTGCAAGATGTCGCATTCGAAATGTCTGGTTCGAATCTCGGCTGGGAACGAAAAAAACCCCAGATCTTGGATATTTACATGTTTGTGATGTCGCGGTTTAAAAAGTAGAAGAAGAATAAATTAACCAGCCTTATACCAACAAAACACATCACAGAAACAAAATAAACAGACAAGTAGTGGTGACAAGTACTAGTGTTTCGGTTTCTAGTATTTGGTATCCTAGTATTCCTGGTATCCTAGTTTGGGACCAGAAGCAATGTGTGTGCCTGTATGTAAATAATATAACATAACATAAAAAAATATATTAAAAAAATTTTAAATCGTTATGTTTATATTTAAAAAAAGGAATAGAGCAATCTCTACGAAGATCTACTTAAGACATTACCGCTCTATCGAACCGTCTCGTCTGTAAAAGCTTTATCATCTATCAAGTCCGTCTAGTGTTCGTTGAACTAGACATTATGGTTTTACGCTATAAAATAAAAAAAAAGATTAATGACTTCTTAACTAACTTTGAGAGTATATATATTCATCATCGATTACAATGTGTTGCATTGTTTAATTCGCGATTCTCCGGTACATTTATTAGTTTGTGATTGATTGATGCGTACAAACTTCTGTGGTCATCAATTTTGTCTCATTAATTTTAAAATTACTCTTATCTTGTCTTTTCAGTTATCTTCAGTTGTCTTAAAGTTTCACAACTTGTAGGGAAGTGGACTTTTCAGTAATCTTCAGTTGTCTTAAAAGTTTCACAACGCAGTAACAAAGATCATTTACTCAGTATCACTAAAAAACAAAGTATTATTTATAGATAAATAAATAAATAAACTCACGCCCGTTATCCCCGAAGGGGTAGGCAGAGGCACCAGTCTCTAGAACTGGACCCACGTTTTGCCGAGTTTATTAGGTCCCAAACGTGACAAGTGGCAAGCCTGTCGCCGTTATCCGGGCACAATTTATCAGCGAATGGTGTTGCTGTACAAACAAATGTACGTAACTAAAAGTCATTGGTACATGCGTGGTTCGAACCCAGACCCTCATGATCGAGAAGCAAGGGTCAACCCCACTACGCCACCACCGCTTCCACAGATATCCGTAACAATAACAAGCCGTAGCGATAAGGCTGCCAATAGGGTAGTTTCCAGGGTCAAAATAATTTAATTCTATTTAGTCCGTATTTTAGATTATAAAAAAATATTGGATACGTATTTTTTCTTTTTTCGATTAAACAAAAAATAACAAAGAAATAGCCCATTGAAGTTACGTGTGACGTCACTCAGTGCTACAAAATGCAGCACGGCGTGACGTCACACGTAACTTTAATGGGCTATATCTTTGTCATTTTTGGTCTAATTTACAAATAAAAAAATACGTGTCTCTTATTTTTGAATAATCTAAAAGACGGACTAATTAAATTTTTTGGAAAACTAGCCTATTGTACTGATCTTTGTTAATGTCATCATCATCATCAACCCATTATGTCCCCAACGAGGGGCACGGGTCTCTTTCCTGAGGAAGGTATAGGCCATGCTCCACTAGGGGGGCCAAGTCCGGATTGGTGGAGGCTTAAAAGACTAGTGGCTGGTCTTACTGTCAGAAGTTTTCAAGCCGCCCTAAAGCCTCTGACCTGGCTTAACGACTGCCGTCTATCGACGGCAGCAGGCACCAACTGCTTAACGTGCCTTGCGAAGCACGGAATCACTCGGAAAAACGCCACTAGCGTTAGTGATAGAACGGTCACCCCATCTATGCACTGAACGCTCCCTATATTGCTTAACCACTCAGGCAGCCGAGGCTACGAGCGATTCACAGTTAGTATATTTAGTTAATTATAATATTAAGTAGCTTAACAATCGTTACGGGATCAAAATAACGCTAAGCAATAAAGCACGCAGCTTTTTTGCTGACGTTTTTTTCTGGAAGCGTGTTTGTTATAATTAAGTATGATAAGCGAGTATTTTAAGACGTTTTTCGTGGCATAATTGAAGGATGATGATGTGATGTGTTTTTTGGATACTACACTAAGCGTGGGTCAGGTTACCATTAGTCTTTATTGCATCTGACATAAGAGCTAATTAAAGATTAAAGATACATTTTTATAGTATGCTCAATTTCATAAGGTGCCTGAGTGCTTACGAGTTAAAATAGATTTATATTTTTCGCGATGACTGGTTGAGTTAATTGATTGAGTAGGTCTATATAGAAAAAGATAAAGAATTTATTTAACATAAGCCAATATGTAATTTCGTTATTTGTTAAATATTGTACTTCCTTATATATTGTTTTTAATTACTAACATAAAAAAACGATATAAATGAAAAAAAAATATTAAAAAATACTCTTTATTGTATGTACCTACATCAAGAATTACACATAAGATAAGAAAAATATATTGAAAAGTAACAAAAGATTAAAAAAACACAAGCACAATATCCAGTGTCGTCACGAAATTTAATCACGATAAATCTCTATGAATGGCCGAAGAGAGTACGGAACTCTTGGCTAACCGGTTACAAGCTTTCAAGTTCATCGCCCGACGAAAAAGCTCGAGTAAAAAGATATTGTTAAAAAGTGTAGCGCCGTTTAATCTCCCAGCCTGGGGACCTATTACGGAGTTTTTTTGACTTCGCATAACTCTGAGGCCCTTTCTCCACTGCTCTGGTCCGGCGTCGGAACTGGAATCAGTCATTAGAAAAATATCGGATGCCGGATTATGCTTCTCCACTTCATCCGACTATAATAGGCAATGTATGCGACTGGGTCTATAGTCTGGGTATATTTGTATGTTTGTAACGTCCTCGCCTGGTTACCATAGCACAGGGTATCCTAGTTTGGGTCCAGGTCAAGTGATTGTGTTGTACGGAGGTTATTTATTTATTTACACCATAACTATCGAAATCCATGGAGGAGGCCTATGTCCAGCAGTGGACTTCTTGTAGCTGAATGATGATGATAATGATGATGACTTAACATTTAAATACAGGCACATACATTGCTTCTGGCCCCACACTAGGATACCCTTTGTCGTGAGAACCAGAAACAGCGACGTCACAAACATGTAAATATCCAAGACCTGAGTTTTTTTTTTGTCTCCTGCCGGGATTCGAAACCGAGACCTATCGCATGGTAGTCAGATGCGCTAACCGCTGCTCCACAGAGATCGTCGACAAGGGAAAGAAAAGTCCTTAAGTCTGTGGTTCGTAGGCAAATACCACAGAATAGTTGAACTAAAACTTTGAACTAAAATATTCGTAAGCACTACACATTTAAGTTTATTTCGGTTACACTTACTTGATTTTAGTCGGAATAGTCCGACCAGGCCAGAAGCAATGTATGTGCCTGTATGTAAATGTTTAACATTTTTATGCTATCTACTAGCTATACATTTTCTACTAGATCTGATAATCGGCCCCTACTTTCATGGGATATTTACAAATAAAACTATTATGTCATAACGACGCGAGCACCGATCAATGAACCGCTCTCGATTACAAATGATGTTGCAATGCATTTATGGGCCATTATCAAGCTTTTGACACCATTGACTTCACTATTGGACGATGCGATGGAACTCCTACACAACACAATCACTTATCCTGGATCTAAAGTAGGATACCCTGTGCTCTGGTAACCAGGCAAGGACATTACAAACACCCAGACTGAGGGCATTTGTACAAATGTACGGCGGCCCCCTACTGGAATCGAACCTCGACCTCTTTCTTGTTAGCTAATCGCCTTAATAACTCGACCAACGAGACAATCAAATAATAATGAGAGAATGTGAGAACATAATTTTTCGTCTTTCTGAGATTTCAACCGCATACTGCAATCCTCAACCCGCCTGCCAAGCGTGGCAATTATGGCAACACCCCCCATGGTAAGAAAAATAATACCCAGGCTCCCAGTCCACGGAGGCCCCGCTTTTTCTAGCTACAGTAGTGTCGTAAGGGCAAGGCTTGGGGTGTGAAGAATCTCCGATAGAGATCCGACAAGCAAAAACAACGACTCAATTTGGTAATATACAGGGTGTCCCAAAACTCAACATCAAGACGGAACCGGGTGAAAAGGCAAGTCATACTGGTTATCAGAAAAATGGAAAAAAAAAATTGCGTGAAAAAAATATTATAGGAATTTAAAAAAAAAATTGAATAATCCTGTTACCACAAATCTTTACATTTTCCAATTTCTTTTTTTTGTTTTGTATCTCTGAATAGTGCTTCTTTAAACTTTTAACAAAATTTCAAATCCAGCTGCTCCAGCTTGGAAGAAAAGGAGACTGTAAATATGTGCCTGTAGGTATGTAAATGTTATGTTAAAAAAAAATAACTTAAACAACTGCCCATTTTTAATTTTAATTTTAGTTTTGATTATGTTTGTGTAATTTTTTAAATAAATAATAATAAAAAAAATTGTACTTAAAATGAAAAAATCTACTTTTTTTAACATTTTTCTGATAACCAGTATGACTTGCCTTTTCACCCGGAACCGGCTTGACGTTGAGTTTTGGTACACCCTGTATAAATTGCAGGAGCTGTAAGAGGACCTCAGTAAGTTGCGGTGGGACATCATAGAATTTTTTGAAAGTTCGTAGAGAGGCCGAGGACGTGGTAATCCTCAAATCCGGTGACTTCTCTACTACCGGAAGGAGCCAACGAGGACGAGGAAGACCCCGAATCACATGGATGTCCATGGTAATTAAGAACCTCAAAGAAGCTCAAGTCAACAAAGAGACGACCCGGGATTGAGCTGCCTGGAGACATATGATACGGAGAGCTGACCCCAAATAAAATGGGGAAAAGCCAGGCAAAGAGACAGTATTAACATTAACATTTACATACAGGCACAAACATTGCTTCTGGCCCCACACTAGGATACCCTGTGTCGTGGGAACCAGAAACAGCGACGTCACAAACATGTTAACATCCAAGACCTGGAGTTTTTTGTCTCCCCAGCTGGTGATCGAACCCGGGACTAAGCCACGTAGGTCATAATCAAAGAGGAACTAATGAGACCCGAAATACGTCCACGTGAACACAAAATCAAAATCAAAGAAGGAATATTTTCTGCTCGCTTACACCATTTACTTTTTATTGGTTGAAATCAGAAATCAGTATTTTAACGTAAAGGATTTGCGACAAGATATTAAAAATATGTGGCGGTGGTGGCGTAGTGGGGTTGACCCTTGCTTCTCGATCATGAGGGTCTGGGTTCGAACCACGCATGTACCAATGACTTTTAGTTACGTACATTTGTTTGTACAGCAACACCATTCGCTGATAAATTGTGCCCGGATAACGGCGACAGGCTTGCCACTTGTCACGTTTGGGACCTAATAAACTCGGCAAAACGTGGGTCCAGTTCTAGAGACTGGTGCCTCTGCCTACCCCTTCGGGGATAACGGGCGTGAGTTTATTATTATTATTATATTAAAAATATGTTACAGGTTCCTTCTTGCCAAATAAAAAAAAATTTTTCTTTATTAATTTCATTTCATTCATTTTAATTTCATTTCGGACGGTACCAAGAAGTATCAAAGAGTGGGTTGCCAAAAAATACTTTTTTGCACGAGTCCAATGAACTTAGCTGAAATTAATTTGCCGATTGTCTCTGGCAGTACCGTTAAACCGGCAAGATGTCAGCTCGCATCGCTGAAGATTAATAAGTCGATAACTGATACTCGTTGTGCTCACTGTCTGTTGGTCGGTTGTATAATTTTTATTAGGACGTCTGAAATCGCCAAATCTTTGAATAACTCAAAAGCCGTTAACCCTCAATTAATGCATACATACATAAGCTCACGCCTCTATACCAGTGGGGTAGGCAGAAACCAGGGGCTGTCACTTGCCACGATCCTGATGAATCACTTTCAATTCATCGACATTCATTAGTCGTTGCATGCACGCTCGCAGGTTTTGGGTGCTTTTTGTCGTACCCTTTGCTAATACTTACTTCCCTTATTCGGTCCAAGTATGTCCATCTGGGGCGTCCCTTACCAGCTCTTACACACATTCACTGTATATATTTGTTTAAGTCTTTTTTCCTTTATCCTCTCCACAGGTCTAAAACAACGCAAGATTTTTTTCTCAAGGTTCCAACCACCACAAAGTAGGTCTGACAAACTGGTTATTTGTACGCTAAATGCGATCAAACCAGTATAAATTGATATACGTCAAATAGTTATTCCGAGTGTATTCCTTATTTATTAGTAAGGCCGTTTAGGTTTAATCTGATTTACGCTCTCCATAGTGCTTGATTCCTAAAATAAAGAGCATAGTGGTAATTTTGTTTTAATTAACTCAAAAAAATCGGCCAAGTGCGAACCGGATTCGAACATGAAGAGTTTCTTAAATGTTTTTTTTTAATTTTATATTTGAGTTGACTGAATGAAAGGTATATTATGCGGCTTACAATTTATGACGTATTAAAAAAAAAACTACTTACTAGATCTCGTTTGAACTAATTTTCGGTGGAAGTTTGCATGGTAATGTGCATCATAATAATTATATTTTTTTTTGGTTTGTCATTCTCTTATTTTAGAAGTTTCAGGGTGGACACACATTTTACCAATTTGGAAGTGACTCTCGCGCAAACTATTCAGTTTAGAAAAAAATGATATTAAAAACCTGAATATCATTTTTTAAGACCTATCCATAGATAGATACCCCACATGTATAGGTTTGATGAAAACAATTTTTAGAAAGTTTTAAGGATGAGGAACCCCAAAAATTTATTGTTTATTTTTTATTTTTGTATGAAAATCTTAATGCGGTTCACAGAACACATCTACTAATCAAATTTCAATAGTATAGTTTGTATAGTTTTGGAAAAAAGTGGCTGTGACATATGGACGGACAGACAGACATGAGGAATCCACAAAGGTTCAGTTTTTGCCATTCTGCTACGGAACCCTAAAAATTGGCTAACCGACGCCACAAAAACAGGAGTTTACTTCAACTCCGACTCCGTCGCCGTGACCGAAATCGGTCGGGACCATCACGATCATCATTATAACACACACTATGTATCTTTTCATTCATATAATTTGTTTTACTCTTATAATTGATTAGGATTACTAAGCTCATATCTAGCGGTGAGGAATGCTTAGGAGTTAACAAAATGTATTAGGCTAAGGGATGTACTGTATTTAGGTAATTTTTGTTAATTCTGTTTTTCCTCCTTAATAAAAGAAAGTAAAACAAAATACCTAAAAATAAAATAAAAATAGCATTAGTTTAATTTTTTTTTACGTTGTTTAGTTATTTAAATTTTGGATGAATTTATTTATGTAGAACAAAACTTAAATAACCAACTATAAACTAATCTATAAGCTGATTAAAATAAGTAATCACTTAATAAAACTAATATAATATTTTTTTAAAATAAATATTATTATTAGTTTTAGTTTTGTAAATACTATGTAATTACTTTTCTGTTATGCTATATTTTAATACAGAAACCTTTTCTTTAAAAAAAAATGACAACAGTTTTTAAAATAATTAACAAAATATGTATCTAGCTGACGATGATATTTCTTGAGTCTAAATCAGGATAATTCTAAACCGGATTCAGCAATCCGGGAAGTTACAAGTTTTTCTTCTTTGTGGTGTCGTAATTGAAATCCACAATATTATCTAAGTGGTGTCAATCATGGCTTATTACGGGGTCAACTCAATACCTCTAATTAAGTAGGTTTATTTGCGTTAAGTGATCGCCACAAATATGATGTATCACTGTGCTTGATTGAAACATGGTCTTTTAAACATATTTTCAATTTGGCTTCCGCGGTAGGAATAAAAAAAAAAAGAAAATAAGAACCAAAAAGACACAACAGTGCACAATTGGCTTAAATCTAACATAGGTATAAAGAAAATATTTATCCTTGAACTTGATTAAAAAATAACATGTATAGATAAAGGAAAATGACCAAAAACAGTCTATGTTGCTTTTGCGTTGCGCTTTAAGCATTTATACCTCAAATTGTTTCTTTTGAAAAATGATTTCATAGTTCTATTTGATCAAATAAAATAATCAGGGGTTTAAAAGTAAAAATTAAAAAGTACAGTCTGTCAAGAAAATGTAGACATAAAAGAGTACGGTTTTGCTCGAACTTTTTGTCTGCATTTGTTAATAGCTTGCACTTACAATCATTATATAAATTAAAAACTTGAGCTTTTACATCATCATCAACCCATTATGTCCCCACCGAGGGGCACGGGTCTCTTCCCTGAGGAATGTATAGGCCATACTCCACCACGGGGGCCAAGTCCGGATTGGTGGAGGTTTGTAAGACTAGTGGCTGGTCTTACTGTCAGAAGTTTTCAAGCCGCCCCTAAAGGCCTCTGACTTGGCTTAACGACTGCCATCTATCGACGGCAGCCGGCACCAACTGCTTAACGTACCTTGCGAAGCACGGAATCGCTCGGAAAAAATGCCACTAGCGTTAGTCATAGACGGTAACCCATCCATAGACTGAACGCGCCGTATGTTGCTTAACCTTAGTGATCGTTCAAGATCACTCAGGCAGCCCAGGCTACGAGCGATTCTACATAAAATACGCTAATGTGTTTCAATAAATATAGTAAATGTTTAGGTTTTTCAATTAAACAATTAGTAAACTTTCACTTCCGGTTTCTAGTATTTTTTGACAAACTGTATCTGTATTGATTGTATAACTTCAGTGGGAGATGATAATGCACGTACCGCGAATGCACATCCTGAGAACGAACGAACGCTGGTAATGTACAGCCATTGAATCCGTATACATGTACATGGATTCCCGTCCGCACGTTCTCGGGTCGTGCGTTATCAGCGTTCAAAACGCTGATAACGCACGACAAAATCCCAAAAGAAATACCTCACACACTTCAGTAAAACGCGCAAAACCTATGATGTGAACAACGTAGTTGATTGTATTCTCTGTGATGTGAACGGGGCACCGAATGGTCACCAATTCCAGGGCTGTACGTTCCGCGTTCGTGCATTCCCGGTACGGACCGGGAATGCACGGACGGGAATGTACAGGCAGGAATGCACATCCCGATAACTGGTGTCATTTGGGCACGAATTCCCGGGCTGTACATTCTCATGCCGTACATTCTCGGTCCGTGCAATAGTAACCCATTTCAGTCACTCAATACAGATTACAAACACAGATTAGATTAAATTATTGCAAAAATCGCATAAGGTGTACTGTGTACTACATTGCGAAAGTGCAAACTGCAAACGGGGAGTTTTTGACGGGAATTCAAACGAGCGGTTTTATTACGGTTTTATTTTTGCAAATTGATCCTAGTGGATTTGATATTGTTTAATTAATGTAGTTTATTGTTAAAATGACCATGTATGAACAATCCAACCGGCCCTTTTGGAAATCGTTGGGAGATTCTAATGTCCAGCAGTGGACGTCCAATGGCTGGAATAAATAACTAAAATAAACCGCCATTGTGGGCTTAGGATAGTCTTGTCTCAATTGTGCGCAGGACCTAAGACTGTTTATGCTTATCAGAAATTATCTCTTTGTCCCCCATTAGGCTCCTTAAACATTGCGACTTTTTGCAGCGATATAGTCGCGATTTAGACGATTTGCTAGTGCATGGATACACTCGCAAATCGTCCATCGTTACACACACACGCTATTTGCAAAAAGTCGCAGTATGTAAACGCCTGCATATTTGGCTAAAAGCATAAATAATCTGTGGCATAAAGCACAAACTTCTTCCGTAGGAACGAACCTCAGAATAAGGGAGGAACGAACTGATAATGACCTATGCTTATAATTAAAACTAAAAGGTGTCAATGCCAATCCAAAATAACACCAAACCACCAAAGTTGTCATAACCTCAAAACATGGGCTCAAAATTAAGATTTCTGGAAACTCCGATCTAATATTTTCATAATATTCTTCCTGCATAATCCAGAGCTAATTTCTTATAGTTTACCGTTGGTTTCATCAATGCGCAAGAAGACGCAAAAATAGACGAACTCCTATAGTAAATTGATCATTCTCCTTTATTTTCACCCAGAGTATTTATTTATGAGTATGGTTGCCTGGAAGAAATTGCTTATAGTAATAAGGCCGCCAATTGAACTTAGATTTATAAAAATCTGAAAATGTTATTTATGAGTACAATAAAGAATATTCTATCTATCTATCTATCTTATTTATACTTCCTTAAGAATCTTCTTTGACCTCTGAGGCGTAACGGCTAACGCATCTGTCTACCTTGCGAGAGATCACGGGTTCGAACCCCAGCTGGGGACAAAAAAAAACAGGTCTTGGATGTTTACATGTTTGTGATGTCGCTGTTTCTGGTTCCTACGGCACAGGGTGATGGTGTACAATGTAGTCATGTAACACCTATCAGTGACTTAATTTAACTTAATCCCAAACCGTTGAAAAAAATCGTGATGAATAATGTATTAACAGTATTAAAGTTATGACGCCTTTTCGTGCCCTGCCAAAAGATTATCATCACGAAGTCCTCGCAAGCGTTCGTTAAAGATTGGAATCTCTGAGGGGGATAAACATCACGCTTTGCTAGACCCCAAATAGTAGCGGAGTTAGCAATATTTTTACTTGGAGTCCAAGTTTTTCGTGTTTTAGAAAAAACGGTCAAACACGCGTCAGACTCGTGATTCGAGGGTTCCGTACTACAATAAATATAACATGCCATCCCGAAAATGTGTTTTCATTCATAAAGCTTGGAGCGCTTAGCGGGATCGATACTTGACCGGTTTTAAAATAAAACGATGTCATGTGATCTCAATCGTTTTAGGGAAGTAAATAATGAAAAATCTCAGAACCCTAGTCTTGTCAAATTGGTTCATTAATTAACAAAGGTTAAGATTTACTTTTAAAATCTAGACCTGTATTAAATTACAGACATCTTTGTCATCTAAACAATGTTTAATGGCATAATGTAAGTAACTAAGTAGAATATACAGGGCGTCCCAAAAAAATGTGTCAAGCGGAAGTCCAGACATAGAGCACTCCTAGAGTACCCGAATCACCCCCATGTTTGTTCCGCGATTTTTGTAGTTTTCGAGTTATAATTTTTTTTTCGTATTTTTTGTCCCACCTTGACCTACACGACATTATTGACCACAGATTTATACATTAGATTTATAGATTGATACATGCTTTGTTTTTTATTTCAAAATAGGTGAATAGTGTGCCTTACAGATACAAACTCAATACAGATCAATAGCATAAATCGCAAAGTTAGATAATATTTATAAATTATTAAAATGTTTGATGACTCGAAAACTACAAAAAATTCCGCTACATACGTGAGGGTGATTCGGGTACCCCTAGGCGTGCTCTGTATCTGGACTTCCGTTTGACTCTATTTTCTGGGACAACCTGTATATATACCTACGTCCCACTGCAGGGCACAGCCTTATCTCAGAGAGGGAGTATGGACTTTAAACACCACACACGCCCACCGCCGATTGGGGATTTCATGCGCAGAGATTAAATGTTTTATAAATATAATATTCTTTATTATTTTATTTGTTATAAGCTTTAAGGTGCTACAAGCAGTTGGTGCCGGCTGCCGTCGATAGATGGCAGTCGCTAAGCCAAGTCAGAGGCCTTAGGGTGGCTTGAAAACTTCTGACAGTAAGACCAGCCACTAGACTTCTCTTCTTCTTGAGATGTATAAATATGCTGCTTTCAATTTAAACATATTAAAAACTGTAAATACCCGTAAATGTTCAAAAATGACCGAGAGAACCATGTTCTATCGCACTCAACTAGCCGACGTTCAAGTATAATGAACCATTTACAACAATAGCCGAACCAAACGTAAACAAAATCACCCTAAGCTTCGTCCAATTAGACCTGAAGAAGAATTTTTACGAGTAGGTTGAACTTGGAAACGCGTGCTGACACGTTTTACCGGCTCCATAGACATCAGTAGAAGAACGACTCTGACTTGGTAATCTCCCAAAATACCTTAAATGACGATCTCGTGGCGCAGCGGTTAGCGCATCTGCCTACTATGAGAGAGGTCCCGGGTTCGAACCCCGGCTGGGGATAAAAAAAACCCCGGGTCTTGGATGTTTACATGGTTGTGATGTCGCTGTTTCTGGTTCCCACGACACAGGGTATCTGTGGGGGCCAGAAGCAATGTATGTTCCTGTATGTTTTTTTATTTTGATTATTCTTTTTACTGTCTCCTTGGTCCTTATTACAGCAACAGTTACACAAAACATTAGGCATACTGACTATTTAAGACATTGAGACACTACCACTACCGGCCCAGTTCTAGTGATTGGCGCCTCTGCCTACCCCCTCGGAGATAACGGGCGTGTGTTTTTTGTTTTTATTTGAAACACTACAAAACATTTACAAACAATGGTCATGATGTATCTCAGGCTCGGGCTGACTCAGCATACTGCTGAGGATACTTCTCAGCACTGATTTTCAGTCAGCGCCTGTCCCATGAGCGTTCCACGCGCGGCTCACCATATCGATATTATATTGTACCCATATTGTGCAATATAATTACATATATAGAAACAAACATAATAATATGCACCGATAGTCAAATATTTTTAGCCAAATAAATGTATAAATAGAATAATATTAATTTAAAAGCGAGGTCTTCTATAGTGAGCTTAAAAAGTAAAATCGTAACGATGTCAAATTTGTTCTTCTGTAATGTTAATATTGAGACTCGTCTTTTGGCCGCTCGCATATAAAAGGAAACAGTCCCACTGTCTAATCATCAGTTAGTGTTCTTAGCTCATAACAAGCACATCCTCAAAGGATAGAGACCACAGTGGGACAAGACAATGCATTTGGTAATAACACAGTAACCTGTCTTACAGTGAAAGAGTGACAAATGGATATCGGTGTCGGATAGCAACATAGAACCTTTTTCCTTATAGGTCCTTGTGTAATTAAGTGATTAATGAATTAGTAAAGTCGGTAGATTATGCCATTTGTGTGAAGAACAATAAGGGACCTCAATTTTCGTCCCATATTTTCGTAACAATTTGGTCGAGCTTTTGTTTTGTTCAAACATTGCAATTTTTCTTAGAACCGGTTGTTTCTTGTTACATGATTTCGTGTATCAGATAGGTACATAACCCTAAATACTTAAACTTATGTATGTATCCAGTGGTATTAGATTAATGCTTAATACGAGTAGTAGCCTTAGGGCCCGGCTTGAAAACTTCTGACAGTAAGACCAGACACTAGTCTTACAAGCCTCCACCAATCCGGACTTGACCCCCGTGGTGGATCTACCTTCCTACAGCCTATACCTTCCTCAGGAAAGAGACCCGTGCCCCTCGGTGGGGACATAATGGTTTGATAATGACTAGTGTGAAATAAAGTTAAGCAAATATTAGGTTGGTCTAATGCAAAATTTTAGAACACAATCTTCCCACCCTTTTGTGTATTTTAGACAGAAGAAAAAACTTTATGTAGACAACTTAAGTTTTAAAATGCATCTACATCTTTCCCAATTCTACACAAAAATGAACATTCACCTTTTAAGTCACAATCAATTTATGGCCTTACTTTTCTTTCAGATTGTAATAGCCGCTTTGGCAGCGGTTTGTGGAGCGGCCAAGCTTGACAGGTCGTATCTGCCACCACCCTCAGCTCAAACAGCGGGCGGAAGCCCTGGAGCACTCCAAACGCCATTCGGGGGAGCCAGCTTCCGGAGTCAAGGGAACCAAGGACTTGGAGGAATCCCCAAGGGAGCCTACAGCAATGACTTTGGAGGTGTAGTCGTCGACGCAGCCGCCGCTGGTACCAGAGCCGCAGGCCCTGAAGAGACAGGTCTTGGAGCTCCTAGACCTTCATATGGCTCCCAAGTCTCTAAAGTCGGTGATGCCGCGTTTAGAGGAGCTCCAGTAGCCAGTTTCAAACAATTTCCAGCGCCGCAAGGTGATGAAGACAATGTGAACGCTGCAACAAACGGAAATCCATCAGCAAGATTTCGAAATGGAAATGATAAGCAAGGGTCAAGGTTCCAGGCTTCAAGCTCGG